>LOEQ01000050.1:37926-49450 GCA_001685075.1 Bramus lutescens | reverse complement strand
GCGTAGTCAGCGCGCACCGCGGTCACTAGGAGATCGAGCTTCGGGACGCTGCGCCTGCACTCAGCTGCGCCCGTAGGTCCACTCTGAGATCCAGGGACCTCGCTGGCACCGGGGTTATTGCTTCCCTAGCTGCACCACTCCCCATCGCCGAAAGACACCTCACACATGTGGAGGCATACGAAGAGTGCACCGTTAGGGCCTACTCCATTGCTACGAGTAGTTTCTTGGTTCCCACTTTCCAGAAAAGTATAGCGGGCATTTTCTCGCTCCTGAGAGAGGGGAGTCGGGAGTGGCAGCAACGGCAGGGCACGCTTTGAGTTAATGTGCTGCTGAGGCAATGACTGCGCACCTGATGATCAGGTTACAGAGCATGACTTTTTTTTTTTTTTAAGATTTATTTATGCATACAGTATTCTCAATACTCTGCCTGCATGTCTGCCTGCATGCCAGAAGAGGGCACCAGACCTCATTACAGATGGTTGTGAGCCACCATGTGGTTGCTGGGAATTGAATTCAGGACCTTTGGAAGAGCAGGCAGTGCTCTTAACAATGAGCCATCTCTCCAGCCCCAGAGCATGACTGTTTTAATTAAACATTTTCTGTATATGTGAGTGACTGCTTATGTGCACTCCATGCATGCCTGTGTTTGCAGAGGACAGAAGGGGAATTGGAGCCGGGCTCACAGACATTTGTGGGTCACCGTGTGTGTATGCATGTGTGTGTGTGTGTATCGGGAACAGTAAGTGCCATAAGTGCTCTTAACCAAAGTTATCCCTCCAGCTTCCGTGTTTTCTCTTTTTTTTTTCTTTTAAATGAAACAAGACAGGGTCTCATATAGGTCAAGCTGGCATATCAAACTCGCAAGGAGCTGAGAGTGACCTGATTCTCCTGCCTCCTCTCAATTGCTGGAGTTACCAGGCAGACATCACCAGACCCCTGCAGTTCCCCATGACCAAGATATTCTTGAAGGCCCTTCTGGGGTCAGACTGGATAACCAAAGGAAGCCCTGCAAGTCATGCTTTGGGAAGAAACTGCCAGGTGTGCAGCACTGTACAGCTGTTGAGACCCAGACTAGGACTGTCAGAGAGCTTCCTGGAAGAAGCCTGGAAACAGAAAGACGGGGCTCTACCTCCTCCCGCCCCCAGAATGAAGCAGGTGCCTGGTTTGTGGAAACACTCGCCTTAAATTCATTGGGTGGAAAGAGAGAGGAAGATAGTGCTTTCCCCTAATCGGGACACCCTGGCTTCAGAAGAAAACGAAACTCGGATTATAAAAGCAGCAGCCAAGGCATTTCTGAACTCTGCTTTTCTAGACTGGGTTACCCTCGGGAGATATCCACACCCTAGGGCAGCTGGCCACCCTAGGCAATAAGGCCTAGTAAGGCCGCACTTTCTGGTCTCAGACAGGATGGGTCACTTTCAACATTTTACAAAGGCAGGCTTCATCAGTGCCCTAAATGCCAGTGTTTACCAATTTAGTCTAGTCAATCTCAGACGACTTTGTTCATCTTCCTAGCTCACTAGAGGATAGATTCTGGGCTTTTCCGGGTCAGAAGGGAACAAGAAGCAATGAGAATGATGATTTAGTCAAAGCATGTTGGTGTTGAGACACTACAGGAGGTATTAAGGCTTCCTTAGAAGAGGAATCAGTTTCTGATGGCCTGAACTCCAAATAGCCTTGCAGAAGCCCTTCATTGTTACACAAAAGCAAGTTCCAGGAGCTACACAGATCAAACAAGTCAGGGGTAAGTAGAGAACACCCCCTCCCCAAGAAAAGTCTTTCAGCAAGTCATTTTCTTTTCTTTTCAAGACAGGGGAACTAGCTCTTGTAGACCAGGCTGGGCTTGAACTCTCAAAGATCTGCCTGTCTCTGTCTCTGGAGTGCTGGGATTAAAGGCGAGCACCACCACTGCCCGGCTAGCAAGTCATTTTCAATGTAACAAAACCTCTTACCTGACCTAGGAGTTGTTGAGCAAACCATTCCAGGTTTGCCAGGAATGTCTTAGGACTGTCATGCTAAGGCTCTGAAATTCCCAAGATTCCTTGAAGGCTTAAATAGCCACCACTCCAGAATAAAATCCAGGTGCCATGGGTCTTCCAATTTCTTTACTACAAAAGCAGGGATGTTATGGTAACAGTCACCACGTGTTCCATTTTCATGTGAAACCGCAGTAGAAATCTCTGGTGACTTGCCTGACTGTCCCTACACAAAAGCAAAGGCAATAAGGATATAGCCTCTTCCTCCAGAATTTACTTTTTAATGTGTGTGCATGTGTACACAGTGCTTTAAGATTGATTCTGATGCCTTCCTCCACTGTTCTGCCCTATATTCACCGAAACAGGCTCTCACCGGAAGCTAGCTCACCAGTTCAGCAGTCTGGCCAGCTTTGAGGATGCCATCTCCCACCTCTCTATGCTGGGATTACAGGCAGGCTGCAAGGCCTGCTCTTCATTTATTTATGTGCTGGGGACCTGAACTCTGGACCTCAAGCTTGGGAAGCAATCACGGAACCATCTCCCCAGCCATCTAAAATTCATTCATGAAGGAGTGTAACTGCTGCTACAATGTTTTAGTCTCAGTATCTGGGCATGGGGGTCCACACCTGTCATCTCGGTACTGGGGAGGTGAAAGCAGGTGGCCTGTCTACTACATGGCAAGATCCTGTCTCAGTTTATGGTTTAAACAGACAAGTCTCTACTGCTAATTTAGGAATATTCACATCTCTTAGTTGGGTGTGGTAGAACATGCCTATAATCTCAGAGCCAAGTTCAAGGCTTGGTCTACATAGGGAGTTCCAGGTTTCCCCCGCTGTAATTGTCTTCAAATTATGCTACACTGGTCTGAAATGCCCCCCCCCCAAGACAGGGTTTTTCTTCTGTGTAGCTTTGGCACTTGTCCTGGAACTCGCTCTAGCCTTGAACTCAAAGATCTGCTTGCCTCTGTCTCCCAAGTGCTGCGATTAAAGATGTGCACCACAACCCAGCCTCATTTTGTTTTTTAAAAATAATTTACTCATTTTATGTGCATCGGTGTTTTGGCTGCATATATATTTGCGTGAGGGTGTCAGATCTTGGAGTAACAGACAGTCTTGAGCTGCCATGTAGGTGCTGGGAATTAAACCTGGGTCCTCTGGAAGAGCAGCCAGTGCTCTTTACTGAGCCATCTCCTCAGTCCCTTAACAGACATTTTACATTTATGTTTGTGCTACACCGAGTGTAGAGGTCAGAGACAACCTGCAGTTTTCTCCTGCCACATGGATCCTGAGGATCTTACTCAGTGGTCAGTGAAATGCCTTTAACTCACTGAACCATCTTGCCAGAGACATTCTTTCTAAAAAGATCACCAGAAGTAGTGTGAATGCCATGGTCATGGCACCTTGCTGCCCACTGTGCTGAACTGGTCCTGGGCCTTGCTGCCCAGTAAACATATTCACTAGTGGGGCGGGAGAGTTGGCTAAGCTGTAAAGAGCACTTGCTCTTGCTAATAATCTGGGTTTATTTGCAGCATCCATATGCTTCCCCAGGCACGCATGCAGTATACAATACACACTCACACACACACAAAACACCTACACATACATAAAAAAAATCACTAGTGACCAACTCTGTGTTCCTCGAGCACTAAAGGCAAACATCCTGTCCCTTCTGACCCCACCGTGTTCCCAGTGCTAAGCCTAAGGACAGCATACCTGCGGCCAGCCAGCAGTGTGGAATGCAGCCCACCACAGTGCTCGCGTCTGTCTTACCCTGCAATCCCTCTCACTAACGCTGCTCACATGCCTGACAACACAGATCAGAAAACAGACCCATTTCCAATTTTTGTCCTGAGTTTTGTTTATAAATTTCAAGAGCCACAACGTCCTCTGCCATAGGGTCTGCATCTGCTTTGGAGAGACCCAGAGGGCTTTAATGGCAGAGCTCAGGGCGTTCCTACTTCAGCCCAAGATATTTGTAGGGAATGGCTTAATCTGTCCCCAAGGAAAGGAGAACTAACACTTCTCCTTCTGCAGGGGGCACTCAGAACCACCTTCTCCCCACAGGAAGAAAGGAACTGCTAACTCTAACTGGGCATCACAGCCCCTGGAGGAGGAGGACAAAAGGCACTTAGACACTTTGAAGGAAGACTCCACACACTTTTATAATCAGAAACTTAGTTTATTCTGAATAAACCACTCAACTTTGAGCAGATGACATCGCCTCAACTTTTCTTTAAAGAAAAACAAGGATCTGGTCAGTTCATGAAAACACATCTTTCTCTGCCCTTTGCAGGGCAAAACGCCAAACAAAACCAAACCAAAAAAGCATCTCTGCCTGACCTTTAAGATGTCCCTGATAATGCTGCAAAGGACGGTCACTGATGGCGCAAAAGGAAGGTGTCCACAGGTGAAGCATTACCAGCTACGGCCGGCAAAGCTTCCTGCAGTGTGAATGGTCAGGGTCACAGCTGATAAGTAGCATGTCAGCTGTGCAGTTCAGAAAGCGCCCAAGGGGTTTAGGTTGCAGAGCTGCAACTCTGGTTCTGTGTCATGGCAGTGCCACTGATGGAGGTCTGTGTATCAACACAGAATGCACATGCCACCCCTGGGCCCTGTGGTAGGAATACTCCTTGTTTACAATTAGCTCCTACTGTCATTTTGGGTTCAATTGATACATTCCAAACTACATACAAACTACTTCCAATCCACCCCACAATCTCTCACTTGTCAGAGACAACATGAAGAGACAAAACCTGAGGAGGTGAAAGAGAATGTGTAGCTGGCCAAGTACCCCAAGAGTCACAGCTGACACCTGTCTTGAAAACAACTCAATTTTATAGCTTTACATGGTACCTAGGTAAGTGTTGACTGGAGGTGAAAATGGATGAATATCAAAGAATCTGCATCACAATATTCACAGATTTCTCTGCAGGCTCTCCTAGGAGTTCAAGGAGGCCCTGTCAAGTATAGACAGCTCTGCCAGTCTCAGAGGGAGGCACTGAACAAAGCCATGGAAACCCCAGAGATCACAGATCTAACTTTTCAAAGGCCCACAGGACCAGGTTCAAGACAGGAAGGACACCAGGCAAGCTGCCTGTCCCCGTGCACTTGACTGTGCAAGGACTGGTCCTTTCCTCTGGCCAACCCCTTCTAGCAAAGGAACTGGGACCACAACCAGGCATTCTCCTGGCCTTAGACTCCCAGACCCTAGAGATGGGGTCCTCTGACAACTGCAACTAGGCAAAAGGGAACATATCCCAGCCCAGAGTAGCGTCTGGCCACACTCCACGCTAACATAAAAATAACTTGTGCAAACCTAGCTCTGAGCCACAAGGCCCATGCCCTTGGAAGGGCCATGCTGAACTCTGACCTTGATGTCCACAAGAACGCAGTAAGACTGTCAGGCAATAAGACTGTCAGACACAGCATGTGTGGCCCTGGTCAGAGTACACCATTGAATACTGGATCAAAAGGAACAACCAAAGAAAAGGAAACTTATTTGGGGAACGATTCCTTTCAAAGGTGACTCTCTTATCTTTAGGAGACAAAAGGAAGCACCACGCTGAACCAGTCTCCCAGTCTGGAGGTGCGAAAGCCCACCTCTGCTCTGCTGTGGCGTCTGGCTTGGTGGCCTAACTCAAGTAACTCTCACATTGAAGAATAAAAGTAAGCCATATTGAGACCTTGCTTGCTCTGTGCCCTTGCTGCCCAGCGAAGGCAGGAGGCATGTGACTCCCTGTGCGCCACGCCTGTTATGCAGGCCAACTCAGTTCCCCACCATCTGCCATCCTTGCTCTTCCCTTGGACTCTAGCTACAGTCAAACATGACGCTGGAAGCAGACGCCACCCCAGGGACCCTGGCAGCGCAGACATTCTGAGGCTGGTGGCTGGGCAGCATCAGGTTACATTCTAAGTAAAGTTGCTAGAGGGTATACACTCCAAAGCCAATTTATTTTCAAAAGGGCTCTGTGTTATCCTATGGTTTGCCTTTTTTTTCTTTATAATCGTACAACCTTTGAAAATTACATAAGTTGTAATGATCTAATACTATTAATAGCCATTCAGGAAAAAAAGTTCCCTCCCTCCCAACAACCATCCAGGGAGAATTTAATAAAAGTCCTTACTAGAGGCCGGTTCAACACGGCCTCTACCCTGGTAGAAACAAAAAGCAAAAAGATGAGGAGAAAACAAATTGACTAAGAGGTGTGTTGCCAGTGTCTCTCAGGAGTGGGGCCCTGGCTGTTGCCTGGGGTCATGAAAGGCAGAGCCTGCAGCATGCAGTATGGTAGCCGGGACGCCCCACAGCTACATCTTCCTCACCCCGGCACATCCACAGCCCAGCTTAGGTGTCGTGAAAATCCTTCAGCAGGGTTCTTCTCCGCTGCTCTGCTATGTGCATTTGGTTTTCCAAGTCCTGCACAAAGGATGTATACAACAGGTGCTTACAAGTTCCAATACCAACCAAGAGCAGGGACTCTGAGGAGTCCAATCAAAATTAACCTTTCACCCCCACTGCAACAGCATTAACTGCCATCCCCATACAATCACCTATTAATGATACCTTTCCCTTACCTGCACCAGGGCAGAAGGCACTTACCCCTCTGTCATAGCTGTCTGCACGCTCAACTTTCCACGAGAGGTTTTCAATCTCAGCCTCCAGCTGAGCTTGCTGGTATTCAAACTGTATGGGCAGAGCAGGAGGGTCAAAAGGAGAGGGGCTGTAGCCGGGCAGGGCCTGCAGATGGAGGGCACATGCAGCACCTCAGGCTTGAATTAGCAACTGACAAGCCTGCCACTGTCCTCAGAGTGTCCCCTACCTTCTATGCACAGAGCTGGAGAACAGCATCCAAAGGAAGGCGAGAAACTTAAAGGAAAAGACTTTCCTCAAAATACTGGGACACAGATGCTGCCAAAGTGAAGTTAGAAGGGACATCCTCAAAACACTGCACTCACTCAACATTTTCCCCAGCCATCCAGTCAATCAAAAGCCTTTCAATCAGGGACGGAGCTGTTTCTCAGTTAGTGAGATACCTACCTACCTAGATGGACAAAGCTGGACTGAGTATGGTGGCTCATGCCTGCAATCTCCACACTAAGGAGTATCACAAACTCAAGATCCTCCTTGGTTACTTAGCAAATTTGAGGCTGCCTGAGCTATAGGAAGCCCTAACTCTAAAAAAACCAACCAACTGACCAAATGAAGGAAACCCTTTGAAAAACCAAACAGTTTGGCCTGTGGGGTTATGCAGGCCAGAGGCCTGTACTTTTAACACTTCAGAGGTAGAGACAGGAAGATTTTTAGTGAGGTCCTACCTCAGAAAAAAAGAGAAATCAAATTTTTTGACTTAGTAACTATACACCTGAGTAAAATGTTATGCATGAAGACTTTCCTCGGTCTTATTGGTGACAGTGAAAATGGAAACAATTGTCACCTCAAATGATAATACATTAAGGCAATACAGATGGGGCATTTACGTAGCCACTAAAAGACAGAATTTAATCTGGTAAATCGTGACAGCTCACGAGTGCTGGGATTAAAGACATGCGCCACCACCGCCTGGCCTGTATTTTCTTTCTTTTCTTTAAAAAAAAAAAGAATTATTCATTATATATACAGTGTTCTACCTGCATGTAGCCTGCACACCAAATGAGGGCATAAGATTCCTTTACAGATGGTTGTGAGCCACCATGTGGTTGCTGAGAATTGAATTTAGGACTTCTAGAAGAGCAGCCAGGGCTCTTAACATCTGAGCTATCTCTCCAGCCCCCTGATTTTGTTGTTGGTGATAAGGTACCATCAACCTCTGAGCTATCTCTCCAGCCCCCTGATTTTGTTGTTGGTGATAAGGTACCATTATGTAGCCTAGGATGGACCAAAACTCACAACCCTTCTGTATCTGTATTGCTAGGACTATAGGTGTGCAAAACAATGTCTGACACTGTGTTTTTCTGGTGCTGGGATGGAATCCAGGATCATGTACGCCAGGCAGATGCTCTTCCACGAAGCCATACTTCCCTAACATTAATTTTAAAGGCTAGAAAATGTTAACCATGATCTGTTTTTTTCCTGGTGGGATAATTAATAATAATATAAATGCTATATTTTCCACATTTAAGTGATACAGAAAATTTACTTTATCAACAGCAGTAACAAGCATATTTAAGAGGAAGAATTAAAGGAATAAAATGGCAAGTATAATGTAAGAATGTGCATGGTATGGCCACTGGCTATCCAAGAGGTCTGTTTTACAGATGTCCAGAGCAGAGAAGAAATCTTACATAAGACAGTCTGATTGTGTTCTCCCAAGACCTTCTTCACTTGTCAAGTACTGGTAAGAATGGGCCCCTTTAGAGCTGCAGAAAAAAGCAGAAGGGCAGCTTTGGCTTACCAGCTTCTTCCTAGGACCAGACTCCATGTAGTACGCATATGGATAGGTGTATTGCAGGGTGTATCGACACTGTAATAGGAAAGAAAAAAGCACCGGCACCTTTCTAACTGGCCCACATCCCTTACAATTCATATCCAACCATGTAAATGGGGACTCTAGACATGAAGCCAAACCAGAGATGATCCATTACAGGAAGACACAGAGAAAAATGAAACCACAGAACCACCATGTTTAAACTGTTTACTACCACCAGATACCTCATGATTTTAGTTGGACATTAAAACATGTGTCTTAATACTTATCAATCATCCATTTTCCTTTCAGTTATCCAGAGATCAGACAAAGGAGAAAAAGACTAATTTTCACTGTTGGCACGAGGCAGTAAAACCATTCAGAAATCCCGTGGACATCTAGCAAAGTGCTGGGACTTCTGGTATATTCAGCATAGGGAAATGTGCATCCATAAATGTGCATGCAGAGCTATGCATGGTACCAAATTCCCGCTCCTTTCAGAGGTGGCTTCTCACCCTAATGTTTGCAGCGAACAAGGAGAAGGCTGGGATTCAGTGATGGAAGAGTGAAATGGAAGATACCTTGGCCAACAGCTTAGCAGCGTTCTGCAGGTACTGCCAGTCAATCCATGTCCCCAGATTGTTCATAACCCTCTCCTGAATCTTCTCATGAATCCGTTGGTATGTTTGTGCCTCAAGTTGCAAACTTTTATTGTGGTTTTCCCACTACACAGCAGAGGAAGAAGGAAAAACATACAGGAGTCCCAGGAACATATAGAGATCAACACAGGAGTTTAGGACAAACACCCTGGCTGGTAGGCCATGCCCACAGATGTCTCTATCTTATGGAAAAGACTGACCACAATCCATCGTTCGGGTAAGGTAATACCAGGTTCTTCCCTGTGCAGTTGTCCTGCACGACTGAAAAGCCACATTTGCCAAGAGGCAATGCTCAGGAGGCAGGTGCAGGAGCTCCATTCAGTGGCTTCCATGATGTGCACATGGCATCCCAGTGATCTCACCTTAGCAGGTCAGAGGAAAGAACCTACTCTGGAAGGGCAGGGATATGATGAGACACCTACCCTCTCAAAGTAGAACAAGTACTTTTTGAGGGCCTCCCTGGCCTGGGCTTGCTGACTCTGGTTGACGATGTCAGGGTTCTCCTTGTACCGACTGCACTCATAATACTCACTGCCATGCGTCTTCCAATCTCCTAGACACATCCAGCAGAAGTCTGCACAGAACAGAGGGTGGGTCATTCACCTTCATAAGACAATCACACACTCCTCTAAGGCATAGGCAGAGGAGTAGGAGGAAGAGTTAATCTGAGCAGAGACTCCCAAGGCTGCCTCTTTGCAGAGAGATGTGCAATTCTCATTCTTATCACAACTGACTGTCCCCAAAGCTTGTCAGGATAGCCAATGGTCATGGGCACACATGCTGGTCAGCTTGGTCAAGGCAATTGTGAGAAGGAAAAATACCCACATGAGCACCCCTACCCCATCATCTAGAACACACACTGCCAATAGAAAACATTGTCCTAATTTCTTACCTTATAGTTCCTACTTATCCTAAGATTTTATATAAAACTGGAAACAAAAGCTTCTTCCCCTTTTTAGTATATGTGTTCCTACTATATGCACACACAGGACAGAGGTCAATACTAATGTTGTTCCTCAGTTGTTACTTAACATTTTATTTCATCATTTCTCTCCTCCCTCCCTCTCCCCCCCTCNCACAAGCCCCAGGATTTTATGTGTCTCTGTCTCCCCCAACATCAGGATTATAAGCATGTGCCACTGTACCCAACTTTGTTACTTGGGCTCTGGGGACTGACCTCAGACTGTCATGCCTATGTTGCAGCAATGACATCACTTACTGAGAGCTATCTTTCCCACCCTTTCCAAAGTGTGTATTAGTATAAAATCTCTATCTAATCAATAGTTCATATGGAGTTTCCACACTGAGGAAGGCAAGAAGAAAAGAATCTGAAGTAAGCTATGTACGGCTGGAGAGATGGCTCAGTAGTTAAGAGCACTGACTGCTCTTCCACAGGACCCAGGCTCAATTCCCAGCACCCACATGGCAGCTCACAACTGTCTGTAACTCTAAGAGACACCCTCACACATACATACATGCAGGCAAAACACCAATAAAATAAAGCATAAAATAAAAATAAATTATAAAAAAATACTCTGCTTAAAAGGTATGCTATGCATTCAAATAACTGGCATCTAATAGAGAGAGGTTGCCCACAATTTTATTAGGTGTTCAAGATCTAGTCTATGTTCTGTTCTGTTTCTGCCAGCAAACCTTTAGAGAAAAATCCTGTTTCCCAGAATTTACACTTTATCCTAGGCACTGACTTTCCAAAAGGAGTTGTTAGGACATCTAGAGAAGGTAGGTCAAACGCAGACAGCCACAATTATTCAACTTCTGCTTCCTAGAAGCCTTCTTCTTTCAGTGTGTTACACTGTCCCTTCCTTCATCAGTTAGGCTTGTTTTAAGGGATAACACATTGCTTAGGGTTCCTCCAGTAAGGGATAGAATTAAAAAGCAAACTCTGGCTGTTGAGAGACAAGGCTTCTCAGGTACTGAAAATATATCATATAGTCTGAACTTTTCTTCCTGTTCTTTTTTTTAATATTTATTTATTATGTATATAATAATCTACCTCCATGTATGCCCACACACCAGAGGAGGGCACCAGATCTCCTTATAGATGGTTGTGAGCCACCATGTGGTTGCTGGGAATTGAACTCGGGACCTCCAGAAGAGCAGCCAGAGCTCTTAACCACTGAGCCATCTCTCCAGCCCTTCTTTTGGTTTTCAAGAAAAGGTTTTTCCATGGAGTACTGGCTGTCCTAGAACTCACAGAGATTCGCCTGCCTCTGCACCCCAAGTGCTGGGATTAAAGGCGTGCACCACCACCGGACCTTCTTTCTTTCCTTTTCTTCTTTTAGGCACCAGGATAATTAATATGAGATCCACGTTGGCCTCAAACTTCTGTGCTTAACCAATTCTCCTTCCCAGTTTCCCATTTAGCTGGCTACCAAGAGACCCAACACAAAACTTTTTTTTTTTTTAAGAAAAAGGAAATGGGGGGCTGGAGAGATGGCTCAGTGGTTAAGAGCATTGCCTGCTCTTCC
>LOEQ01000050.1:24773-37850 GCA_001685075.1 Bramus lutescens | reverse complement strand
TCTGGCCTGCAGACATACACACAGACAGAATATTATATGCATAATAAATAAATAAATATTAAAAAAAGGAAAGGATTTTACTTGGCACCCTGCAAAGAAAGCAGTGAGCCCAGCAAGAGCCCGACTCCCACTCTTCTTTAAACAACACACATGTGCAATGCCTTGCTCGGTCCTGATGGTGGAGACCCAATCAGAAGTCCTTCTGGAAACTGCTCTGGAAGAACGGATTTTTAGTGCCATGGCAAAACCATGGACAACCTTTTCTAAAAGACATCTCTTATGGTATCTTAGATAATCATTCTATTGATATCTGTCTGTTTTGGAAAAAAGAATAGAAGACACTAAAACCTTCAACTGAGTGTTTTGGTACATGCCTATAATCCAACCACTGTACTGGATGAACGAGGATCATAATCATCACACAAAACTTGACTTTTAACTACACATTGGCAAGAGGGCAGTGGAATTATATATAAAAGAATGCTCATCCCGCAAAAAAAAAATCTAAACTTGCACTTATGTAAGTTAGAATAGTCTCTTTTTTTTTGTTTCTGTGTGTAATAGTCCTTGCTGTACTGGAACTAGCTCTTGTAGACCAGGCTGGCCTTGAACTCACAGACATCCACCTGCTTCTGCCTCCCAAGTGCTGGGATAGAAGACATGTGCCACAACCGCCCAGCTAGCATAGTCTTTAAGTGATGGAGGCGCCCCTTTGTTTTGCTGTTTCATTACAAAAGAACTCACTAATCAGTAATAGAAATCAAAGTACAAGAAACATAGACCATGCTCCTGGACCGGAGACCAGGTCTGCGACTCACCGTGCTTACACTTGGAGCATTGCTGTCAGAGAGAAGAGAAGAGAACACATTAAGGAAGAACACTCTGACCAAGGGCTCCATATCACATATGCAGACGCTATCTGCTTCTGCTCACCATGTGATTGCAGCCTCCGTTCTTCTCAATGCAGATGTTGCACTTGGGACACTGAGGAGACAGAAGGGTGCCATTAGGCTTACACATCATCAGCCCAGCTCTAAGAAAAATTACACAACACTCCAGGCCCCCATGCCCAGTAGCTCATTGCAAGCACTTTGGGGGAGGTGGGAGTCTCACTTAAATGTGGCAGGTCGTTGAGGCTGGAACAGCAATTCAAGGAAATGAGGTCAGCATGTTTGGCTCTGAGATAATTTGAGTACCAGCTGAGCCCCACTAAGTCTTCTACCATCTGTCCTTGCTGTAGCACCACTCAGATGAAGCCCAGGATAAGGCAGCAGAAAGCCTGACTGATGGGAGAACGGCCACCATGGACGAGGTCCTGCTGAGCTTACTTGAAAGCTGGCTTTCAGAAGAGGATGTGGAAAACCACCTCAGAACACCTCTTACTTGAAAAAGGCCAGCAACCCCAGGACTAGACTGACATGGAGCCCCCCCCTCACTAGGGTGATTTAGTCTATGTAGAGTCATGAGTGGTCAGTGAGGCACTGCACAATGGATTCTGCACCAATGGGAAGCTTTAATGAATACTGACAATCTCTGGGCTTGTATTACAGTCATGTTATTTATGAGCTAGGTCAATTAACCACTCCACTCCTAGGGCTATCAAAACTTGGTACAGTTTCAATAAAAATCAGGGTTTTCCTAATTAGCTCTCCCTAGGGTCAAGCTTTTCTAAGTATTTTGGAATTTTATTGAAATAAGAGCATCTGGGGCTGGAGATGGCTCAGCAGTTAACAGCAATTGTTGCGCTTGCAGAGGACCTGGTTAGGTTCAATTTCTAGTACCACACAGTGGATCAAAATCACCCGTAACTCTAGTTCTAGCATATCCAACAAGCATGTATGTGGTGCACATACATGTATTCAGGCAGAAATGCATACACATAAATTAAAAAAAATATTTTATTATTATTTGTTTTTATTTTGAGACGGGGCTGGCCTTAAACTTACAGAGATCCATCTGCCTCTGTCTCTGTGCAAGGACTAAAGGTATGGACAACTATGTCCAGCACTAAAAAATAATTTAAAAAAATGCATCTAAGGATGAAAAATTGATAAACTCTACTAAGTATGGTTGAGTGTCCAAGTTTCCAACAAGCTCCTGGGCTATGTGCTCTGCTCTCAGATGTCCAACCTTCAGGGCACGATTTAGGGAAGCTGCATTACAGGTAACATACAGTCCTTACATCTTTAGTGTGAGCACTAATGTAGTTAGCCGTTTCAGAGTCGTCTGCACACTTCGTAAGCCATTTCCGGATTGTGGCGCAGTCTGTGGGGGCGTGATACATCTGTCGACACTTGAAACTTAAAATTGAAAAAGAAACACATTCAAATATTCACCAAATCAGGGTCTTGTGTTTTAAATTGTCCTCTTGTTTGAACTTAACAGATCCTGAATTAAAGCTTTGGGTAAAAATCACTTCTTGAGGTCTTAGGGGCATTGCTCACCCAGGATTATAATGAAGCACATTATGAATTTTTTTCAATTTGAGCCTGTTACATGCTCAATAGGTCCACATGAAGCTTCTCCTTCAATATCTTGAATGGAATTAACCCTTCCTGAAAGGAGTCAAATGGAGCCTAGCTTCCTCCCCACCCTCCTTTGAGGTGCTAGAGTAAACTCAAGGCCTTGCACTTTACTATGAAGCTACATTTCGTGTCCGGAGCCCAGGTTTGTGTGTGTACCCCCACCCCTGCAACAGGGTCTCATATATCCCAGGCTGGCGTCCAAAATGATCTTTCTGCATCTACTTCCTGAGTACTAGCATTACAGGTATGAGCCAAACATGCCTGGTTTATGTGGTGCAGGAACTCAAACCCAAGGCTCTATGTGCAGCGCAAGCGCTCGACCAGCTGAGCTCCATCTCTGGCCATGAGCTCAGCATTTTGGAAGGCAAGTATGCAGAAGGCACTCTGAGGATACTTCGCTCAGGTATTAGGCAGAACTGAAACTTTTGGGAGTTTCCCTACACCTTCTGGCCAGATGTGCAGAAGGATGCACGAATGCCAGAACTTAGCAAATCTGAGTGGTCCTATTATATCTGACAACTACAACTCGCATTCCAATCTCCTTTTGTAGAAGTCAACACTAAGGTCCACAGGCAGAGAGCGGACACGTGCTTTTGGGAAAGAAGCTCCGACTGTGAGAAAAAAGGCGTAGAGTAACTGTTCAGTTTTCACCTCTTGGTGGGACGAAGTCCCTTACTGTCCTGAAAGGCAGAAAACATACATACCCATGTACTGTGTGGTTTCTCTGCATCTAGACCACCAATCTTCTGGGGAGGTACAATTAGGATACGCTTGGATTTAAATTACAGCTGTGCTATTTTCTAGTATGTTTATTTATCTTGTACCTTCATTTCCTCACCTAGATGGTAACAGGCAATCTCGCAGTTGTGGTATGTAGGGAAAACAGCTGGACAGTGCTTGTCACCTGGAAAGAATCTGTTATGTTTTGGCTATGCCCATGGAATTTACTGAATGGGGAGTACCTCAGATGTAGAATTCACCCATAAATCACAGTTTTATAAAAGGCAGTGAGTACCAGCAGGGTGGCATATGAAGTCAATACCAGCTCTTGAGGGGCGGATCTTTCTAACTTTTAGGACAGCCTGGTGGTCTAAAAAGTAAGATCCAGGATAGCCAAAGTTACATAACAAGGCTCTGTCTCAGAACAAAACAAGACAAACAAAAAAGTTAGCTAAAGAGGTTTGGAGTGCTTGCCTAGCATGCACATGGACTTGAGGTCAACCCCTAGCACCACATAAACTGAGCATGGCGATGCAGTCTGGAATCTCAGCGTTGTGGAAATAGAGGGAAGATGAACAGATGTTCAAGCATATTCCTCAGGAACCTGCACTTCCTTTACTCCAAAGACTGTTCATTTATCAAAATACTCTGAGGAACACAAAATACGGGGCCACGTGGACCGGAAAACTCTCCTAGAACAGATATTCATCTCTCCCAGCTCCGTCCTCCACACAGCAATAGTGCTCTTTGGAGGAAGATGGGCCATGAACCCAGAACTTCTCAGCACTCACTCCCTCTTACCAGAAGACCTCGTTGCATCGATTGCACTGCACTCGGCGAGCTCTAGGCTCCTGTACCCGAATAACCATGGGGCAGTCTGCACCGGGGCACAGCTGGAGCTGGTAATGGCTCTGTGAACATAAAGGGAAATAAATGATGAGGATATCTTCTTTTAGCTGCCTCAACAGACTGTTCAAGGGCCTCTGTTCTCCTAGCTGATAGCTTATATCAAAAGACTAAAACTTAGAAAGCTTAAAACAGGTAGCCACTAATTTCAAGTTATTATATAAGAAGGTACCTGTAGACTGGGTGCAGACACGTATGTCTGTAACTTCAACTACTTTGTTACTTGGAAGATAAGGCAGAAGGACTGCTTTGAGCCCAGGTAGCTTAGTCAAGGCCTGGTCAATATAGGGAAAACATGTTTCAGGAAGAAATGTTTTGATGTGGACTGGATGAGAACACATCCCAGTTACCTATGCATCTGACAGTTCAGGGACTCAAAGGTGCCCAGTAATCTACCGAAGGCAACGAAGTATCCAAAGAATAAGGCTAAGCCATGATGGTGACTCAGGCCTTCAACGACAGTACTTGGGAGGCAGAGGCAGGTGAATTTCTTAAGAGTTCAGGGCCAGCCTGGTCTAGAGTTCCAGGATAGCTGGGCTACAAAGAGAAATCCTGTCTTGAAAAACCAAACCAAATAAAACCAAACCAAACCAAACCAACCAACCAGACAAACAAACAAAAAAAACCCCAAATAAACAAAAAAAGAATAAGGCTTTGTGTGTATCCTGAATGTGCACAAGACAACAACCTATCCAATAAGCTTTTAAACTAAGTAATAAATGACAAAGATAAAGTTATGTTGAACAGAATCTGTAAAACTGACAGGTAGCCTAAATAGGGAAAGGAATCTAAAATTAACCACACCGCAATCATGAACAAGTTTTCAAATTGTTAAAAAAATGAAACAAAAGAGTCCTTATCTGGGTTAAGTGTACAGAAAACCATGTGGAATACCAACTCTTGAGCTGTGCCAGACCTGTGCTCAACCCTCACATAAGATGGCTGGCTCAGCTTGTTTAATCAACTGTGTATACTTTAGGACGACTGTCCATATTATGGAAATGAAAACCAAGACTCAAGGCTGGAGAGATGGCTTAGTGGTTAAGAGCACTGACTGACTGCTTTTCCAGAGGACCTGGCTTCCACTCCACATGGCAGCTCACAACTGTCTGTAATTCCGGTTCCAGAGGACACCACATCCATGGCAAAACACCAAATGCACGCGCGCGCACACACACACACACACACACACAAATGCAAATAAGAAAAAAAACCAAGATATCAGAAATCAGATAAATTAAAGAGCAAGTGGTCTCATAACAAGGAAGTAACAGATCTGGCATTTACACAGCGGTTTTTCTGACTCCTAAGCCAAGACCCATGTGACTCACCACCCACCATCTAATGGCAGCTGTGATTATACTATGTATATGGTAGGCTCAGGATGACAGAGGGCAGAACAGGGCTGCTCATACCTCCACATAGTCCCTAAAGAGGTAGCGCCTGTATTTATCTCTCAATTCTTCATTGGGAAGCAAGGGAAATACAAAGTCCTCTGGTGTTCGGAGTAGACAATCCTGAGCCATGCACGAGACTCCTGTTGACCAAAGATAATGTGATGGATAACCACACTGCAGATGACACAACACTTACCCATGAAGTTCAACCAACAAATTCCAATTTCATAGAGGAATGCTGTCCAAAATATTTATCAAGAACATATTCAAAGAGAGAAATTACATGTTTTCATAATAATGTAACAAAAATTGTGCCCAATTACCCATAGATCAGCCCAAGCACCACTAAATAATATTACAGGGCTGGATGTAGTGGCTCACACCTTTAATCCCGATCCCAGCCTTGGAAAGACGAAGGCAGAGGCAGGGGGATCATGTGGTTGCTGAGTGTTGAACTCAGGACCTCTGGAAGAGCATCTTAACCTGAGCCATCCTCTCCAGTCCTATACTGACATTTTTATGTTTTCTTTTTTGAGGGGCTAGGTGGGGAGGGGACTCTTTCATGTTGTCCAAGCTAGCCTCAAACTTGCTATCTAGCTGAGGCTGGCCTTGAACTCCTTCTTCTGCTTCTGCTTCTTCCTCCCAAATGTTGGGATCACAGACCCATTCCATCATACATACCCAGGTTAACATACTGAGATTCAGCAGGTAACAATGAACATGGTTTTAATTAGTCTGAATATTATCACGTCACAGAACAATAAATGCTTCTGTAGCTGGTAATAAATTCTGACATAGGTTATACTGCCCAAACAGTAGAGGGAATCAAGCCATGAAAGGAAACTCAAAGGACAGTTCTTTCAAAGGTGAGAAAATCACACTTGTACTCACACCAATATCTGTAAGACCTTTAATTCCCTCATATTACTGGAGACCACAGAAACAGCTACTATTGATTGATGCACTGAACTACCTGTTCTAACTATAAAACCTTTTCAATCACAGAAGAAAGGTTGTTTAAGGAAAAACACACAGTGAAGGACAAATACTTTAAGGCTGGAGAGAAGGTTTAGCAGTTAAAAGCACGTGCTCTTGCAGAGGAACTGGGTTCTACTCCCAAAACCCACACGATGATCACTACAAACTGTAAAACCAGTTCCAGGGTATTCCATGACCTCTACAAGCACCAACCACACATATGCTACACAGAGCTACATGCAGACAAAACACATAAAATAAAACTGAATAAATAAAATAAAGATGCCTAGTTAAGTTCAGTGTAGACTCACCCACACCAACACCATCCTTGACAAGCACGGAGCAATGCTGCTCCCAGCAGCTTCGGCAAAACTGATGTTGGCAGGCCAGAGAGAGTAGGTTTTCCTTCCGCACAAACTGCATACACACTGCACAGTGGTGAGGGGGATGGGCTGTGGGGACCTAGAGAGAGAGAGAGAGAGAGAGAGAGAGAGAGAGAGAGAGACGCAGCCACATAAGCCAAGGCCTCTCAGCAAAGTCAGCCATAGAAGTTCTGAAAGGCTGACTTGAAAGGTTCTCACAGCCCACACTGCAGTTTGTTCAAGGGCAGAGGATTTTACATAGAAATATAACCAAATCAAGAGAAAGACTAGCTTCTGGGGTCCTTGGATACTTGGCAGAGGACCTGGGTTAGGTTCCCAACAACCACATGGCAGCTCACACCCATCTGTAGCTCCAGTTTCAGAGGATTTGATGCCTTCTATTGGCTTCCATTCCTACCAGGCATGCATGAAGTGCATGTGTATACATGCAGGCAAAACATTCAAATATGTAGAATAAAATAAATAAATTTGCTTAAAAAAAATCAGGCAGTGGTGGCACACGCTTTTATTCCTAGCACTAGGAGGGCAAAGGCAGGTAGATCTCATGACAGCCTGCCTGGTCTACACAGTAAGACCCCCGCAAAATAAATAAATAACGATTATTTTCAAAAATCTCATAAAGGATTATTAAAACAAAACAAAAAAACAAAGCTGGTGTTAACACTGTCAGACACAGAGACACTCACATGTTTGGATGGATTGGGCTGAACTCTAGCCTCAACAAGCAGCTGGGCAGAATTAGCCCTGTACCTGAAAACAAAAGCAGAGATAGAATCAAAAACTGAAGACATTTTAAACTCAGTAATAGAACAAACGTGTTGTGGTTGCACTAAAGTGCCTTTTACCTTGTGACCACAACATCCACATCTGTAATCCTAACACTCAGCAAGCTTGAAGCCAACATAGTTTATATAGTGAGTTTGAACTTATCGCTAATAGCTCCCTTATGGAACCAAGTTTCTTTTTATCTCAATACAAATGTTTTCTTTTGGTGGGGGGTGAGCAGGGGCAGGAGGGTTTAGTGACAGGGTTTCACTATGTAGCTTTGGATGTTCTAGAACTCAGTATGTAGACCAGGCTAGCCTCGAACTCACAGAGATCTATCTGTCTCTGTCTGCCTTAGACATGCTGAGACTGAAGGGTGTGCCACTATGCTCAGCTGGTTTTGTCTGTTCGTTTTTGGAGACAAGGTTTCTCTGGCTGTCCTGGAACTTGCTCTGTAGACCAGGCTGGCCTCAAACTCAAGAGATCTGCCTGCCTGTCTCTGCCTCCTGAGTGCTTGGATTAAAGGCATGCAAAGACTACTGCCTGTCCCTTACCTGGTTTTTAATATTTACTGTATGTGTACTAATGTTTGGCCTGCATGTATGTATGGACATCATAAGCATGCCTAGTGCCACGCAGGCCAGGAGAAGGCACTGGATTCCCTAAATACAGAATCAGTTGTAAGCTGCCATGGTGCTAGGAATCGAATCTGGGTCCTCTGAAGGTGCTCTTAACCACTGAACCACCTCTCTGGGCCTCAAAAAGTTTTGCTTTATTTTTCTGACAGAGAAAAGATAATGTCTTCTGATGAGAGGATAGTATAAAATGCAACCATATTAAATCCAAAGCTGAAGAATGCATACAGCATAATTTTATGTTTATAGAATTGCATAATCATACAAATAAAAGATATATATTGTAAGAATAAAATAAGAGTTTAAAAAGTATGGGGTGAATGGGCTAGAGAGATGGTTTGACAGTTATGAGCACTGACTGCTCTTCTAGGGGACCTGGGTTCAATTCTCAGCATCCACAAGACAGCTCAGAAGTGTGTGTAAATCCAGTTCCTGGGTGATCTGACACCTTCACACCATTGCACATAAAATAAACTTTAAAAATAAATATTGGGTCAAGATGGAGCTCAGTTAGTACAGTATTTGCTTAGCATACACAAGCTATGGGGTTTGATGCCCTGCACTACTTTAACCTTGGTGGCACTTGTATGCAATTCCAATTGTTATAGTGAGCAGTGCCCAGAGGTGCTACCAATCTTCCTATAGTTCACGCAGTGCCATCCCATCCCCAAATAATTACTCACTCCAGTTGAGCCTAGTGGCACTGATATGTATTTTCAAGTAATTCAGACATAGGGGCAGGCAGATCAAATTAAAGGCTAGCCTGGGCTACAGAAACTCAGGGAACATAGATGACTTAGCAAAATTCCATTTTGCTAAATTAGGGCTGGAGATACAGCTCAGCAGGAAAGCACTTTCCTAGATCTTCATTCAAGAGATGTCTCGTGGTAAAGAGCACTGGCAGCAACTCCAGAGGTCCAGATTTCAATTTCCAGCAATCACATGGTGGCCCACAAACATCTATAATGGGATCTGATACCCTCTATTGGCATGCAGGTGCATGCAGATAGAGCACCATATATATAAAATAAAGAAAAATTAAAGGCATGTCCCATCACACCCAGCCATTTTCCAAAGCTTTGGGGGAGGAAAAATTGGTCTATTACAGACACAGATGATTAGAACTAAATCTGCTGCCAAACAACAGAGACGTTTTAAAAAAATGTATAAAATACCTGTAAAGTAACAAAATACTATATATACTAGCATCAAAGCAGAAATAGAAGAGTATATGTGTGCGTGCGTGCGTGTGCGTGTTTGTGTGCGTATAAGAGAGAGAGATTGAGACAGAGAATATACTCCAAAATGTCTACAATCACAATGGGTAGAGAGGCACTGAAGGATGTTAAGGACAATTTCATCTCCTTTTCATGAGATGAAACTGAACATCTTAACATCTTACTGAACATCTCATCGGTCCAGGATCTATGCTAGCTACTTTTTGTCATCTTGACACAAGCTAGAGTCACTGCAGAGGACACCGAAGCAATTTCTTCTTTCCACTGAACATCTTACCTGCTCAGGGTACACGCTGACTAGTTTTTGTCAATTGAACACAAGCCAGAGTCACCAGAGAGAAGGGAGCCTTAACTGAGAAAATGCATCCATAAGATTAGGCTAGAGGCCTGACATGATAATACATACTTTTGATCTCAGCGCTCAGAGGCAGTGACAGGTGGATTCTTTGGGTTCAAGGCCAATCTGGCCTACATAGTGAGCTCCAGGGCAGATAGAGCCAAAACAAAAACAAAAGATTGGGCAGTAGGCAAACCTGCAGGACATTTTCTTACTTAGTGACAGTGAGGGCCCAGTCCACTGTGTGTGTTGCCATCCCTGGACTGGTGGATCTGGTGCTACAAGAAAGCAGGCTGAGCAAGGCAGTAACAGCTTTCACCATGGCCTGTGCATCAGCTCCTGTCAGGTTCCTGTAGGTGTGCATATTTACCCTGTCTTTCTCCAATGGACTGTGATTCAAAATATGCAGCCAAATAAACCCTCCACTCTACAAGTTGTTTTTAGTGTTTAACCACAGCGCGCGCACGCGCACGCACACGCACGCACACACACACACACTCCAAAATGTCAACAAAAATCACAATGAGTGGGCAGACAGAAGAATGATATGGGCAATTTTATCTTCTTTCCCCTGATCATCTTACCTGTCCAGAATCTCTGAGACTTGCCAGTGGAAATTAACTAATATAAGTTTTGCAACTGAGTGAGATACCTGTAAGAAACAACAACAAAAAATAACGAATTTTAACTGTAGCTTCTTATAGTGCTCTATAGTTTGAGAATGTATACATCTACCACTATGCTGGGCTCACATTTTTTCTCTTAGTTGCATTCTTTGGCTCTTTTAAGTAAAATTATTTTATCTCTTGTTCTTCGTCTGTTTTCATTCATATTTCCTATAAAAAAATAGAACCTTCCACTGAAAACTGAACCAAAACCATACTTTCTATAGTAAGTAAAAATGTGATATCTGAGCTAGGCATAGAGGGGCACATCTTTAATCCCAGCACTCAGGAGGCAGAGGCAGGCGGATCTCAAGGCAGATCAGAGTTCAAGGCCAGCCTGGTCTACAGAGTTCCAGGACAGCCAGAGCTACATACTAAGATCCTGTCTCAAAGAGGAAAAAAAAGGGGGGGGATATCAAACATAAGCAAGAGAGCTTCCCAAATGGGATCCCAAATGTGACTTATGTTCTCACATGCTGTCCTATGAGGGCACACACACACACACACACACACACACACAGTATGAGTCTAGTTAGTACTAGCAACACAGCTCCAGGCTTTGACTTCTTGATTTATAATAAACAACAAAATAAAGGATTAAAGGTCAGATTAGTGGTAGCACATAATTTTAATCCAGCAGATGAATCTCTTCTAAGTTCATCTTAGAAATAAAGCTGGGTTAGGCTGGAGAGATGGCTCAGTGGTTAAGAGCACTAGCTGCTCTTCCAGAGGTCCTGAGTTACACTCCACACAACTACATGTTGGCTCACAACTATCTGTGATGGAGACATGGTGACCTCTTCTGTCATGCAGGCAGAACACAATATATATAACAAATTATAAAAAAAAAAAGTTTGGCATAGTAGCACAGCCCTTAATCTCAGGACTTGGGAGGTAGAGGCAGGCAAATCCTTGGTATACATAGAAGCACCAGGCTAGCCAAGGTTACACAGTGAGACTCTGCCTCAAATAAACAAATAATCAAATAGCATTTAAAAACCCAGTTTTGTTACTGCTATTGTTTTTCAAAACAGGGCTTCTCTATGTAACTAGACTTGGCTGTCCTGGAACTTGCTCTCGAGACAAGGTTGGCCTGAAACTCAGAGATTCACCTGTCTCTGCCTCCCAAATTCTGGGACTAAAGGCACGCAACATCATGCCTAGCTTAAAAAATCAGTTTCAAATCTCTGAATTCATAAAATCCAACAAGTACCAGTAGCAAAACATTTTTTTAAAGGTTTGTAGACAGTCTTCTGGCTTGTACATTTTCTGGCGTCTACATAAAAGGTGACAAAAGCTACCAATTCTACTGTAAATTCTTCCTCCCAAGGAAGTAAGGGAGGATACATGCACTACTAAGTTATTTGCAAGAATGAAATATTAAAGGCAACTTACATATCCAAGAAAAATGAGCTTGATAAATAATACATAACAGATCCATGCAATGAACAAAAATCTAGTTAGTGGAAAGGTACTATTGTAATGGTCTGCTCTGTTAAGACAAGGCACAACTCCACCCCCGCAAAGGCAAGCTGATCTTCAGCTTCCAGCCTGAGTCCTTTCTTTTTCTGTCTCCCTCTAGAAGAGGCAGCGTCTATCTCCCCCTTCTCCCCTTCCCTCTTCTGTTTCTCTCTCTGCTCTTCCCCCTTCTCCCCTTCCCTTCCATAACCCACTAAATAAATATCCAACCTCACTCTGCACGGCATGCCTAACCACAGTCTGTCTCTTGCCCCACGGCGTGGCTCCCTGCCCAGGACTGGCTGCCTTAGGAGACCGGGGGGCGTGGTCTCGTGGCATGCCCAGATGGCACTGTCTCTGNCTGCTTCATCGGGGTCTCTCACCCACCATGCGGCTCACTGCCTGGGACTTTTCTGCCCCTCATGGCCCACTGAAGCCACTTGGGGAACTGCACAGTCCTTATCTGGGACTGGCTGCCTNGCCTGCTGCCACTTTGGGGACCTGCAGTATGGTATTGGGGCAGCCATGTAGGGATCTGCAGCATTTTACTTTTACCATTACAACTATAGTTATTGACACAGAAAAGGGTTTTCTTTTTTTCTTTGAAAGAGTGTCTCATATATCCTAGGCTGACCTAAAGCTTGCTATATAGCTAAGGGTGATCCTGAATTTCTGGTCCTTCTACCTTCACTTCCTCAGTTCTGGGATTACAGATGTGTGCCACTATGTCCTGTTTATACTCAGTTCTTTGCATATGATAGGCAAGCACTCAACCAACTGAGCTATATTGCATGCTCCAGAAGTTTACATTTCAATATTAGGTTAAAGAAGCAAGTAATAATGCAGCATTTGCTTGTTAGGGGACATAATATCTTATTAAGTGAAAAGTAAACTAGTTGCAAAACATCTTAAGTGTCAAGACAGGAGCCAAAAGGTTGGGATATGTTTGTAAGTCTATATCTGACTACCCAGGGCAAGCATAGGATATCACAAGGGTGCTACAGAAAACATGAAAGGCGGGCTGGAGAGATGGCTCAGCGGTTAAGAGCACTGACTGCTCTTCCAGAGGT
>LOEQ01000050.1:0-21406 GCA_001685075.1 Bramus lutescens | reverse complement strand
AGTGCTTAAACGAATACAATTGGTGTGTTGTTATTTCGGGGTATAAGCTAGCCGTGCGGGAGCTGGGCAGGACGAAAAGCAGGGCCCGTCCCCTTATCACTACAATATCACCACTTTTCAATACTCCAAGAGCAGCAATTTACTCTAATCAATTCCATTGGGCTGGAGACACTCTGCTCAACTTTTAAGAGCACTTGCTCTTGTTGTGGAGGACCTAGGTTTCATTCCCATCACCCAAATGGTGGTTCATAACCACTTATAATTCCATTTCCAGGAAGATTTGATGCTCTCTTCTGACCTTTCAGGGAACTAGGCACACATACGGCGCAAATATATACATAGCTAAAACAAGGCAGAATATGCACATACATTTAAAAGAATCTAAAAATAAAAAATAATCAATACTTGTACAACTTCAAAGATCTTTTAGTAAGCATTCCTCCTATTTTCGGCTGAATAAAGATGAGCTCTTGCCAGGGATGGTGGCACACAACTGTTATTCCAACACTAGGGAGGCAAACAATGTGTCTCTGTGAGTGCTAGGCAAGTCTAGTCAACACAGCCAGTTCTAGAACAGCCAGAGCTACATAGTGAGACCATGTCTTTAAAAAAGGAAAGAAAATGAGAAAAAGAGAGATATACAACACACAGACACACTTTTTGGTTTTTCAAGTCAGAGTTTCTCTGTGTAGCCCTGGTAGTTCTGGAACTCACTCTGTAGACCAGGCTGGCCTCAAACCCAGAGATCCACCTGCCTCTGCCTCCCAAGTGCTGAGGTTAAAGGAGTGTGCTACCAAGAGTTTGGCAATTTCTTAAAATGTTAAACATACACTTACCATGTGACCCAGTAGTCTTGTCCCTAAATATCTACATCAAGACATGTGAAAGCAATGTCCACATTAAATCCAGGGCATGAATTATTTTAGCAACATAAACAAGTCAGAAACAGCCTAAATATCTATAAATTAATAAATGAACACATAAGAAAAAAAATGTGTCATCTACACTATGAAAATCACTATTTACCAATAAAGGGAATCCATTAATGGCATATAAAACAGATGAAACTTAAAAACAACACAATCATAGGAAGATCAGGAAACATGAATTTTCTAAAAAAGGCAAAATTGCAGAGAAAAATAGTAATTCTTTGGGGCTAAATGTGAGGGCTGAGCGTAGACACATGAAATTTTTGGAGTGATGGAAAAGTTGGGATCCTGGAAGGATGCGGTGGTGCACACCCTTGATCCCTGCACTCAAGAGGCAGAGACAGGCCAATCTTTGTGAGTTCAAGGATAGGCTGGTCTATACAATAAAGCATGTTCTCAAACAAACAAAGAATGCCAGGTCAATGATAACTGCTAAACAGATATATCCCAGCACTCGGGCGGCAGAGGCAGGTGGATCTCTGTGGGTTAAAACAGCCTAGTCTACAAGAGCTAGTTCCAGACAGGCACTAAAACTACACAGAGAAACCCTGTCTCAGAAACAAACAAATGAACAAAAAACATAATGGAAAAATTTTAAACTGGACGAAGTTATTCCTATATGGAAGTTTCTATAAAGCAATGCTAGGCTTGATAGCACACATCTACAGTCACAGTACTTAGGAGGCTGAGGCAGGTGAATCCTATCAGTTTGAGGCTAGCTTGAATTACATAAGTGAATACCAAATCAGCTAGGGCTTCATATAAAGTCCATATTTTAAAAAATTGGGTCAGGTGGTGGTGGCTCATGCCTTTAATTGCAGCACTCCAGAGGAAGAGGCAGGTGGATCTCTGTGAGTTTGAGGCCAGCCTGGTCTACAGAGTAAGTTCCAGGACAGCTAAGGCTACACAGAGAAACCCTGTCTCAAAAACAAAAAACAAAAACAAAAAAACAAAACAAAACAATATACCAAAAACAAAATAGTTTCAATAAAGTTGATTAAACAAACAAATAAAGTAAAACGTCATAGTGCACACCTAGAATACCAGCAGGAGGTTGGAGGATCAGGAGGAGTTCAAAATCATGGCTAAACAGCAAGTTCAACACCAGCCTGGGCAACATGGGACCTTGTCTCAAAAACAAAATGGTAACTTATATAAATAATTGGGCCCATGAGATATTTTTAAAAGTAACTGATTGCTATGCAAGCTTCATTAACTGAAGCCAATCCCTGGAAACCATGTGGAAGGAAATAGCCTACTCCTACAGCTGTCTTCAAATTTCACAGGTGACTCACACATACATGATCAGGGAAAGAATAAAACATATCCATATGTCTCAAAATTTCTATAATTTTGGAAGTTAGGAGAGTGGCAACTGTGTTACTAGAAACTACTTACACTGCTGATCCCCATACAAGGAAAGAGTACCTGGTCAGTGGGCTGCTACCTCAGAACACAGTAAACATGCCCCACAGATAAGTTCACATAACCATATCTAGCTGCTTAAGAGTCGTCGGTCCCCTCATACTCCAGCCACCAAACAACAGAGTTTCTCTGGCTGTCCTGGAACTCCCTCTGTAGACTGGCCTTAGACTCAGAGATCCGCCTGCCTCTGCTTCCCCGAGTGCTGGGATTAAAGGTGTGTGCCACCTCTGCCCGGCTAATATCTCCACAGGCCACTTGTTTAATAATTCGATGCCTGTCTGTGAGTACCTTTTATGTATAAGTGCTCTGCATGTGCACCAGCACACCAGAAGAGAGCGTTAGGTCCTATTAAGATGGCCATGAGGCACCATGTGGTTGCTGGGAATTGAACTCAATTGAAGAAGAGCAGCCAGGGCTCTTAACCTGAGCCATCTCTCCAGCCCCATGACTACTTAATTTTAAAGTATGGTACTGCATCTATGAGGGAAGAGGAGAAAAAGAATCAGAACCATGGCTAGTTACACTGAATAAACAGCAGAAATCTGCTGTGCCTTACTAAATTCGTGGATGACTACTGGCATGATCTATGCAAAACCTCTAATGTCAGAGCTCCAGGAGGTAGGACAGCAACATGCACTTCCAAATACGACAACAGAGAAGCTCTTAAATATATAGGGAAGGATACGAGAAAAGACAGCAGTTATCAGTCCCATGCAGACATGGCTAGAGAACCAGGCTTGCTATTTAAGAGGACACTATCAGCATCCTCACAGGAGACCAACACCTCATCCAAGCTGAGTGGCTGCTTTTACATTTGGTTCCATCTAAATGTTCCTAAGGCATACAAGTCTCCTTTGTCATGTACTTCTATTGCTAGAGTGTCTACTATTACAAAGAATTATAGGATACATCACCCCCAGGATCAATAAAGTGTACCTGGTCCACTCCGTAACAGCTAAGTAGAATTACCATTACAAACACATTTTACTTTTCCATGGCTTTCAAAAAAAAAAAAAAAACCAAAAAACTTGCATTTCTATACCTTAACAAGAAACACATGCTTATGTACTTTATCATCTCATTTATTTGTTTTTTTTGAGACAGGGTTTTTGTAGACCAGGCTGGTCTGGAATCCAGGCCACTTGAAAGAAGTGAGGTCACTTCGGTAGTCATTTATCCTACATGATACCCTACATTACCTACAGCCTCAATCCAATCCAGCAGCTCCAGATCCTTACTTCTGAAAACATCTAGCTACCCATGTCAAGGGTATTTGTAAAGGGAATTGACAAGTTGTCTCCTTAACACAGACTTTCACTTGGTAACACTGTGTTATCGGTGCCTAAAGAAGTAGGAGGCAGTAGGAGAGTCAAGTTTTTCCTTCTTAAAGAACTGGTAAACATTCCACTCAATTTTATTTCTGCTTCACAAGCAAGGCTAGAGAACGCAGTGCAGAGACCAAAGGGACATGCATTGTTTAGTTCTATGACGTCAAGATTTCCTCACTCAGATGTAATGGCATCTATACAAACACTTAAGTGGCTATTTACCAGCAAGTGGTTCCAAACATGACTAACAGCACAAAAGCCTACAGCCTCAGCATTTCCTAAGATGTTCTAGAGCAGTGGCTCTCAACCTTCCTAATGCTATGACACCTTAGTATGGTTTCTCATATTGTAGAGACCCCCCAAACATAAAATGTGGCCTCTTATGGAGAAAGTATGTTGCTGGGGGTGGGCTTTGAGCTTTCAAAAAGCCCATTCCAAGCCCAAAGTCTCTCTCCTCCTGTGGCCTGTGAATGCCTGAATGCTGCCATGCTTCCCACCACGACGATAATGGACTACACCTCTGAAACTGTAAGCCATCCCCAGTTTCCGTGTCATGGGTGGTCTCTTCACAGCAAGATAGCAGTGTACAACAGTAACACTTCTGAAGCAGTAAGCTTCAGTTCATGGTATTAGAGAAGGCAAGTCCAAGAGCATTTTGGTTCTGGGCATAGAAATTCTGATTCGCTGCCCTAGTATAGGTTTTAATTTTGTTCCCTGTATGTTCATCACTAGGTTCTTAAAAAGAGAATACTCCAGTGAAATTCGTTTTCAATCTCGAGTTCCAAGTCCACTTCAAGTCTGTTAGTAAATAACTAATTTCTTTCCAAGCTCCGACCAAATCCTAACCCCCTCAAAAATGCAAGCAAGGCATTAAAATTTTTGTTACTTGGCCAGGTGGTGGTTTCCAGGATCCCTCAAGGGTTGACTGATAGGATCCTTTGTTTTCTTTTAGTAAAGAATCCAGGTCAATAGCCAGGTAGTGGCTGCACACGCCTTTAATCCCAGCACTTGGGAGGAAAAGGCAGGAGGATCTCTGTGAGTTCGAGGCCAGCCTGGTTTATAAGAGCTACTTCCAGGACAGGCTCCAAAGCTACAGAGAAACTCTGTCTCGAAAAAACAAAACAAACAAAACCAAACCCAAAAATTTTAGTTACTTGAGTAAACATTTGCATCCCTTGCCTACAATGAACTAAAACTATCACGGAAGGTAAAGTTTGCTCCTTAAGGAAATCAAAAGCACAATGGACATTCAGGACCTCTCTTAAGAGTCAAGTATCTTTGAAATAAAATTTTAAAGGAATTTCTCAAAATTGAAAAGTATTAGGTGACATCCTAGAGCACTTGGATAGGATATGTTTTGTATTCAAAGTATTAACATATAGAACACAGTAGCAGTAAGGATGAAGTAAGGCACGCACTAAGTAATTTCTGCTCCTGATAATACCTCAAGAAAACCCATGACCATGGTCAGTTCTATCTTCCTTTCCTGGAGTTACCTATAGCTGTCCAAACTGTCTAGCCTCAAAGACAAGTAGGTAACAAAACTTGCAATTAAAAAATTTCCCCGAGAAAGGATAAATCCAGCAGCCCACCATAACTGTCACCAGCCCTTCCCACACTTACCAGTGCCATAGGGAGGATGCAGCTGATGGCAGTGAGCATCAACGGCCTGAAAAAATACAGGTGGTAGTTTCAATTTTTATTTAGAATTCTTACTTGCCAACTGCCTGACATCTTTTAAGGCTACACCAGTAGGTCTTCATGCCTCATCCAATCAAACCACTCTGTGGTCCAATCACATTTGTTAACAAAATAGAGGTCACTAAACAGCCCAGATAAAGAAAAGGTGAGCTGGCTTCTGGGCCAGGGGTAGAAAGGGAAAACTAGTTTAAAAAGATCAAGATGAATGGACGTGGGTCTTAGGCGAGTGGGAAAGTAGGAGGGAGATAAAGTAATAAAGGGGTAAGAGAAGAAACAAGGCTAAGGCAGAGACGAAGGAAGTGAACAGCAGCCTAGCATCGGGCGAGTCAGCAGAAGCAGGGGCAGAGGTGCCCCACTGACTACAGGCTATGTCAGCTCCCCCATACTTCACATCTACATAGTCTCAGCCTCAAAAGATCAGCTCTTAGGCTGACAACACTGCTCCCACTCGCTTTTCTTTACAAATCCAAAGAGAGGACTTGTAGTTAATTGGGGCATTGATATTTAAACATGTTTTCAAAATCTGGTAATAATACACACAAATTTGAAGATCGCTAACTGGCCTAACCAAATTCATTCATGACAACTATGATCTCTATTCATACAAAAAAAATCAAAAAACAAACAAAAACCCCAAACCAAAAAACAACACACACACACACAAATAAAAAACTCCAAAGATTTCACTAAACAGGAGGATCGCTATGAGTTCGAGGCCAGCCTGGTCTACAAGAGCTAGTTCCAGGACAGTTGGTGCTGTAAAACAGAAAAACCCTGGCTCAAAAAACCAAAAAGATTTCATTCAAAAAAGGAGAAAATAGAAAAGTTACTGTTCCTGTACCATGAGAGTTTTGTTTGTTTTCATGTAGCCCAGGCTGGCCCCTTGCTCTGTAGAATTACTGATGCTCCTGCCTCCAGCTCCCAAGCGCTGAGATTACAGGTGTGTGTTAGCAGTCCTTCTTTGTGTGATGCTGAGGATCAAATTGAGGGATTTGTAGACACCAGCTAAGTACTCTACTAACTGAACTACATCTCTAACCTTGAAGGCATTTTCTAAAATCATGAACACTCCCTGAAACTTATTTATTCATTACCCTGCTCTCACATCAACTTAGACCCAGCTCCCATGGAAACAAATGTCCATGAGTGAATAATTGCTCACAGTACTTAGTACAAAAGGTGGGTAGAGCCTTCTAAAATGCTGACAGACTTCTGAGAAATGACATACACAATAGCTGCTATTCGCAAATGAAGGTCATGTCCAGTAACCACAGTAAAAGAACTGCAGACAATGAATGGGATGTAGAAGGGCAGGAGGAGAGATAGACTGGGGACAACTGTGGTTGGAATATAAAATGAAATTTAAAAAAAAAAGAAAATGAACACAGCAGAACTAAAAACTTGAGCCTGTTCTTGTAACCACAATCCATCTTATCTAAAAATGACTTCAGTGTCTTGCCTCTTTCAGCTGGCTAAGGCAGAGCATACCAAATACTAAACAGCTAGGTACACCAGCCCTTTGCCCTCTCCTCCAGAAAGGATTTCACAAAGGCTAACATATTCTAAGAAGAGTCACAAATTCCAACAGCAACTATCAAAAACAGAGAGCTTCTACTGTCTTAGCCATCAACCCCCTTTGATAGGCTCGAGTCACAGAACTTTTTCTGCTACATGAAACTTTGTAAACAGAAGAAATAGACTAGAAGCTCTTTTAAAGCAGAGTTGCTCCTGCCCCCTTCAAATAATGTTTCCTTTTCTGCCATACCTAAGCATTCACAACAGGGGCCAGCACTGTTCTCATGCTATTACCACCCACCTGCTTTACTCTCTAGTAACTATAAACCTATAAGCTATTGAATGCAAGCAGTCTCCAAGGCCGTCCCAGCACTCACTCAGTGATCCAGGAGTGAGATAAGATACTGCTTCCAAAGACAGTAAAAATGGATGGCCTACTGGCTGGTCTTATGGAAACTTAATACATTAGGTGGAGTTATCTGAAAGGAGGAAATTTTAATTTAAAAAATGGCACCATAAGATCAGGCTAAAAGGCATTTTCTTAATTAGTGATTGATGGGGGAGGGCCTAGCCCATTGTGGGTGGTGCCATTCCTGGGCTGATGGTCCTGGGTTCTGTAAGAAAGCAGGTTGAGCAAGCCAGTAAGTGGTATCTCTATGGCCTCTGCATCAGCTCCTGCCTCTTCAGGTTCCTGTCCTGACCTTTGATGATGAACAGTGTGATAAGGAGTATAAGCCAAATAAACCTTTCCTCCCCAACTTGCTTTTGGTCGAGGTGTTTTGTCACAGGACTAGTAACCCTAAGTAAGGCTGAAGGAGAGCTGAGAATCCCAGAAAGTTTCAGGAAGGCAAAAACCAGTGAGAGGACAAAAGGATGGAGTCATGCAGGCTGGAGTCAAGAAAAGCCACTTAAAATTTCCCAAGTATTTGCAGTGGATCTACCATTGCAGAAGTAGAAATATAGGAAAGAACATGATCAAAATATAGTGTATGAAAAAATTAAGCAGAAATATGAAGCAGAAGTACAAAGACTATTATTTAAACCTCCTCTCTTACTATTCTCTTTTTTTAAAGGAGGGAAAAGAAATTCAAAGCTTTAAAATTATCTTAATGTAAAAGTCAAATTATTTTCATTCCCTTCTCTTTCAACATGTTTGAATGTAAAACAACAGAAGACAGCTAAGAAAGTAGCTCACTTGGTAGAGTGCTTGCTTAGTGTGCTAGATACCTGGGTTCAATTCTCAGGCATGTATAATACCAGGCCTGTAATTGTAGCATTGGCGAAGTAGAGGCAGAATGGTAAGAAATTCAACATTACCCTTGGCTGCCTAAATTTGAATCCAGCTTGGGCTACAAGACTGTCTGCCCAAAACAAAACTCACAAAAGACATTCAGGAAGTGTTCACTAAAAAACTTTTAGGCAGTCAATACCATTAGACCTGCAGTTCAGTTGAGTCTGCCCCTTTTTGACTCATAAAGGTGTTACTTTTTCCTTTTCTTTTTTCTTTCTTCGAGTGCTGCCAAAATGTAAGGAAGATACTTCAGGCTTCCTTACTCTGTCTTTCAATGTGGCTGACTTCTGGGATGTCTTAAGCAATATGGACTTTCCTCTTCTCTCAAATATTACAGGAATGATCTCTAGGCCACATATTAATATTCTTCTCCTCTGAAACCTCTTGAGCCAGACCCCACAGTTCAAATCACCCTGTCTTCCATGCTCTTACTAGTATGGCCCATTAAGCCCTGCTTAAAGTCTCCAACTGCTTTTCTAGTCCAAAGTCCCAAATAACTCCATACTCCTCCAGCCAAAAACATAGCCAGTCCTATGGCAACAATTCCCCAGCTTCGGGTACCAACTGGGTCTTAGGGATTATGACCACAACAACTATTACAAAGGAAAACATTTCATTGGGGCTGGCTTACAATTCAGAGTTTAGTCCATTGTCATTATGGTGGGAAGAATGAGGGCACAAAAGGCAGACAAGGGACTATAGAGTTCTACATCTGGATCAGCAGGCAGTAAGAACAAAGAGTGAGCTGCTGAGCCTGGCTTGAGCTTCTGAACCCTCAAAGTCCACCTCCAGTGACACACACCCTCCAATAAGGCCACCTGTCCTAATCCTTTCAAATAATACCATTCCCCATAAGTCTACGAGGGTCACATTCATTCAAACCGACAGTCTCTCAAGTGCTGGGATGACAGATGTGTGCCTCCACAGCAAACTTTGGATTATGTGTAGTTTTTCTGTTTTACATGAGAATACTAAGTTCTTCTGACAATCCTATTGTAAATAGTTCCATAAAATTCCTTTACCATATCCTGTCTGCCACGTTCTTCATTTAATGGGATGCCACCTTGCTCCTATTCGTAAAGAAGTCTCTACTAGCAGTTGGAGAGATGGGTCATCAGCAAGGGCACTAGTTCTTCCAGAAGACCCACCCTTGATTCCCAGCACTTACATGGTGGCTCGCAACCAACTCTAACTCCAGTCTCAGGGGATTCAATTGTCTCCTCTGGCCTCCATGGGCACCAGATACATAGTTCATGGTCTTAACAAGCAAACCAAACACATATACACGTAAAATTAAAATAATCATTTGTTTTGTTTTTCAATACAGGGTTTCTCTGTGTGTAGCCCTGGATGACCTGCAACTCACCCAGTAGACCAGACTGGCCTCAAACTCAGAGATATCCACCAGTCTCTGCCTCCCAAGTACTGGGAGTAAAGATGTGGGCCACCACTGTCTGGCTTAAAATAATATATTTTTTTTAGATTTATGTTGCGCCTGGCAGTGATGGTGCATGGAGACAGGCAGATCTCTGTGAGTTCAAGGTCACAACTGATCTACAGAGCAAGTTCCAGGACTGGCTCCATAGCTACTGAGAAACTCTGTGTCAAAAAGCAAAAAATAAAAAATAAATAAATAAATAAATAAAAAATAAAAAGTTTACATTGGCTCTTTCAACATTCCTAAGTGCTGGAATTACAGGCTGGTACCACAACCCCTGGTTTTATGTAGTGTGAGGGACTGAACCTAGAGCTTTGTACATGCTAATGCAGAGACTCCACATAGAATAACTTTCTTTCCTACCCTGTGCCAATACATATAGGAAAGACCTGGAAACATGTGCCATCTAGTTTCGAGTATTGAATGTTTTCATTTCATTCATTCTTTTTTTTTCCTGAGGGTCTCTACAAAGTCCTTGATGTCCTGAACTTATTATGTGAACCAGGCTGGCCTCAAACTCAGAGATTCACCTACCTCTGCTTTCCAAGTACCAGGATTAAAGGTATGTACCACACATACACTCAGTTTAAATTTTCAGTTTGTGCATTTATTAACCCTTGTCTTAGTTATCATCAATAAGCAATACTTACACTTGAGATCCACCTGCTTCTACATCAAGAGTCCTGATATTAAAGACAATTTTATTAAGCATTGACATGTAAAGAAATACTGGATCTTATGCCATTAGTGGTGGTGCACACCTTGAATCCTAGCACTTAGGAGGCAGAGGTGTGTGAACCTGAGTTTCAGGTCAGTCTGGTCTATAGAGTGAGTTCCCTAACAGCCAGGGCTACACATAAAAATCCTGTCTCAAAAGAAAACAAATTAACAACAAAAATAAAACTGGATCTCAGTGCTCGAGAGTTAGCTCAGTAGTCAAGATCACTGGTTGTTCTTCCAGAGGACCTAAGTTCAATTTCCAGCACCCACATGGAGGCTCACAGTAAATCCAGTTGCAAGTAATCTTCTTCTGGTCTCCTTTGGCAACAAGAATTCATCTATATATTTAAAAACAACAACAACAACAAACCAAAAAATAAACAAGCAAGCAAAAAACCCAAGATCTGCATCTCAAATTGTTCACAGCTTGGCTTGCAAGCTTTATAAATCTTGTAAATATATAGCAGTATAAAAGCAAGAATGAAGGATCCTGGGGCCCAAGGAGAGATGAGCTTTGCTGGTCTGTTTCATGACACGAGCTAGAGTCACCTGAGAGGAGGAAACCCCATGGAGAAAATGCCCAAATCTGGGCTGTAGGCATTTTCTTAATCTGTGACTGATGAGGAAGCCTCAGCTCATTATGAGTGTAGATAACACTAATGGTGGTGCTGAGTTCAAGCTTCAAGAAGGCTGAGCAAGTCACAAGGAACGAACCAGTGAGCAGCACCTGTGACCTCTGCATCAGCTTCTATCTACAGATTACCGCCAGATTTGAGTTCCTGCCTTGGCTTCCCTCTGTGATTCTAGTGGTAACAGAGCTCAGGTTCCAAAACTAAAGTGAAGGCTGGGTGTGCCAATGCACACTGTTGTATATTATTTTAAGATATGTTACATTTGTTGTAATGAAGCCAAGATGTGTTGAATTTTTATGTTGCATTTGATTCTGTGAAGCTGCGATTTTTTGCCTGTTAAAACACCTAATGGTCAGCTGAGAAGTAGTGGTGCACGCCTTTAATCCCAGCACTCAGGAGAGAGAGGCGGGCAGATCCCTGTGAATTTGAGGCCAGCCTGGTCTACAAGAGCTAGTTCCAAGACAGGCTTGATAGCTACAGCGAAACCCTGTCTTGAAAAAAGAAAAACAAAAAAACAAAAACAAAGCAAAAACCTCAACAGAGTTTACAGTGTGTTAAAAATATAGATATAGGCTTGAGAGAAAAGAGAAGGCATAGAGTCATAAAAAAAAAAAGTCTTTAAAAAAGGATTAAAGGGGGCTGGAGAGATGGCTCAGTGATTAAGAGCAACATTGCCTGCTCTTCCAAAGACCTGAGTTCAATTCCCGGCAACCACATGGTGGCTCACAACCATCTGTAATGAGGTCTGGTGGCCTCTTCTGGCCTGCAGACATACACAGAGACAGAATATTGCATACATAACAAATAAATAAACAAACAAATAAACAAATAAATATTTTTTAAGAAAAAGGAGTAAAGTAATATTAAGGAGATAAGACACGTAAAGATGGAAAATACAGAGTCTTAGAATTTTATATATATTGTGTTATCTTTAAGATTTTTGGCTGCTAAGAAACCTTAGATTATAGAAATTGCTAGATTAAACCAACCTATGCATTTTTAAATTATCTTGATTTCAAAATTTAAGTCAAAAGATATGTTACTTTGGGAAAGAGGTTCTGCTTTTATTTCTGCAGAAAATAAAGATTATTATAGTCATGTTAGTTATGTTTTCAAGATCATATACAAATATATTTAGAATATGCCATTTAAAATGTTTAATAACTTAAGGCTTTTCATGACAGTGAGACAGGTCTGCTCCTGGCAGCACCAATGTACTTCAGAGAAGATGATGGGCATCAAAGAAAGCTCTATATGGAGCTTGCTTTCTTTATGGCAAAAGCTAGCCATACAGGCAAAGAAATGTTTTTTGTTATTGTTTTTTATTTTTGTTGTTGCCTCAATTGCTGACAGTTACTACACAAACTGAACCAGTAGGACACAAAAAAGTGGCTGCCAAATTGTCAAGATAAGGTAGGACAGTCCTTCAAAATTCTCTGCTTCACAGGAAAAGTCAGTCAGATATTCTAGATGAATGCTCCAATGTTGCAGAGGAACCTCATGTGACTGTCCAGGCTGCCTAATATCATTAGGTAACATTCTACCTTTCTGGGGTCTTTGATGGAGTTAAAGACATTATGAAAAAAGAGTAAATTAGCATCACAAAGATAAAATAGATAAAAGAATATTTTCTCTAATTTTGCTAAATACAAAGACTAGATATTTTAACTATAATTCTTACTTGCTGTTTTTGTTGTATGTAGCCTTAACTATGTTAAAGTTAAAAAGTGATGTTAATTTTAATTAGAAATGCTGTGGAAGAATCCCCTTGCACAATGTAAAGATATGTTACTCATACTGATTTAATAAAATGCTAATTGGCCAGTAGTTAGGGAGGATGTGTAGGAAGAGCAACCAAACCAAGGATGATGGGAAGGAGAGGGGCAGAGTCAAAGGAATCATGGGAAGATGCAGAGATTGCAGGGGATGAACGTGATGTTGCAGATCATAAATAATGAAAATGGGTTAACTTAAAATGTAATAGCTAGCTAGTAATGAGTCTGAGCTACTGATCAAGTATTCATAAATAATACTAAGTCTCTGTGGGGTAATGTGGAAGCAGACATGGACTGGGAGGTGGGAACATGAAACTTGCTTACATTAAAAAAAAACGGGGTAGAAGGAGGGCGAAGGAGAACTGTGGTTGGAATGTAAAATGAAATTCAGTGCATTAAAAAAAGGGGGGAGAGTGGAAGTGAGAAAGAAAGGAGTAAAGAAATTGTTAGTAAACTCCTCCAGATAGAGACATTTTGTTCACTGCTAACGCTGCTCTATTTCTAAGCAAATCTTATTCCATTTGTGCTTCTCCACTAAGGTTAGAACTTGGGTTATCACTATAAAGATGTGCGTTTACAAAGATCTGCAATAGTCAAAAAAAAAATCCCATGTCTCTGTGCATTTTACGTAGCAACGCTCAAAACACAGCAGTTCAGAAGGGACAGGAGAAGTGTCCTGCTTTTTTCATCTGTACTTTTTTCAATCTCAGTCTTTCCTATTTCTTCCACCTTTTGAATGGACAACTCCAATCTCAAGTCTTTCTTAGACTAGCAGATAAAATAATGTCTTGGTAACAAGGACCCCACATCAATTCAGCACTTTGCCAGGAAGTGGTATCAACAGAAACGGGATCAAACAGCACAGCAGTCAATCAAAGCCCTGAGGAAAGGGATTTTGTCCTGGCTACTACCAAAAACTCAACTGTTTTTATTTTGTTTTAGTGGGCCCCAGAAGACAGGAGGGGTTCTAGTTTCTCAAGCAGACAACCCAACAGCATATGCACAATCAGATGCGCCAATCTGCCAATACTAACAGTGTGATCCCACCATACGATCACAACATATACAATACTGATAATGTTCTCTTCATTTTTTTCTTTTCTTGAGACAGGGTTTCCCTGTGTAGCCCTGGCTGCCCTGAACTCACTATGAAGACCAGGCTGGCCTTGAACTCAAAGATCTGCTTGCTTCTGCCTTCTGAGTGCTGGGATGGAAGGTATAGGCGACCACGGCCTGTTTTTTGTTTTGTTTTTGAGACATGGTCTCTCTTTGTAGTCCTTTCTGTCCTGGAAATCATTATGAAAACCAGGCTGGTCTTGAACTCACATAAATCCACCTGCCTCTGCCTCAGAAATGTTAGTAGAATGCATTTTTATGTAACCACAGTCACCATGCAGAAACTTTCATTGGTCTTATCCAACCCCCACTGATGAAGTAATGTTTATTAGAATATTTATATGCCAAGCACTTCATACCCATAATCGCATTCAATGGTATGGAGGAGGAATTACAAACTGAAGCTTAGCAAGTCTGAGGAACTTAACTAGGGTCACATTATAGTAAATGGCAGAAAAGAACTTATCCAGGTTATGGACAAAGCCTGAGAGACTTAAGACTACATCCATGAAGATGCTCACAGCAATACAACCAGCCTCTTAAAAACAGTAACATTCCAAGTACTCACCCAAATGTCCGGTGGAGGATATTAGAAGGAAATTATGGTTCAAGAACAAGATAATATACTATATAGGCATTTAGAGTAACTATAAGGACAAAGTAAAAAGCATGGAAACATTTGAAATATGTGTGCTAAGAAAGCACAGTACACCTAAACGATTTCTAGAATGTAATGTCCACAAGGAAATTTTGTTCAGAGTTATTTTTCCAGTGGCTCACATACTGCTATTACTAAATCCATAATGGCTGAATAAAATGAATGACAGCAAAGTAATATATGAACACCAGCTGAAGGATAATAAGAAAACTTTTGTTAATGGAATCATGAATGATATTCTTTAATACTGTAGTTAATTCCCTAAAAGTAAAATTTTTGTATATAAACAAATTCAGGATCAGAACACGGAATTTCATCCTTGTTCAACATTTTACAGTTTCTAAGACAAACAGAAAGCACAGAAACATGGACACACGAGAAGCTGACACACAATGGGATAGAAAACTTCTTTCTGAAGGATAGTGAACATGGTAGCCTGGGATGCCAGGTACATAGCAATTACAATAACCTTTCTAAGGCAGCAAGAAAGTGATAGCTTTCAACTGGCTGCATTTAGGAAATCCCAATGTTGTGTTGGACATGCTCATCCACCTTTAAAAATACATATTAGTAAAACAAGATTTCCAACTTAAAACCACAAATATGTCAACATACAGGCCATCTATCTGAAATGCAAAATTCAAGCATTCAAAGAAACTTGATCTCAAGTCACAACAGAAATCATACTGCTCAATAAGAACATACAGTGTTACCAGGCTCATCTTGAAAACATTCCCCATGAGCAACAAGAAAAATAATGAAAGAAAAAAAATGAGTATGTAAAATACAACTATTCCAGAATTAAAAAAAAAGGTCATTTTAGGAATTAAGTCTTCAGATATTATCCATGTGCCTGGTGCCACCTAAGGAAAAAAAAAAACTAAACACAAATTATTTTCTGTTAAAGAATATCAATCAGACGGCAAAAGCATAGAACCAGGTCATTTTAAACACATTATAAAGACATCTTTAAAAGTCAGAAGCCCTAAAAATTCATCATTTATCCACAAATGGGGGGGATGACAAGAGGCAGTTTAACATGATTTTTACCTACATTCCCCTGAAGAGCAAACACTAGATTTTAAAATAAATTTAAGCAAGAGGGTAAGAGAATCTAGGAACCATTCCCCCAACTCTACTACAGTTAGTAACTCATGAAGTAAGAAGAGGCATAAATAACTGACTTAATTTTCCCATCCACAAGGCTCAACAAGAGAACAATAAAATATACTCCACTGACACTCAGGTTCTGAAACTCCAAGCTTCCTTTCCCCAGTAATAGACATTTCACAATAGTCCATATTTTATTTCCTTTTCCATATACATCACAGTCTTACATTTGTATAGAAGACGGTAACCTTCTACGTTCCACCCTCACTGCCCTGTGGGCCTGAATGTCTTCTTCTTCACTTGAAATTGTATTATTACATTTACTTACTCATTTGTGTTTATACATTTGTGTGCATTGTGTGAGTACAGTTATGGGGGTGTACAGAGGACAAGCTGCAGGAGTCAGTTCTCTCCTTTTTCCCTGTGGGTCCTGGAGATTAACCTCAGACCATGCAGCTTGGTAACAAGCTCCTTCACCTACTAAGCCATCTTATCAATCCCTATCTAACTCACTTTTAAGGTTCTCCTGCCTCGGGACTAAACTCAGGTAGCTCTGGTGTAGGAGGTTCTTCTGTCTATGTGTTGCTTTCATTGGTTGAATAAAGAAACTGCCTTGGCCTTTTGATAGGGCAGAACTTAAGGTAGGTGGAGTAGACCGAACTGAATGCTGGGAAGAAGGGCAGTGTGGCAGACGCCATGGTTCTCCTGCCTGAGAGGGACGCTGGTTAGATTCATGCCTTAGACTCATGCCATTAAGTCACAGTCAAGTGGCAATACACATTAATGGAGATGGGTTAAACTAATAAGTGAGAGTTAGCCAATAAGACACTAGAGATAATGGGCCAGGCAGTATTTAAATGAATACAGTTTCTGTGTGGTTATTTCGGGGGTGAAGCTAGCCAGGCGGCTGGGACCAAAAGCAGGCCCACTCCCTCTACAACCGAGCTCACTAAGGCTTCTGGACTAGATCGAATCCAAAGTAGACTATTTCTTTTCCCTCCTGCTGCAGGTGGATGGGTCTTGAATATTTGCTTCTCTGAGCAAGTACACTTTGAACATGATGCTAAGAGAAGAACACATAAGGAAAGGTTTATTTTGCAATTTACCCATCATCATCTATCATAGCCCTGACTGGACCCTGTTTGGGGCTCTGCCATAAAGGCTGAGCATCTTTTCCTGAACAAACTATTAGCAAATGTTTCAAGAGTCTCATGAACAGCCAGGCACGCTGCAAATACCTGTAATACCAGTGATCAGGAAGCAGAGGCAAGACTATCAAGAAAGCTGACCAACATAGCAAATCTGGGAGCAGCCTGGGCTACATGAGATCTTTTTCTCAAACAAATGGAGGTGGGGCATTGGAAAAATGGTCCAGCAGTTAAGAGTGCTTAGTCATGAGGACCAGCATTCAGATCCCAGAACCTATGTCAGACAGCTCGCTGACATCCTCTCTAGCCTTAGTGAGTACCCGCACATACATGTCCACATACTCAGAGATATGAATACACACGTAAAAAAACACCTTTTTATAGAGTTTCACAGAACAGGCTGGGCAGTGGTGGCACACACTTTTAATCCCAGCACCAGGGAGGCAGAGGCAGGTGAATCCCTGTGAGTTTGAGGCCAGCCTGGTCTACAAGAGCTAGTTCCAAGACAGCTAGGATTGTTACACAGGGAAACCCAATCTTGAAAAACAAAAGTTTCACAGAATAGTACTAAATACCAAAACTCTTTGTTAACAAATCGATATTTTGTAATAAGTTTATCATTGGACTGGAGACATAGCTTAGCAATTAAGAGCATTACCTGCTCTTCTAGAAGACCTGGGTTCAATTACCAGCACCCACATGGCAGCTCAGAACTGTTAACCCCAAATCCAGGATATACATTGCCATTTTCTGGCCTTAGAGGCGATCAGATATGTACCTAGTACATATATCCATTCAGGTAAAACACCATACTATCTATGTATCTAGCTAGCTACCTAACTATATAAAACATATATCAAATAAATTGAAATGGGAGCTGAGAGCCAAATTCAGATCCTCTGGAAGAGTAAAAGGCACTTAAATAATATATCTCTATCTATAGATATATATTATGTTACATATACTATACATATATTCTGTATCAGGCAGTTTACACCCATCTATAACTCAAGCTACAGGCAATCCAATGTCCTCTTCTGGGTTCCATGAGGAAACCACACACAACACATAATCACACAGATGAACATACACATAAATAAAAACTTTTTGTTGTTTTTTTCAAGACATGTTTGCTCTGGCTGTCCCGGAACTCAAGAGATCTGCCTGCCTCTACCTGAATGCTAGGATCAAAGTCATGTGCCACTATGTCTCAACTGCATGTATGCCTATAGGCCTGGAAAGGTGCCAAATCTCATTACACATGGTTGTGAGCCATCATGTAATTGCTGGGAATTGAAACTCAGGACCTCTGGAAAAATAGCTAGTGCTCTTACCACTGAGTCATCTCTCCAGACCCCCGTTTTCTTTTCTAGACTTATTTATGATTATGAGTGCTCTATGAACTTTATTTCAGAAGAAGGCACCAGATCTCACTACAGATGGTTGTGGGCCACCACGTAATTGCTGGAAATTGAACTCAGGACCTCTGGTAGAACAATCATTGCTCTTAATCCCTGCACCATCTCTCCCACCACAAGCATACATTTTTAAAAAGCTTATTATCATAAAAAGAAGCACTTCTTTCCTCTGTAACAATAAAAGCCTATGTATGTTCATATAAAAATATAGTACTAGAAGCTGGAGCGATGATGCAGACACAAGACATCCTGCCATGTAAGCATAAGGACCTCAGTTGGATACCCAGGCCCCTGTTGTTTGCTTTTTGGTTTAAAAACAAAAACAAAAACTAATCTGACACAGTAGTAGATGCTTACAATTCTAGCACTAGAAAGGCAGAAACAGGTAGATCCTGGGGCTCACTGGCCAGCCAGTCTACCCTACTTGGTTAACTCCACACCAATTTGAGACACTGTCTCAATAAATACAGTGTCCAGCACCCAAGTAACACCTAAGGTTGACTTCTGGGCTCCAAATGCAAGTGTGCGCAAACATACACGCAAATACACAAAGGAAATAATAGTAATCAGGGTGGAGAGAATTCTATGAAGTGCTTGCCTTACAACCATGACGACCTAAATTTGATCCCTAGAGCCAAGCAAAATCTGGCCACAGAAGCACACACACCTGTGATCATTCTGCTGAGGAGAACAAGACAGAGGGATCCAGCCAGGCTACCAGAATCAGAGACCTCTAGGGTCACTGAAACCCTGCCTCATTATTTGGTGGCCAATCCTAATACTTTCAATCCCATCACTCAGGAGGCAGAAGCAAGCAGACCTCTGTGAGTACCAGGCCTGCCTAGTCTATATAGTGAGTTTCAAGACAGTCAGGGATAGTGTAAAAGACTGTCTCAATGAATAAACAAACAAGGAAAGAAAGGGAGGGAGAAGCAGGTGAGATTATTCAATAGCCATGATCATGTGCTTCCAAACTAGATGATCTAAATTTGATCCCAGGAACCCTACAGCAGAACTCCCACAATATGTCTTCTGACTTCCACATGTGTGCTGTGGCATGTGCACACATATATGTTTACATACACACAAATAAATGTAATTTTTAAAAAATTAAAAATAAGTACCTGGGGGCTGGAGAGATAGCTCAGAGGTTAAGAGCACTGACTGCTCTTCCAGAGGTCCTGAGTTCAATTCCCAGCAACCACATGGTGGCTCACAACCGTCTATAATGAGATCTAGTGCCCTCTTCTGGCATGCAAGCATACATGGAAGGAATGTTGTATACATAATAAATAAATCTTAAAAAAAATAAGTACCTGGAGTGATGGCTCTGAAATTAGTAGTATTGGCTGTTTTCCTTGGGTTTGAGCCTCAGCACTCAAATGGACATATACAACTATCTGTAACTCTAGTTTCACGGGATGCAACCACACGCTTCAGGCTGCCATGAGCACCAACTATACAAGTAGTACACAGATATACATGCAGGCAAATCATCCATATACATAAACATTTTTTTCTAAGTTTTAAATGAAAAGGTCGAGGGCTAGAGAGATGGCTCAGTGTGTAAAGGTACTTGCCACTAAGGCCAATGACCTGAATTCAGTTCAGACCTCCACATGTAAACCACAGTACATGAAAACCACCCCCAGATAAACTAAAGCAAAATAAGGTGGGGAGTAACTGAGGACTTGACAACCTACAACCTCCATGCACAGGCATACCCATCCCCATGGGAACACGTGTACTTCCGTGTAGGCATGAATGCAAACATAACCCAATACACAAAAAGACAAGGTACTGTGAAAACACACTCAGGAAGGCAGTGACATAAGGATGCCCAGGGCTCATTGGCCAGCTAGCCTAGCCTAGCCTACTTGATGAGTTCCAGACCAGGCAGAGAGTCTCTCAAAAATCAAAACTAAAAACAAAACAACAAAAAGGACCTAAGGAATAACATCCAAGCCTCCACAACAGGAACACTCATGGGAAGAATATAAAGTAACAAAGGTAATTTTCCTTTTTTTTTCTTCTTTTATCTTTTGCTGAGACAATATCTCTCCATTATGTAGCTCTGATTATAATGAAATTCTCAAGGCCAGACTGGCCTCAAACTTGAAGATCTGCTTGCCACCATATACATAGTAATTTTTCTTTAAATACAGCTAGAGAATCACTAAAAATTATACATACAAGATTCCCTCCTTCCCATTTTGACAAGAAGCAGTCATCCTGCAGTGGTCTCTCTCATCCCACAACTATTTGAATATCTATAGTTTTCATTTCCTGACAGTCATTTCCTTAGCTCTTGATTCGACTTCCATCACATTTTGCTTTCTGTAGTTCAAGGAAGAGAACCCAGCCCCATTCATGTGATGCTGCATAAGAGTTCTAAACTGAGCTATGTCTGCAGCACTTAGTTTTTGTGTTTTGATTTTCTAAGACAGGAGTTTTTTCTCTCTGTAGCCCTTGCTTTGTAGAACTGGCTGGCTTTGAACTCAGAGAGTGGGAACTCACAGAGATCTGCCTGACTTTGTCTCCTAAGTGCTGGGATTAAAAGCGTGCAACATCATGCCTGGGACCTCGTTTTTGTTTGTTTTTTAAATACAAGATCTCAGTATACAGCCCAGGCTAGCCTTAACTGCTGACCATCTCTCCAACCCCTCTGGAACCAGAGTTCCTCTATAGGTATGACAACTAAGCTTCAACCTGTGTTGACCAGAACCAGAAGGAAANAAAAAAAAAAAAGATGCTAACATGCTCCTTAGTGAATTGCAGGAAGAGAAAAATCAATCAAAATGTGTCTTTCTACAAGCACCAGTGCTTTTATGAGTTATCCTCCTCTTATCTCATTTCCTCTTAACCGGTTTCAACACTCTCCATCTCTTAATTCTCAATACTGTTCCTGGTTCTTTTTGTTCTTTCTTTTCTTAGTCTTGAAGGCAGAATTATTTCCTTTCCTGAAAATTTAGGAGACACAACAAAGACTAGGAAATCTAACTCCCACCAAAATCAGCAGTCACAGCTCAACAATTAAGAAAACCACAGTATTCAAGAAATTATCTAGTATCTACTGCGAATGCGAAATTGTGACTGCAACAATGGGCAGGACCTGGCAATCTAGTGTAAGAGATGACGCCAAAATGCACAAAAGGGGCCCGGTGGTGGTGGTGGCGCAAGCCTTTAATCCCAGCACTAGGGA
>LOEQ01000049.1:609894-629265 GCA_001685075.1 Bramus lutescens | reverse complement strand
ACACACACACACACACACACACACACACACACACACACACACCAGGAGTTTGAAAGGTAACAGGCAGAGGGAAAAGGCAGAATAATACTTGAAGAGACAATGGCTGCAGTTTTCCCTAAGTGATGGCCATTCTTGTCCTGCACGTCTGAGAAGTCTACAATGAAGCCAGAGGAGACAATCACAAAAGCTTCACTGTCCAGATGCATCATGGTTAAAGTATAAAAGATAACGCAGAGAATCTTGAACATACAAGGAGAAAACGATTCACCACACATGGTGGATCCTAATAGTAAAATATGAGTTATCATTATCTACACTAGGGACTAGAGGGTGTGCGATGACACTGAACTTTGTAACAGAACCAACTCAAAATTTTCTATCTAGCTCAACTATTTTTTTCAAATACAAAAGAGATAGAGAAATGGTTACCAGTAGCTATATCCTAAACTACAATATCAGTAATCCGTCAGGATCAAGTTAAAGGGTTAGACTTTAACTGTGGCTCACATGAAGAAATCAGGAGTGCTGACAGAGGTCACCAGATACAAAGATAAATAGCAAATATGATATGAATTCATTTCTATTTGTAATGCTTTTTTCTATCTGACTCATAATGCAACACCATAAAGCAGTAATAATTGTATCAGTTTATAAAGGTAAAATGTTTATGATATAACAACACAATGGGATAAAAAGATTAAATAGTTGTACTGGGATAATTTTGAGGACTCTACAACTGATATTAAGTTAGCATGATACCAAGAACTGCTTTGTTTTATTTTTAAAATGAGAATTGTAGTCCTCAACATGGTCACTATGAAAATAACCGAAATAGAAATAATAAGCAGTTAACATTTTGTATTTAAGGGGCTGGAGCTACGGCTTAGAGGTTAAAAGCACAAGCTACTCTCCCAGAGGACCTAGATTCGATTCCCAGCACCTATATGTGGCTCATAACCAACCATCCAGTTCTAGAGAATCTGCTGCCTTCTGCCGGCCTCCGTGTGAATCAAATACACATGACACATACATGTACACAAACACCCATATTCAGTAAGTAAATAAATGATTTAAAAGATTACATATTTGAAAATATTCATTCAATAGAATATGTCTCAATGGATTAACAGAACCACAAAAGTTTTACATATATAAATAAGTAGCAAAATGGCAGGTGTAGACCTGAAATTACATCGGTAAATGTACTAAACACTAAATAAAAGGCAGAGATTGATAGAGGGGTTAAAATACGATTCAATTATCTGCTATATGCAACAGGCATATTTTAGAATCAAAGATATGAAGAGGACCACCGAGATTCAAAAGGCACATATTATTTAGTTCCATTTATATCAAATATCAAATCAAATCAACACGAGTATAAGATGTAATTGTGTGTTAGTATAATAACGTTTATGCTAAGGGTGTAAAGGGAGTCAGGGAGGAGAGGAAGGGGACAGCTTGACTCATGGTTAAGGATCTTAGATACTCTTCTGAGGAAAAAACAAAACTGACTTGAAGTGTTTTGCTTTGTATTTTAAAATCCAACAATGCCTAATCTGTGTTCCTAAAGGACTCACCCCAGCAACAACACAGGGCTGTACTGTGAGCTATGAGAATTACAGCCACTTAAAAATCTAAGTAGGAGATGATTAAGGCCTTCACTTCGGTAGGAGGAGAGCAAAGAAATAGGCAAAATGAACTTCTGTGCTGAATGAACTTCCACCAACTCAGCTTGGTAATTTAACTGTGCACAACAAAGGACGGTCACACTCCTGACACTGCTCTTATATACGCGACTCCAAATGAGGTCTGGTAGATCACCTACAGGCTTTTATGGTTTTCAAATATGCTTATAACAGACAATAGTGAATGCTCATGCCCCAGAGGGCTCCAAATATGTCAAGGTCTTTGCAAAGATTTTTTATTACAGTTAGCACAAAACCATCTTATGACCTGTTCGGGTCTTTGTCCATTTGACACAAGCTAGAGAGGAGGGAACCTCAAGCGAGAAGGTGCCTCCATAAGACTGACCTGTGGGACATTTTCTTGGTTAGTTATTGAAGTGAGAAGTGATTGATATAGGATGGCCTGGCTCCCTCTGTGTACTGCCACCCCTGCACAGGTAGTCCTGGGGTGTTTAAGAAAACAAACCTAAAAAACCAGGAGGCATCAGGCAGTAAGCAGCATTCCTTCATGGTCTTTGCCTCAGTTTCTGCCTCCAAGTTCCAGACTTGACTTCCCGCCAGTAATAGGCTATAAACAGCAAGCCAAATACACCCTTTCCTTCAAAAGTTGCTTTGGGGCATTGTATTTTCTCACGGCACCAGAAAACCTAAGATACACCTGGATTCACATCTCATTGCCACAGATTGGGAACAAGCAAGTAAAGATGGCAAGATTCTAATGAAGTCTTCCTTGGATGGCCCACACTAAATGTAATATACCAACAGCCTTCAGCCTTCAGCCTGAAAGCAAGTCATTGTCTGTGTTCTGTGTAAGTGACTGTTTCAAACACAGCTTAGGGCGGAGTCATTAAATAGCTCTTCAAGGGTCTAAGTTTCCACCTGGTGCCTTAAAGCTTCAAAAGCTTCAGAATCCCCATTTCATAATTAGCTGAATGTCCCTGACCAGCATTTCTGCATTGTCTGGGGGTGTATCCTTTCTTGACTATGAACTTGTTTCCTTGGAAACGTAACTGCCCCAAATTCAATTTGAGCAGGAATATCCTTTGCCAGCAGCTTCTCAGGAATGGAGATAAAGCATTCGATGATTAGAAATGATATATTGTCTTATAGATATTAATGTAACGTCAGAGTGAAATTCTATCTTCTTCTGACAGTGCCAAAGAAACTCTATTGACATAGAGACATCCTGTCCTAGGGATCCAACTCTACAGTCGAAAAATGATGAAAAGAGACTGACGTTTCAAAATCTGTTTTCTAATTTTACTTTGGAAATCTAGCTGAAATAATAAGGTAATACCCAAGGCTTTGAACCACTTTCACATAGTGGGATTCTCATGGCAGCATTATTTTCTGTGACAGCACAAACCACAATGAGATCGGCCATGCTTTACTAATACACAATCTCAGAACAATTACTGACTTTTGATGAGTACATCCAACAACCTCAGTGTGTGGCTATGTTGGGCAACATTACCTGCGGATCCTCTAAGATCATGCCTGCCACTCTGAGATGCAAGGTAAGTGCAGCTCCACAGATTTTATCCTATGTTACTAAGTATATAATATAGAAATAAAAATAACTTTCTTGTTGAGGACATTTGTTGGGGTAATCAACTAATTTATTTTCCATTGATATATACTAACACTTATTCCTATTTTTAAAAAGATCTAGTTAATTTTATTTTACTAATGAGTATGTACATGTCGATATGTGGGTATATGCAAACGTGAGTACATGGCCCATGGAGTCCAGAAGAGGATGCCAGATTCCCTTTTAGCTGCTGGGCATGGGTACTAGATCTGAACCTTGGTCCTCTGTAAGAGCAGCAAGTGCTCTAACCATCCACTACTTGCTTCTTAATTATCCAATGTTTGAAAAAAAATTGGCTTTTTAGCTTTTCAGTTTTGTTCACATTATTATGATATATAATTTTCAATTCTTGTGGATTCACAGATTATAAAAAATAGCAAATCAGTGGTCATTTATAAAGGATGTACCACATATGGGTAAGATTTGCTTTTTCTGTAAGCCAAATGCATGCGGAAGGTATGCTTTGATCCTTGATCAATGTGACAATATATATTCTGCTATGATACCCCACCAACATCACTGCTAGAACCCTGAAGCCAGTTTTCTTTTTCCCACATTCTGTGTCGTGTCAATTACATCACTCGTGGGCATAAACATGCAATGGCTGCCCTTCCACCTGCACGTTTATCAACCTTTCAGCTTCGCTAGAGGCCCTTATTCCTGGTTCCCATACTCGGAGCTTCCTGCTGCTCCAGTTTTCCGAGCTTTTGCTCCTTCACGCCCTGGCGTACACACCTGCCTTTGCAGGGGAATGCGCACCAACACGCTCTGTGCCAAGGCAACCTCTAACCTCTACCCTTTCTTCATTCGTCATTTCCAGATCCCATTCCCAGACCTCCCTGGCCACAATACAATTTCTGTCTTAACAAGAGTGACCATCATGTGTGCATTTGTGTGACTGACAGATGTCTGTTTCACCTGAGAGCCTGTTGTTGCCAGGACAGAAAAGACCGCATTCGTCTGTGTCGACCTCTCCAGTGTGTTCCCTGAGTTGTGTGGCATCTTAGGCACTATTGGAAAAATGAGGGATCCGCTATCCCTGCATTACCTTAATGTCTGTATTACCACAGTCTATGTAAATTCAAAGCACTTTCAACATGAACACTAGACTCTAATAACTAAAGTCACTTAATGTTACATTTTATTAGCAGTACACTCAATCCTAGTGAACACACAGGCCTTGAGACACAATCACAGAAAATGCAAACGCCTGGGAGTCAGGTTGAGACAACTAACAGAAGTTAATATTTGGATTAAAATTACATCCGCAGCATGCGATGAAGCAAGGTAAAATGCGAGACTTTAAACAAAATGCTCCTTTCAAACATTTCAAAGCTTTTGAGTCTGTTTTTTAAAATCTTAGGCATAAATGCCTTTTGTCATAACTAGATTCCATTTTTCTCCTGGATAGAAACAGCTTGAGAATTGTCTAATGCCCATACCAACCATGAAGTCTTATGGCACCTCCCCCAGCAAGCCACAGGAGGCAAAAAACGGTTAATCTAGCTTTATGGTGTATTTCAGAAAGCCCGGGTCACTTGTTCAAGGCGACAGACACCGTGGCAGAGCAGGGAGCTAGAGCAGTGACCCAGATCTACAAATGCAGGGCCCAGGAAACATTCCGCCAGTGAGTTACAAGTATGCCACCTCCGGAAACAACTGCCCATTCTGAAGCCGGCAAAGCGTGAATGGAGCCCAGACGTAAACACCTGCAGCTGCTGTCGTGCAGCGTCTGTTGCGAACCCCACGGTTACACCCGTGTGTCTCGTGCAGCGTCCACGGAAGGCCATTTGCACCCATTTCGGGTTGCTAGGTGACCAGACCTCCTTGGTGCTCCATCTGCCTTCACATTACTTTTGAATTACTTGTTATGAGTATGGGTCTACCTACCCGTACATATGTGCTCCACATGTGTACATATATGAATCTACCCATATGCACATGTGGGTACCGTGTGGGTGAGGAATCAGAAGGGTCCAGAAGACCGCATTCAAATCCCTTAGAATTGGAAAAACAGGCAGCCATTTGAGCAGCCATGCGGGTGCTGGGAACCCAACCCAGATCTTCTTCAAGAGCCGCTGGTGCCCTTAACCACTGAGACACTTCTCCAGCGCTAGCCTGAGTGCATTTGCTTTTCAAAGTCGGGGTGCTCGCCTGGCATATGGGAGGCTCCGGTTTGATTCCTCAGCACCAGGAAGAAAGAATGAAAGAGGGAGGAGAAAGGAAAGGGAAGAAAGGGGCCAATGTTGTATAGGGTCTTTCTGTGATTCCATTGCCTGTCAGTCCCAGGCTGTTTTATCATTTGCTAAGCCATCAAGATGAACCGAGTCACTGTGGGCCTCAATTGAGGTGGCATAACTAAACGAATTGATGCTGGATTGCTATTACATGTTAATATAAAAATTGCTTAGCTGGATCTTTCAGATCCCTCTGCAGTCTTTCATTGTGAGATTTGAGGCTGTGATGTCCCCTACTTTGCTAAAGGTTCCTTGCGAGACCAGCAGACCCTCTCAGAACACTCCGTCCTGGGCCCACTTGCTCGACTAGAGGTGCCGTAGAGAGGTCCAGATAGACGTGCAGCCTGACATTTTAGAGGAAACAGAAGGCGTGTGGGAACAGCTCCCCCCACAATCAATCTATTAATTAGCTTTTCCCCCACTGGACTGCCTGGCTCAGAGCCTTCATGGTAGGTGGTCTGCTCACTGGGAATTCATATCTACAGGCTTCTTCTCCTCTGAAACCCAAGCCCCTTCAACCCCTGTCATCAAAACTGGAGACATTTGAAGATTTACACTGTTACTCACATTGGGTCTTTGATTTCTTACTAAAACACTTCCTTTTACAGAGCAGTTTTTGCAAATAAGCCATGGTCCTTTGCGACACCTCACAGAAGAGAGGTCCAGGGGCTTCCATAGAGGGCATGACCTTGGCAGCCTAACCTGAGACCTCTCTACAATGCCTTTTTCCTTTGTTGCCATCTTGTGCATCTTTCCCACTTTCTAACTTCATTTTATTGCAAATACAAACTGGAGGGAAGGGATGACTGAAATTCTTTGGGTGGCAGAAAACAAATTACCCCCAACACTGCAGAGAAGACTTCCTGTCAGTCCTTTCCTCTGGCAGACATCGTGGACTGGGAATAAGGATATGATGAGAATCGGCCTTTCCAGAAACAACAGGGTCCATCAGCCAAAAGCTGACTGAAGCAGAGAGGCAGCCGCAGTAGCTCTCTTGTGTTACTTCCATGCTTTTAAAGTAAGAGTCCCTTAAAGACATCTATTTCTATTCCATCCTGAAGATGCTCTTATCTTGAAAGGATGCCCTCCTGAAGTTCAACATTAACGACCCATATGATGACCTCATTTTAATTGTGATATTGCACTCCGGGGAAGACAGAGGACCTCTGTAGCTATCTGATTCTGAGTCACCAGTTACTGCTAAGCTTTCTTAAAAAATAAACCTAAGCTGTAAAAGAGAATTAATTCCTACTCTGCATTTTCGTAAGTTAATAAGAAGATTAAAATCATATACTATAAGAGACTGGAGAGGCTGGCATGAAGACTTCAGACATTAGAATCAAGCAATTTAAACACTTATGCTGAATATCAGTGCCACCCTGGCCAAAAGGGATCTAACCTTTCTGAGCAGGGAGTCATCAAATCTACCAAAATGGATTGCTGTGAGTTTTTGGAAAGAGAAAATGCCAGCCAGAGTCAGTTACAGACCTGACGTGCCATAATCGTTAGTGCCGTTCAAAACCACAAATCTTCATCAAACACAAAGCATGTTCCCTGTTTCCCCAACTCGTAAGAGTTCAATGAATAAATGAGTCACTGGCTAATCCTGTAACTGACTATGAGACACCATATCAAGGACAGGGATTCCAAAGAAGAAGAGGTCAGTGGCCTAAGCCTGGCCACCAGTGAACAAAGGAATTGGTTCAAAGTTAACTTGAAATGTTACCATTGAAGTCACCAAACAAAAGGCATAAGGCGAATTAATCAGTAAATAGTAAATTAATCACCCATCTAAAAGAGGCATAATTATGTTACCATAATCAAAAGGAACTTATAAAAAGTCAGGACAATGTAAGTTTTGTAATTATTCTCACCCTAAATTAAATGCAGAATTTTAAAGCATATTGTCCAATAAAATGAGATTTTGAGTTTGGTATAATTATGAATAAATCTGTGTATCCAGTTTTCTTATATCTTTCATTTTCATTCAAAAACAACATATGTGAGATCTCATTTCCCAGCTCTGCTTCTGGGAGGATCTTGGAAGTGTTCATTCTGCACACAGATGTTTAGCCCTTGTGTCTACCTTGAATTGTACAGCTAGTGTGGGGATTAGTTCTATTCTCAACATTTGGAACTCTTTAAACCGTGGCACCAGTCACAAGTACGAATGAACAAAGAAGCGATAGCGACAGGAGGAAGCTCCTGCAAGCTCCCTCCAGCCAAACACGCTGGCAAACTAGCTCACTGTGGAAAGAAACCAAAGCTCTTGTTTGATAATTGCCAGGTGTAAATCTTCCCACTGTGCTTGGGACTAGGCAAACCACAGGTTCACCAACTTCTTTGTATTTGACATGAACTTGGGAAAGCAAGTTTCAAAATGAACCACTTCACACGGTCGGAGAGAAAGGAGAAGATGAAAGATGACAGAGATAAGGGAGGAGCCCTTTATGAAAGCAGAAAGGTGGGGTTGCTCAGGCAGGGTGGTGGGATTGGGGGTGGAGATGGTCGTAGGCAACACCCTGCTGTCCAGGTATCAGACCTCTGTGGATTCCTCCTGCACTGAAAGCATCCTCAAAAGACTGTAGAGAAACTAGCCAAACTGTCAAGTACAACGCAAAGCCCTGCCGTCCCCAACCATCCACTCTTGCCCAGTGAAGTCAGCTGCTACGCATCCCTAAGTTTTGTGGCTTTTCTAAAGAATGTGTAAAACCTCATGCGAAGCTTCACAGCTTCAGAACGGCTATTCCAACTGTACAATTTATTGACACCTGTCAGAATGGTTATTCCCATTGTACAGGAGTTCATTGAAGTGTGGAGACTTTGGATTTGGTTCATTTTGGTGTGTTTTTTTTCTTTACTTTGCAAATTCTTTATAAGAAAGCTTTAATTAAAATATTTTTATTTTGGTATGTGTTTCTCTATACACACACACACACACACACACACACACATGACATGGGTACACAGGTACCCACAGAGACCAGACAAGAGCTCTGGATTCTCTGGCTGGAGCTATTGACTGTTGTGAGCTGCCCAACTCGTATGCTAAGAGCCAAGCTCCAGTTCTCTGGAAGAGCAGTAAGTACCACTCTCTCTGCAGCCCCCAAGTTACCTTTTAAATAGCAAACTCATGCCTAGTCATTGGGTGCCATTTCTTTTTCAACTACAAAAAAGGGTGAAGGATGGCATAAGGAANGTGGGCGGGAGTAGGGATGGCGCAGGCTCACACAGCTGAGGAGGAGTGCGGCAGTGGTGATGGTGGTGACCCAGACTCTAGACCTGAATGACGTTTCTCTCATGCCAAAGCCAGTGGTTTCCATCACCCTTCTTGATAAGTGATCACAGGGAGCAGAGCGTCCACTGTTTTACAATTCTCAGCATCCCGTATGTGACCAGTTTGAACACCTCACATGATCACGCGGTCATTGGTAAAAGCATCAGCTTACAAAGAACCATCCACACATCCGCCTGCCTCACCAGCAAAAACGCTTTTTATTTATTCATTTTACTTTAAAAGTGACTTTTGGAAAAGATATATAATCTTGTTTTGGGTGAGGAGCAACTACAGAATGAATTCAGAAACTCGGAGTTTCAGAGCGTATGGGATTTTAAAAGAAAGCTCCAGAAATAACTCTTGGCCTCAGTGTATTTCTAAAGTGTGAAGCTGAACACCCTTGCCAGGCCTTCCTAACAAAATCTGTGAAAAATTAAAGGACATAATCTTTTAGGGGTTCTTCTGCCATGAGAGTTACACTGAGCTGCAGTGTGACTCTGCCTGAGGTGTTGCAGTCTTCCATAAAGCAGCCGCTGGCCATGGGGGGGAGGGGGAATAAAGAAAGAAAAAAAGACAGCAAATTGGTGAATAAAATTCACACTCTCATAATGTGCTAATGTCCTGAATCTTCCTCTTCAGCACCCCTTTCTAACTAAACCAAGGAGGCAAACACTGGTGTTTAAAAAAAGTCCTTTTCAATTTAAATCTCTGTTGATTTTTCTTGGTAAAATGTTGTGTTTATGGCAGCAAGTAGGCAGGGCTAACATGTGCGCACACACACGCACGCACGCACGCACGCACGCACACTGCCCTTCCATATTATAAAACTGAGCTACAGGATAAAGAGAAATCTTTATATCGGCTAAGCAAAGACCTATTTTCGCATGAAGTCAAGAAATACAACAGACACGAATTTGTTGCTGCATAAAGATTGTTAAGTTTAATGACATCATGGTTCTGAACTCAGTACATATTATTTAGCATATGTTTAAAATTAGGATGACCCTACTTTGTAGCAGACATTAATATAACATAAATACTTAATATAATATGTCAGTTAGATCCAAGCAAAAACGTGAATTTTATAAATCTCAGATTCCTTTTAATCCAGGGTCCAGTTAAACAATATTTACAACTACAAAGAATGTATAAGAGTTTGTCAGAAAAATTATGCACCTTCCAAATGTCATTTTCTAAGTAGGATTTCCTCAGAATTTTTTTTTACATTTTTAGCATTATTAAGAGTAGCAGTTATAATGTGTATATCTTTTGCTTGATATTTTTCAATAAAATACCTTTTTAAAAAATGTTACTACTTATAAAACATTTGAAGACTTACAAAAAATTACAGGACAGTTAATAACAGGTTTCTTATGTATCCCCATTGACTGTGTACCCTATATATCTCATATTACTGTTAGATACTATGATCATATTTGAGTGAACCAGTGTTCCTCTGCAATCTTTACCCTCATCTTTATTAAAGTATAGTTGACAAATGATAAATGTATATGAGTATAGTGGACACATACAACCGTTAAATGCATTGTGAATTGATAATTAAATAAAAATAATTAGCATATTCATTACCTCAGGTATTTATCCTCCCCACCTGTGGCAATTTTCAAGCAAATAATATTACAGTTATCAATATTATTTGCTTAAATATTATAGCAATATTACTGTTACTATACTACTAAATTACTGAATATGACTATATTACTAACTTATTACTAACTGTAGTCATCAATGCTACTTTAGGTCTCAAAATTTATCTTTCTAGAAGATTCAACTGCAACTTTGCATCATGTCTCAATTTGCTTCTCTGTTGCTTCAGTAAAACACTGACCCAAAGCAACTTGGGGGAGAAAAGGGTTTATTTGACTTACAAGTCTCAGTCCATTCCTGGGGTGGGAACTCAAGGCAGGAACTGAAGCAGAAGCCATGGAGGAAAGCTCACTCTCCGTGGCTTCTTCAACATGTTTTTTTTTTTATATAGTCCAGGCCCATCTACTAAGGGATGACACCACCCATGGTGGACTGAGCCCTTCCACATCAATCAAGACTCAAGAAAACATCCCATAGATATGCCCAAAGACAAGACTAATGGTGGCAGTTCCTCGATGGATGTTCCCTGTCCTAGATGATTTGAGTTGTGTCAGGTTGACAAAAGCTACCCAGCATCCCCCTTTGCACTATCAGTTCCTCATCACCCAACCTCCCCCAAATCACCATTGTTCTGTTTTATGAGTTCAACTTTTTAGATTTCATGCATATGGCAAATCACACAATATTTGTCTTCTAGTGCCTGTCTTACGTCACTTTACTTAAGGCTCTCCGGGCACACTGTCACCAAGAACAGGATTTGTTTCTTGCTAGAGACTGAATAAATTTCCATTGTTTACAGCAGACATTACCTCATTTTAAAAATCTGTTCATCTATTGATAGGCAGTAGGTTGATTCTGAATCCCGGAAATTGTTAATGTCACAGTGAACATGAGTGCAGCTATCTCTTTGACATACTGATTTTATTTCCTGTGCAGATATACCCTAAGGGAATTGTTTGATGTGATATGAGCTCCGATGCTGTTTCATAATAGAACATGATAAGTAAAATTCTCCTTCAGCAGTGTACAAAGGTTCCCTTTCTCCACGGCTTCTCTAATACACATCTTCATTTTGATAATTGCCATCCTCACAGGGGTGAGGTCCTATTTCATTGAAGCTTGAGTTTGCATTTCCCTGATAAGAAGTGGCACTGAGCAGATTTTCTTACACCTCTTGGCCATTTGTGTAATTGCTTTAGAGAAGTCTGTTCAGGCATTGTATCCATCCTTTGAAAAATCAGTTTATTTTGTTGAGGAGTTCTTACATATTTTCTTATCTTATTTATCTTATATATTTTCTATATTAACCCCTAATCACATATATTATTTGCAAATATTCCTCCCTTTCTCTACGTTATCTCTTAACCTCATTACAGTGCAAAAGCTTTCGGTGTCAGCAACTCAAAATCGATTAAAACTTAAGACCCAAATCTGTAGAAACACCAGAAGAAAACAAAGAAAAATGAACAAATCTTGGTGCACAAAGATTTAAAACCATCTTTCATTCACATTTTCTTAGCTTTGCATAGGTTCTAAGCACTGTTGTGTATAGTCAGATCTTATCCACAATATGATTCCATTTATTTGACTGATGTGTCTCCTTGGGTTCTTTTGGCTATGATGGTTCTTAGACATTGTTTCTTTGGTTTTCAATGACAATGGACTGTTGTAGGGGCCCAGTTCAGATATTTATGAAGTGGTCTCACATTGTTGTATGTCTAATGGCTTCCTCAAAATCCAACAGTGTTGTAAGTTTGAGGGAGGCGTCCTGAAGGGGGGAAGAGGTATTCTCATCACTCTTACCCCAGGAAGGGTGCACTGTGGGAAGAGCTCACTATCAGTGAGTTAACTCTGCTCATGCCAACCTTGACCTTGTGTGAGGGTAAGTCTCTTTAGCCTTCTCGAGGATAAAGGAGACTTCTTGTCCTATCATGCTCTCTCAGAGAAGCTAATGATGTGCAATCCATACTAAATGGTGTCCCTGGTCTGATTTTATTCATAAATGATATTTTAAAAAACAGGATCTAGGCAAGAGACTTATTTATTGCTGGTAACATGGCATTGCATCTATGCCTTTCCAACTGATAGAGAAAATATATGTGTGTGTATACTAACCCATGCATTTGCTCATATCTATAAATATTTCTGTACATAGCCATCTGTGCCTACTCAAAGCTATATGTGAGTTCATATCAGTGCCTCTAACTCTAATTTAAACCGTTTGGATCATTTTCACCTCCATTTTTGCTTATCTGTAAAATTTAACCCCAGCAGCGACAAACCTGCTGTCTGCTGTGCAGTTACTTTATTATCCAGGTCCCTTAGACACGTGCAGTAGCAGCAGGGCATTTCGCCTGCATCCCAAGAGGAAACACTGTATCAGCTATAGGTCACAATTATTTATAGCTTTCTTGTCTTCATCTGATCAACTTTAGTGACTTTAAATCCCTTCCCCAGGTTTATGTCACAACTTGTTAAACAGTGACATTGTTTGGTTATATACAGTGTACCTTAAAATGAAAAGAAAGCCAGAATATTAATTCCCCTCATTTCATCCTGGTACCAGAATATTTAAAAGACAATTCCATTTTCTTCGAGATTCAAATACTTTCAGTTCTGAGCTTAATTAACCTCTATGGTCAAAGAGTTTGTTCACAGTGTGTGTAAGGCATTCACATATATGCACATGTGAACTGTATCTACCCATAATCCACTCACTGTAATGAAATCTTACATAAATACAATGTTGTAATATTTCATACTGCACTTTCTGATCAGGTGCACTGTTGCTCAGTGAACAGACATGAGAAAGAATACAAGACTATTTGTTAGCTCTGCCAGAGATGACTCTGCCTCTAATGATTTGAATTATTCTCTTAATTTTCCCTGCATATTAACACAAAGTCAAGGGAATGCTGCTTTGAATATTCTGTTTTCTATCATTACTGGATCGGTTATAACTGGACAGCTAAGTGCTATGCACAGAGTGTAAAGCTGGGGCTCTGCTTCTGTGACTCCAGGTCTTTGCTCTACAAAGAAAGCAGCATACACAACAAGGATTCTAACTTGGTACCTTGCCCACTTTTAGGCCCTGAGTGAAGATAAGTATTACAAGACAATTGCAAACCATTTCAAGCATGTCCTAAGTTTCATAAATGTGGTTATTAAACTATGCCTATCTAGTTATTTCTCACAAAATAAGTAGAGGCAAACTTACTTCCAGGTTTGTTTTCGCTCCCTTGCAACAAGATTTCAAGAAAGGATATTTTCTGTGGTGGTTTGAATGAGAAATGCTCTCCATAGGCTCCCATATTTGAATGCTTGGTCTCTAGCTGGTTGTGCTGCTTGGGAGTTTGGAATCCCTAAAGTTGGAGCCTTGCTGGAGGAAGTATGTCACTAGGGGTGGGCTTCGAAAGTTAATAGCCTCACACCTCTTCCTGTTCACTCTCTGACTCTTCTATGGATTGAAGATGTGATCTCTCAGCTTCCCGCTGCCATGCCTCCCTACCCTATGACCTTTCCCTCTGGGACCACAAACCAAAATAAGCAAATTTTTTTTCTTTTCTTTTTTTTTTTTTTAATAAATTGCCTTTGTCATGACGTTTCCTCATAGCAATAGAAAGCAACCAAAGCATTTTCTAACTAACCTGACTGAGAAAATGGTGGCCAGATGTAATCACCACCTCCCTCAGGAGTGACAATTACCCAGCCTCCATGCACATCTGCAGCCTGTAGCTCCTATCAGAATGCAAGCGGCAACTCCTTTATGGTATGCACTGACTTTCCATAATAGTTGCCGCTTATGGGGAACCTGAACTTCTCCCGAAGACATGGAAAGAGGACAACTGATAACAAAATAACGATCGGGTGCCAACATGCAAAGAACCATGAGTTCACAAAGCACAACTAAATATTAAGACTGCCTTGCCAAGATGGCGGCTTCCAATGAACTCTCTCATGAAGTTCCCTCCAGCAGACATGATGCAGGGCCCTATGGTAGACAGTGTCTCACAGTCTGCTCCCTGGAGTCACAGAGGGGTCCTCGTGAACAGAGGGGGTCACTTCAAAGGAATTCAAAACAAGAAATCAAAAGAAATGTGTCATCTATTTCACTTATGTGAACTTTTTCTCTAAATGAGGTATGGTGAGAAATTCAAAAGGACGTAATGTGATCCAATGTCTAATCATTGAGATTAATTCTCCACTTTCTTTCATGAAAGCGAATATTGATCAATGTACTAAATTGTGGCCTATTTAAAAATGACTGATAACATCATCACGTCTAATGTTCAGGGATTCAAATTTGTGTTGTGCCTCATTTAATAGGCTAAAAATATGTGTTACCAGGCATGGTCTTGCATGCCTCCACTCCCAGCACTCAGGCAGAAGCAGGTAGGTCTCTCAGTTCAGGGCCAGCTGGGTCTACATAGTGAGTTCCTCCTTAAACAGACTAAAGTACCATAGGAGATAAGATGGCAGTTATCAGGGGCTGGGGAAAGTGAAGGACTGGGAAGACACATCACCAGGTACAGAATATCAGTTAGAGATGTCAAGCTGAGTAATGTATCATAGCAATTGTAGTTAGTTGTGTATTATATAATTAAAAACTGCCTAGAAGGTAGGTGTTAGGCTCACCATTAAAAATGGAAAAATGGGCTGGAGAGATGGCTCAGAGGTTCACCTATTGCTCGTGCACGGGACCAGGCTTTGATTCTCGGCACCCACATGGTGGCTCACAACCATCTGTAACTCTGGTTCCAGGGGATCTGACACCCTCTTCTGGCCTGCATGGGCACTGTACCCATGTGGTGCACAGACATGTGCACAGGTAAAACATTCATTCATCTAAAATAAAATATATAACTCTAAAAAGTTTTCTAATGGTAATAAATTAGCTTGATGAAACTAATTTATAGTGGCTCAAATGTACCATATGCTATACATATCAAAATAACATGGTGATTACAATATTATATATTTTTAATCATGTTAAAAATGGTCTGTAAGAGAAGCTGGAGCCCACTGATGCTTAGAATTGGATATGGGCTCAACTGGAAATTATCAATCATAGTGGAAGCATTTCTAATAAAGTTCTTGATATTGGTTTAAACTTTAGCCCAAGCAGGAGACAACTATAAATAAACTCTAATACCGATTTATTTTTTATTAATTGGAGAATCAATAACTATTTCATATCTTGGTAGGACCTTTAGCACAGCCTCATTTTACCTTAACTCCGAAGCCCCTCCCCTCAGAGCAGCTTCTTCAGGGCCTCTGTTCTGCTGGCACACAGTGCCTCTACCATGGAGTGGGGGCCGGGACACTGCACACTTCAGGAAAGCTAAAAAATAACTTCTTTTCTTCCTGGCACTCTGGGCTTTTTCACTGGCTCTCCAAAGATCTACTTCCTCCTTCCACCATGCAGCTGCTTGCTGAATTCCACAGCTACATCTGCCAGCTTCCCCAGACCCTCACTGGAAAGGCTTAGCTTTCTGTCTTTTCCATTAACCCCTTTCAAGCAGCTGCCAGGGATTTACAGCTCATCCGTCTTGTTGCTTCTCTCTCAGGTTCTAATAAAAGTTCTTTCGTTAACGAGACTAAGGGCTGAAAGAGGGAATCCCAGCTTCTCCAAGAACATACAGCACCCAATGTGAGGCCTCTAAATTTCCTCAGTAACAATGAAGATAGATTAAAACTTTCTAATTAGGGTTGAAATCATCCAATCGAAATATGACTATCAGAAGAGTGCTCATAAATAACCGAACTCTAACTTCGGGGTGGAGAGAAGCCCTACTTTATATCAACCATTAAGTTTCGCTGTGGTAAAACCCCTTCTTATAAACCCATGATCAATTAAACAACTGACTGGAAAAAAATCTTGAAATGTAGCAGCCAGTTCAGGCAAGTAAGTAGTTATCCTAAGCTTAGTAATGGCTTGGTCTAAAGCATTGTTAAATTATATTTTATAACTGAATTAACACGTATCCCAACATAGATACTGTGTACCCATACATGTTTGGTTCTTTGGTAATACTGATTAAATAATTAGCACTAACTAGCAAATGAGGATAAAATAATATTTCCTAGTCAACTTGAAGTATAAAATGCTGAGGCAAACAAACACGAATTGGATAACAGGTACCTCACCTAACAGAAATCTTAAAGCATTTGCTGTACTAAGCTGATCTTAATTCTTCCGAGTTTCAATTAAACAGAGCAGAATTTGAACTGAGCAGCGAGAGTTGGGGAAACACCAGCTTTAATTTCAACATCGCTTCTAAAGCATCAAGCATCAATCAAGGCTGCAAGGTAGCAAAATCACAATGAGGTTACATTCTTTAAGCGTCCCAATGCCAGTTCCCATATCCTGCCACGGCATCTACCCACTGGGGCAATCCTGGCTTGGGAGGATTAGGCCCCATTATTTCATTTGTGTTTTGAATGCGATTCCCATTACAGCCAAGATATAAGTTAAGACCTTCTTATATTCTGCCTGAGGGTTAAGTTTCCCACAAATGATGGGCTCTGCACTGGTGCACACTGTCTCAGCCCGTGTCCCTCGTGATTACCCTGATACTCTTCAGTTCTCTATTCACTGTCTCCTAAGGCCAGGAATGACGCCAGGCACTGAGGAATCATGGGACACCAGCAGACCTTCCTCTCCGATGAGGAGAAGTGCCGGCAGTTCTACAAAGAACTGAGAAATACATTTGGCTTCGGAAGCCCAGTGACTTTGCTAGAGTCATCCCGGAGGATTAAGGCTTAGTCGCCAACAGTGGATGATGCTAAAAGCAAAATCCCACACGGATGATACGTTTAATAGGGATGTACACCCTGCTCCCTCTCACACTTATTATTACAAAATAAATAAGCTATTTAAGTATTTTTAAAAAAATGGTCGATGGTGGTGGCGCACACCTTTAATCCCAGCACTCAGGAGGCAGAGGCGGGTGGAACTCTCTGAGTTCAAGACCACCCTGGTCTGCAGAGCTAGTTCCAAGATAGTCAGGGCTATAAAGAGAAGCCCTGTTTCGAAAAAACAAAACAAACGAACAAAAAAGAATTTTTGAAAATGGAGAAATACAGGTGCACAATGAAAGCATGGCGACCTCCTCTCTTCAAACACTAGTCCTTCCTGCTCATGTCTGTATAGTCATTAAAGAATCCGTTTTTTGCTCTCTTGCCATTAAGGTCCTTGGAGAATCTTCAGCACTTTCATTTAGAATGAGTAGTATCAGGGATTCCTCAACTGCCAGACCTCACAGGTATCCCATAAAAATAACAACCTTTCTGCTCAACCACATTCACACCTTTGAATAGGAAAGGATCATTTGTCTTTATGAACAGGAAATCCTTTTTTTATTTCTTTCAGAACACACACACCCCTATGTCTGTCGTAACTGCATCTTTTCAGTTTAGAGCAAGAAAACATCCTTCAGACGTTTGCTTTCTATCCCCAAATTCCCTCTGTACCCTCCTTCGTGGACAAGGATCACATTTTCTTGAGATCCTCTTTTCATTTCTCTGTTCATTCATTCACCAGACTTCATCCGGCACGTGCTGGATTGTCCTCTGAAGTTTCTCAATTTCATCAGAATAAGAGCTGGCTTTTACCTTAATGGAAAACCCAAGCAGCGCTGGGAGTGAACAGGAAGGGGCTTTTCAGCGTCACCTTTCTAAAAGCACAGTCCTCCTTTGTCTCAGAAGCAGCTTCTGAATTTCAATAGTTTCCTTATTATAGAGATAGCTGTCTAAGAAACCCGTGTTTACTGATAACTGATAATTATTAAAGAACCTTAAAAATGAATGAATCTGGCCGGGAGAGGCGCTCAGCTGATAAGAACCCTGACTCTCAGTACTCACACGGTAGCTCACAACCTTCTGTGACTCCAATTTCAGGGGATCTGATGTGCTCTTCCAGCTTTCTCAGGCACCAGGCACACACACAATACACTTAGATACATGCAGACTGAATACTCACACCTCATACACATAAGAGAAAAATTAGTCTTAATTTTAAAAACCAGCAAAATAAAAAGGCCCACAACAGCCAAATGAATGCATCTGTTCAGAAGGAGACCCAAAACCGTGTAGAAGGGGAAAGACAATGAAGGAAAGTTTGTTTGTCCCATTAGAATACAAGGTTGCTTCTGTCTGGATGGGAGGGTATTCTTCCCACCCACTTTGCACTGGAGCCTGCATTTTATCAGTTCCTGGTTGGAGCCAGTGCAGCTCCTTTGAGGGATCTGGAGCTTGCTGTCATCCAGGCACTCACTGCAGTCATAAAGTTTTAATTGTTTCCCCTTTTACTCAGCTGAAATATGTCTTCCCTCATTTTCTTCCAATTGGTATAGTTGTTTTCTGCCAAGTTGGTTAGAGAACGCCTTCCAATTGCCCAAAATGCATAGTTAAGTAAATAATCAAGGAATACTAGATTCCAGGGTGTCTCATCTCTTCACTTACAGTGAAATGTGACGCACTTTTAACAAGGGAAACTATATATAGCACAGGAACAGTTGGGAGGCACCCAGCATTGCTGAAAGAACAGACAGGCTCGGATCGCAGGAAGCTTACAGTCTACTGAGGGGCCTGAGAGCCACAACTACAATGAAAGCTGGACAGAGTCATCATTGCAGAGGAATGGTCAGACACAATGAAGTTTCTGCAGATGGTGAGAAACTTCCACTTACCAAACCTGAAAACAGCCATGGAGAAAGTAGAATACATGATTAACACACAGAATGACCCAATAGTTACTCATCAACTGTGTGTCAGGTAATATGTGGTTGTCTGAGGATGGAGCAGCCTAGTCACATCCAGTCTTTATTCTCTGAAAGTCTTACAGAGGACAGATGAGAAGTAGCTAGGAGATGACATACAGACAGATAGATAGCCCATAGATGATCGATAAATAGAAGATGAATAGATAGATAGATAGATAGATAGATAGATAGATAGATAGATAGATAG
>LOEQ01000049.1:598172-609508 GCA_001685075.1 Bramus lutescens | reverse complement strand
ATAGTTGTGGGAGCATGGAAGTAGATATCTTGGTGAAGGGACCCATTTTAGGGTACTAAAATAAAAATAATAAAAGGGATGTCTTTAAACTCTGCTCTTAAAAAAGTGAGTGAGCAAGATATGCAGATATTTGGTGGGGTGGGGGTGGAGAGATGGTTCTTGAACCTTAGCTTGGGTTCTACTTAGGAGATATTAGAATAAGAGGCAGACAGGGAGACCTAAAGTTAAAAAGCTGCAGAGTACAAAGTGAACCAGCTGGCACTAAAGACCTTGTAGTGGGGGATAAAAATACATCACAGAACTTAATAGTAGAAAATTAGAGCTAAACGTCATCTGACACCCTATGTAGCGGCTACTGACAGCTTTGGCTCAAGATTTCTTTTTAGCATGTATGTAAGGCAACAGTTTTAGAAGGGTCACATTTCTTTTTGGAGTGGAGAGTATGTTTGCTTCCTTTTAGGATAATAAATACATTCTTTTGAGGGTCCAGGTAGTGGACTTTTTCTAAGACTCATGTAGAGCTTTGAGTGGTGGCACCACCCCACTGAATGCTCAGGTTCCTGTCGATTTCCTCCCATTACCCTCATGGTCCTGGTGGGAAGAGATAGTATGTCATGAATGCTGCCTCCTGAACTATGCTTATAGCATTCTTTGTCTGGCCCAGGAGACCCATGTCCCTGGCCGGAATATGAAACTATTACCGTGTGAGTATTGTAAAGTGAGACAAGATTAGAGAATCTTCTTATGGATTAGTAGAGCGCCATGTGCATCATACTTGAGAGAATGGGAAAAAGTGACAAACATGAAGCAGAATATTGTTTCCTAATATTGAAAGATTGGAATGGCTTAGGGTGAACTAGAGGTGAAAACGGTCATGGAGACCGACACCTCACACTTTCTGGACAGACATTTGACACACCTTCACGATAGATCGCATCTTCACTTAGTCATTCAGCCAACATGCAGAGAGAATTTCTATGTTTGAATTCTTCAAGAATCTGAGATACAAATATCCGAAATGAATATTGGGTGCAAGAATGAAGAAGACCACAGGGAAAAAAACCCCATCTGGTGGTGGTCTGAATGAGAATGGCCCCCATAGGCTCATCTATTTGAATTCTTGGTCACCAGGGAGTGGAACTGTTTGAGAGGATGAGAAGGATTACTAGTGTGGCCTTGTTGGAGGAAATGTATCACTGGGGGTGGGCTTTGAGGTTCCAAAAGTCCATGCCAGGCCAAGTCTCTGTCTCTCTTTCTGTGTCTCTCTCTCACTTTGTAGACAAACTGGCCTTGAACTCACAGAGATCCCCCTGCCTCTTCCTCCCTAATACTGTGATTAAAGGTATGCGCCAAAGCCAGACCTAAATTCTCTATTCTATGAGAGTCGACCTGGTCAAGGTCTCTTTGCAGAAATAGAACACTGACTAAGATGCATCTCCATGGAACTCTTCAACATTGTCAGTCTGAATACTGATGAATAAATCCTTAATAGAATGCCAAGTGATCATAAATGTTTAAAGAAAAACAAAGCACGTTAAAGGAACAGAGTAACATGGGTGCTCTCTTAAGACAGGGAGGGTAAATGAGACTTTTCAAAGAGGTACGTGTGAGCAGGTGCCTGAAAAACGGAGATGAGGAAATGGAAGATCAGAGAGGATTCATCTTGCTGAGCTCTGGTTCACACTTATAATTAGCAGGTGTGGGGACATGAGCCAGGGATTGACAGTGGCAGCAGTGATCAGGAGGCCACCTCACGCACCCCGTGGTTTCTTTTCCATGCACAAGGTAATAAAGAAGAAAGCATGGCATTTCAGAAGAACCAGGAGAAGGGACAGATATGAATGAGACCAATTTCATAAAACTGGTCACTGGGTCAGAAAGGCCTGGAAGTCTGCGAGGCTTACTGGCCAGTGCCACTTCTGCTCAAGAGGAGGGGCCCAGCTGGAAGGGGTGGTGAGCAGATGGAAAAATAACGCTTCAGTTTCTGACCTAGCAAGCCTGACACAGTAGCAGAATAGGCCTTGGAAGTGTCCGTCAGCTTTGAGAACAGCGTCTGCTTTGATTCTCTGCCCTCTCTTGCAGCTTTCATCTTTCTTCAAACTCTGGCGATGCCTCAGCCTCTGATCACTGTGACAAATCATCCCGCATCAGCGGTCCTTATCATCCAGTTCCTGTCCTTTCATAAACTGAGGGGTCAATTCAACGTCCATTATTTTAAAAGAGATTTTAGGGTATCCTTTCTTTTGGCAGACTTGGGGATGTGAGGGGTTCAAAGACCCCAGAGCTTTCCCACCACTGACTTGACAGAACTTCCTGGAAGTGCTGGCGTTCTGGCATGTGACTTTGTCTCTCCTACTTATAGTCACTGGAGTAATTCAGGTGCCGCACTTCCATAAACACAGATCACATTTATCTATTGAAACATCTATCTTTTTCAGTACCTCCAACATGCCTCTAGGTTAAGGTTGATGTTTTCTAAAGTAAGATTTCAATATTCAATTTGCAGTATATACATGAAACATGTATTTTTTTAAAATAAATTTCATCTTATTAGTGAAACAAATGCTACCTAATCAGTAGTGCATGCCACCATTTATTATCTACTCTATGGCAAGTTATGTGATCATAGCTAACAAAGCTGATAGCCTGTCTTTTGTACACCATTCCCATTCTCCATGCGATAATGGCTAGAAGCACACTCATTCTTGTTGAAGATGCCTCACGACTTGAAAACTAATCATTCAATCCTCCTTGAGGAAGCAATGTATAAGAAACTTGGACCCGGTGCACATTTTATTCATCTGATCAATATGCAATCATTAGTTTTGATTTGCATACCATTATAGCGTGTGTGTGTGTGTGTGTGTGTGTGTGTGTAATGTATGGAGTGGCAAAGATTTTCAAATTTTCTATAGTAGATTTAAACTAGCTAATAATGAAATATTTAAAAGATGCATGATTAGAAATCAGATCATAGGCATTGAAGAGATGGCTCAGTGGTTAAGAGCACTTGTTGCTCTTGCAGAGGATCTGGGTTCGCTTCACAGCACCCACAGGATGGCTCACATCCATCCATAACTCTAGTTCCAGAGGACTTGGTGTCTTCTTCTGATCTGGGCAGGTCCCAGGAATTCATGTCGTGGTGGATATACACACACATAGGCAAAACACTTATACACATAACATAAAAGAAAATAAATCAAAACTTTTAATTGCATCATAGTAATAATGTCAAGGAAACATAGATGGTGTTACTCCTGATGGCTAAGAGAATACTAAAGCCGTCGGCAAATATTTTCCAATTGTCTACAATTTTCCATGTAGATTTTGTTTTAGCTATTGCCTCTCTTTCTGCCCAAGGAGTGACTCACCAAAAATCCCCAAATGATAACACATGCCCATATAACAATAAAGACAATCTTGTAGCTGTAAGGAAGTTTGCAGACAGACTTTTCAGGCTGAAAACTATCAGACAGGAGCAATCAAGATGTGTGAATGTAGTTTGGCTCAGCTTCCTGTTTGACAGAGAGCCCAACACATCAATGCTCTGAAACAGTCAGACACTTAATACCCTGTATCTACTCAGAATGAACTGGCAACCAGAGAGTTCCTGGCACTAAGTCATAGCACAATTCAATTCAATATCCACCATCAATGTGTCATCTTTCAGAAGATACATACCACTTGGATCACCGCAACCCCTGGAAAACTCAAAAGTCTGTCTTTCAGGCTGTTAATCAGCCTTCTATGGGAGCTGTCAACGTGCGGAATGTTTCTGCCAGAGCAGTTCTGCTGAGATTCATCTGAAGTATTCACCTGAACTCCTGTCATTTTTAAATGCCACTCATAAATGGGAACATCCACATTTGCTTACACAGTGGCTTTGAGGTTTAAGAAACTTCGTACATAACTCTAGGAAGCCCTGGGTTGCGTTGTCTGGATGTCACTGAGGAAGAGCTGCATGAACAGAGACTGTGGCGACTCTGAGCAGTTAGTTCCCTTCCTCTGTGCCTCTCTAGTTGAATAGATGGCGCTTAGAATCCACTGGAATGTGCACTGAGGGGCAGGGGCTTGCTGTCTTGGTTACCACTCTGTGGCCAAAACTAAAACTTAAGAAATTGTTGCTCAATGATTTAACAACTCCATCGCCACTAAAAGAGATGAATCAAGTTTCTCACCCAGACATAAGACAAGTAGGATGCAATGTAAGGAAGTCCTGCGTGCTGAAGGGAGAGGGGCCTGGGGTCTGGGCACAGCAGGTTTTTTGAAACTCAGTTTCCACTCAGTATTTCCCTTTAAATTTAATGCTATTGAGTGATTATTAAAATGGATATCATAGCATCTTGGGGCAGAAAGCTTTCTATTGCTTTTTTTTTAGCATTTGACAATTTCATACTTATATACAGGTAAGTATATAAGATATATAGACTTTGATATATAGACTTCATTATCTTCCCTTCTCTCTCTCTCTCTCTCTCTCTCTCTCTCACACACACACACACACACACACACNTCTCTCTCTCTCTCTCTCTCTCTCTCTCTCWCWCACACACACACACACACACACACACCACACACACACACAAACAAACACTCCTGGCACACTTCTTTTTTCCGAGTTAGCCCCTCTCCCTCCTCTTCCCCCTCCTTGTGCGAGTTGTATGCCGATGGTCACAGATGCTGTGTGTTTATAACTGCAACCGCCATGTCACACGCAGAAAGCAGCGTTTCTCTGCGCTCCTCCCCACACTCTAGCTTTCCCAGTTTAAACACCACACCCTTTCTTCCGTGTCCTTCATGGGTGAGCTGAGGTGCCCCATTTGTGGATGCGCACTCAAAATCATTTGTTCTCAAAACTTTTGTCAGCTCTCGGCCTCTGCATCATCCATTGTCCACCACCAAAAGAGGCTTCTCTGACCGATGTGGGTGGTGTCTGAGAAGCGGCAGATGCTCTGCTCCAGCTGGGTCTTTGTGAGAGTTAAATATATTTATATACAGTGCCTGCCTTATGTAGAAATATACCCACATAATAGATAGGAGGACACTGCTAGTAGTGATTAGCAATAAAGCCATTGCTGCTGATGGAAATTTAAAAACAAAGAAGATGCTTGACCACAGATAAAGACATCATAGAAACTTCTTCCAGACCAGACTTGATCTAACTTAAATGAAAGACAAATATGCAAACTATGATTTCAGTTTACTATTCCAGCCTAAAAATGCGTTTGGTCACTGAGGGTCTCCTGACACCAAGAAGTCAATAGCCCTGGACCTTATGCCACCTGCAAATTACATAAGTCATTGCCTCAGGTAGCCACCACCTATGTAAGGTGTGCTGTCCTTGGGCTCCACGGCTGCCTCTGAGGTCCTTTGGTTGCATGTTTGTAACACAAGTACAGGACACGTGTCTGTTTACCTGAGCTTGCCTGGAGTTGGTACAGCACCATGTGCCTGTTAAAATGAAATGGTTTTGATACTGATCGTGACTTTCATCATCTGAGCTATGATAATAATGATTCATTCTTGATAACTTTGGAGCAGCTCCTCTGATGTGAGCAGCATGCTAAAAGGTGTCTTTGGAGCTGACTTAGAGACCTTGGAACATTCTAGATGACTGCTGATCAAGCTGTAGTTCCAGTGTGTCCCAGGGTCCCAGGGACAATACAAGGAGTCGAACAGGAAAGAGTTGTAGACCAAGAGGATTTGGCATTCCCTTCCTTCTAAATGACCTCACAGCTCATAGGACATTGGGGTATTAGATCATAGCATCAGCTAGATTTCTAATTTTCAAAATATAGAGAAGAAAACACCCTGCACATAATTCTGCTTCTCAAGAACCTAGATACACTGACTTGGGGAGAATATAACAGTGATTTAGGGAGAATGATGGCAATTGTTCTGGGAAAGCAGACCGAGGAAGAGAAAAAGTGTGCCCACTACTTCACAGTAACTTTATTTGCTAAAACACCCCTCTTCTAATAAGAAGATGGGACAGAGAGCTTATTTCTTTTTGTCTTAAGACAATTGACATCCGTTTTGAATAAAAGATACAAGGAGCTACATAGAACCAATGTCTTGTTGAGTAATAATGTCATTTGTTTTTCAGGGTTGATAGGAACTTCAACTTGAGTGGCTTTAAATTATCCCCCCACTATGAGTATACATACAGTTCTGAGCATACAACTAAGCATCTAAAATTAAAGCAATAGTATTTTTGCAAGAATAAACTACTTATGAGTAGTTATAATGAATCTCCATAAAGTGCTTCATCAATCCATGAAAACTATTATTCACTTTTAAAATATGATCTTCAGGAGGGGGTTTGGCTTCTTGGCACCTATAACTAGTCAGTAAGAATCAGGCAAAACAGGAAATTACCAAAGTCTGATTAAATAGCTGTGGTGGGTTGGATGAGAAATGCCCCTACAAAGGTACGGGTATTTGAACAGTTGGCCTCCAATGGGTGACACTGCTCAGGGAGGTTTTACACATGTAGCCTTGCAACAAGAAGTACGTCACTGGGGGCAGGCTTTGAGAGTCTAAAGCCTCACCCCACTTCCAGTTCACTCTCTGCTTCTGCCTTGCCTTTGAGATATGAGCCCTCCTGCAGCCACGCATAACCTCTGCTTGCCGCCATGATAGACTCACACCCTTCTGAAATCACCAGCTCAAATAAACTCTTTCTTCATGGGTTGTCTCAGTCAAAGTGTTTGATCAGAGCAACAGAAAAGTAGTTAATAATCTAAGTAGGAAGTCAAGATGCGAGCAGGAAGTTTTAGGATTTGGTGAATCTGTTCACGTAGCACGTGCTTGCTACGAACAACTCTGGTGAAGGCATTCTCTGGATCTCACCAATAAGAAAAGAGATTCCTCTATGAATTTTAAAACAAAGATTAAGCATGACTGAACATTGTACTACAGAACCAGTGACCAGAAGGAAATAGTTAACATGAACTACTGATTATAACTTTACTATCCCTCAACACTGATATCTCTAAGGTCCAGAGAAGTCAGAGGTCCATATAGATTAGGTCTCTAAACATGAAGAAACAGTCAAGCATGGTGGCACTCAGAAGGATTAAGTAGGCATATCTAACACAAGTTTGAGGGCAAAGTGGACTCCAAAAGCAAGCTCAAGGCCACCTGAGCTTGAGGACACTACTCAATAACCAAGGGCTGCAGGTGTGGCTGAGTGCCCACCATGCACAAGGTGCTGTGGCCAATTCCAAGCTCTGAAAAAAAAACAAAAATAATAGGAAACTAAGAAATCCTCATCTGTACCCTTCATAAGGAGTTTATGATATCAAGTCAAATAAATGACACACAAAAGTTCTATGTAAAGCCATCCAACTTAAGCCATATTAATGGCAACTTTCTCTTGTTGCTCCGATAGGCACAAGCTTGGATTCACATACTTTGACTTTTGTTACTTTCTCTCTGTGATTAAACACTAAAAGGCGATGATGCTAACTTACGAGTCACTGGGATTTCTAAATAAAGCTGGAACTATTCCAGACAATCACTCTCCTACAAAAAATAAGTAAATCAAGCTTCCTTTTGACACTAAACAGATTGCAGCTATGCAGCAAATGAAGAAAACGGGCTGCGGCCGGCAAGTCAGGAGGTTTCTTCCGCTCCTATGTCAAGTGCTCAGCCTCTCCCGAACGGATCTGAGTCTAAACCCCAATTTTATCATCTACTCTAAGGCTTTATGCTACTTAACCTCGGAGTGCTTTGATTTACAGGCTGCTGTGAGGCATGGAGGTGAGGCTGCATGTTAGCAGATGCTGGCTACAGCACAGGCATTGGCAAATGCTGGTGGCTGCTGCAGTGACCTGCAATTGCACTTCCTGTATAGGGCAAGAGGAAGCTAGAAAAGGAAAAAATGCTTGGGCAAAGCCTCTTAGATTCTAAGTACTGTCTATAAAACATACGACAAGTTGATATTGTTGAGTCTCACCTGGATAGCATGACACATTTAAAAACTGTTCCTGAAAGCTAAGCAGCCTACTCACTGAAATTATATTGTCAGATGAAAAAAGTAGTAATGTCACTATATTGTAAATAAAGAATTAAACGCTAGCAAAGATGCCCACCCAGCTGGTGAGTCACTGAGAACACTGTCCCTGGGATATGACACACCTGAATGACAGCACTTCCCCAAACAGATCTCATCACAGCTAGAAACAAGATACTGTGCTGGCCTTTGATGGCAGTGGCAGAACATTCCTCTCCTTAATTCTCATTCACTAGTCTATAAAGAATTCCGTATGCCAAGGAAGCCAGGCAAATGCATCCTCCTCTATCACAGACTCGGACGTCAGGAAGGAATCTGTGCTGACAGCAGGCTAATATTACCTTAGTCTGTCGTTGTGTCATTAAAAAGCAAAGGCATTAAGCTGCAGGAGGAGTGGCAGGGCAGCCTTGGTACCACACTGCAACTTAACCCCCCTGCGAGCAGTTACACAGTGTACCGGGATGCTGGGTGAATGGGGATGCAGTGAACTGGGATCCCAGTAGGATTCCAGAGATAGCCCTCTGTGCTACAGATGACATGGAATGGAAAATTCACTGCTACCCCCTTCTAAATTACCAAGCTCAATGAGAGCAGTCCTTGGCTTCCCTAAGAAAACAAGATTGCTGTGTACCATAGCGAGGCAATTCTTTTTAGCATTACAGAATGTGTTCTATATGGAGAGGAAAAGTTACCAGTCTGTAAAGTCGGGAAAGGAAAAAAACAAAGCAAAACAAACCAAACAAAGCAAAACAAAGCAAAGCAAAACCAAAAACAATTAGGAAACACATCCCTAAGTGAAAGTATGTATGTCTTTATGCTGGGTTTGGGGTACATGTCTGTGATTTTAGCATTGTAGAGACTGCATTACAGGTTCAAGGCAAATTTGGGCTACCTCACGAGTTCCTGGCTAGCCTGAGCAACATAGCAAAGCCCTGCTTAAAATAAAACAGAAAAATGAAACAAAATGCACACTCTTAAAGAGAGGGGAGGACAAATTTTGAGAAAATAAATCCACAGAATAAACCAAAATTAATGAACATTCTAAAAACAAAAGAAAGGAAGGAAGGAAGGAAGGAAGGAAGGAAGGAAGGAAGGAAGGAAGGAAGGAAGGAGGGAAGGAGGAAAGGAGGGAAGGAGGGAAGGAGGGAAGGAGGGAAGGAAGGAAGGAAGGAAGGGAAGGGAAGGGAAGGGAAAGGAAAGGAAAGGAAAGGATTCCTTTCCTTTCCTTTCCTTTCCTTTCCTTTCCTTAGAAAAGAAAAGAAAAACAAGAGCATTTTACACTCTGATTCTTGAGAAATTGTGGCAATAAAATAGTCAGCCAGAATTCCTAAGCCTGTAAGAGCATTGTGTTCCCTTTCTCCTGGCAGTAAACAATCTGGCTGACTGCACCCTGGGAAGTCGTGATAAACTTCCCTGGGTCTCCTTAAAATGCCCCAGCGCTGTGCATAGCCTGGCTGACCATACTGTGTTGGTCTCAGGTTCTAAACAAGAGGTCATATAAATCAATCCTAAGCTCTTACCACAAAGCCACAAGGAAAACAGTTTCGGTACTGAGACTCTAAGTACATTTAACTCTTGCTTTAGGGAGCTTCTAAGAGAAAACTAAAATGTAGCTTTTACAGTTCCCCTACTCAACCCTTTGTTGTTTTTGTTTTGTTTTGAATTTTAGTCTTAACATTTGTTTTCATTTTTTGAGTGTTGTGCATGCACCCCGTGTGCACCCCGTGTGTACCCCGTGTGTGCCCTTGTGTGCACAGCCTACAGAGGTCAGAAGACACCTCGGACACCTCGGATCCCCAGAGCTGACCAGAGTCAGATTCACATGAGCCATGCGGGTGCTTCAGATGGAGCCCAGATCCTCTGGAAGAGCAGCGAGTGCTCTTAACCTCCGAGCCATCTCCCCGGTCCTTCTTTTATTCCATTCCCACCCTTTTCTTTGTTTGAATCTTGGTAGAACATAATTTTTATTAATGACTGCTTCATCTAACCAACACAGATGGCTTTTAATAAATTTCTCATGACCCAGGATAGAATGAGTTGGAACAATAATTCAAGTTAAATGGATCTTAAGTGGTCAACTTCTGGAGTAAGATGAGAATATTCTGGGGATGTCAAAGCAGTATTTTAAATCCTTTTGCTAAAGAAGATGAGGGGTAGGAGCTACCGAATATATTTGTTTTTTTTTTAATACACTAAAATAATCTGAATAAAAAGTTTAAAACTCCAGAATAATGTGAGGGTAGGCCAAGACAAAGAGGAAAAGTAAAATTTTGTTTGTGTGTCCAAATCTAGCAAACACACATCTAGGGTTACAGTTGGAGAGTCTCATATTTAATGACATCATATCACTTTGGGAGCAGCCTAAGGCATCCTTGGGGCATACAGTTTTCACATGACATTTTAGTGGCTTAATATAAAGTCCACATGACACTGGCCTCATTATTCATCTCCTAGAAGAACTCTGAAGTGAAGCTTTTCTGGAAAACTTCAGCAAAGAACATGTGGAAAGTATTAGTTCAAACAGTCTTAAGTTGGAGAGGAAAGCTTCGAGGACACGGAATCTTTGAAAACACAACCCTCTTGCATCATTCAAACAACAGCAAGACAACACTGCCAGCCTGAGACAGAGATGAAAGTAAGAAACGAGAAGTAAGTGGTGGCAAGGTGACCCAGGAAGTGACAAGGGATGACTTCTGGTTTGTAGTCCCCTTGCTGGTGGTACCTCTCTTCCCCAGTTCCACCTCACCTTCCTTCATGCTGTGTTCTTTCCCACGGGTTAAATTTTGACTCCTTTGAAAAGACAGGTCCATCTACCTAACCCTAACACACTAACCCCTTCCCTCCTTGATCCTTGCGTCCACTCTGGGTGAGCCTTGATAGCAACCACTATTTTATGCTGATTTGAGTCATCACCACCAGCTGTCTCTTGCTTGTCCCTTCTTTGGCCCTCACAGAAGTGACATTGAGCTTATGTCTATTTCATAATGATCTGAATACATATAATCTAAAATTTTTAGATTTTAAGAGTGGAGAGCAATCATACTGGTCAGTAATTAAAAGGAACTGCAATTATCACATGAGTTTCAATTCAGTGCTTGCCTTTACTGCAACTGGCTGTTTAGCAGATGCTTCTTTGGATGTCCACATATCTAGTGACAAAGAGTGTGGCGTTTTGAATGAGAATGGTCCCGTGGGCTCATGTATTTGAATGCTTAGTCCTGGGGAATGGCTATTTGAGAAGGATTAGGAGGTACGGCCTTGCTGGAAGAAGTGTGTCATGGGGTGGGGGTGGGCAAGAGCATGCCCAGTCTCTCTCTCT
>LOEQ01000049.1:569938-589372 GCA_001685075.1 Bramus lutescens | reverse complement strand
CAGATATGAGAGCAAGGAAAGAGATATCTTGATTGAGGGAGCCATTATGGAGTTTGCAAGAAACCTGGCTCTAGAAAATTGCCCAAGAACCCACAGGGATGAACCCAGCTGATGAACCTCTCCCTAAGCAATAGAGGAGAGGGTGTCTGAACTGACCTTACCCTGTAGTCAGACTGATATAATCGTCACCATCTTAAATATCACCATAGAACCTTTGTCCAACAACAAGATGGGGAACAGAGGCAATGACCCACATCGGAGCACTGGACTGAACTCCCAAGATCCAGTTGAAGAGTAGAAGGAGTGAGAGTATGAGGAAGGAATTCAAGACCATGAGGGGTCCATCCACTGAGACAGTTTGCTTGAGCTAATGGGAGCTCACCAACTCCAACTAGACTGGGAGTGAATGAGCATGGGAACAACCAAGCCCCTCTAAAGGGGGTTGACAGCTGGGGCAGACTGAGGGGCCACTGATAGTGATACTGGGATCTGTCTCTACTGCATATACCGGCTCCATGGGATCCTATTCTCTTTGGATGTAAACCTTGCTCAACCTAAACATAGTAGGGAGGGCCTTGAACTTTCCATAGGGCGGGGTGCATGGCACTCCCTTAGGGTTGGAGGGGTGAGGGGAGGGTCTGTGGAGGGAGAGGGAGGGAACTGGAAGGAGGGGAAGGAGTGGGAATTTGTATTGATATTTTTTAAGTATTAAAAAAAGAAAAAAGAAATTAAACAAACAGTGGGGGTGATGTGTTCTGACTTCACTGGTATTTTTAATTTATTTTGGTTTATTTGGTACATTGCANGTGTGTGTGTGTGTGTTTGTGTGTGTGTGTGTGTGTTGAAAGCCTCCTAAAACTGGGACTACAGGTTCATCCCACACATGTTCCTAAACTAACCTTACATTTGCTGGAGTCCACTAGAACAGGAAGTAACAATTCTAGAAGACCAGAGTGACTGAGAACGCAGGACCTTGCAAACCCAGACACGGAGCATGAATCAGCTCACATGGAGGGCGAGCCTCTCATCTCCAGCAGTGCCATCTTTAGCAAAGGCTTGGCAATGCCATCTGTCACTTAAGTGTCAAAAAAGAGAGTGTAGACAGGAGTTATGCTCCTCAAAAATGTCCTGACAGTGCTACCAACACCCACGCTCCTAGAAACATAGGCCCAGGGCAGCTGCAGTGCTCCAAGCTCACACAAAGACAGCACAGCTTCCAAAAATAAGAAGGCTGTGAGTGAGAGATGAGAAAAGGAACTGGTCCCTGAGGCAAGCCTGGTCCAAGCAGCATCCCACACACAAGGCTGTTCCACCCAAACAGTGAAACACTTGCACAGGAAAACTGGTATGCAATCAAACCCTGACACTGTAGAGGAGGGCTCTCTTGCAGAGTGAGAGACGCATGCCCTCAAAAGGTTCACCTTAACAGATGAGGTCTGTTCAACATGGAACCATGAAGGGGACTCCCACACAACGGGGGGCTCCCCCCAGGACCCTGGATTAGGCATCAACCACACCCAAACACCTGTTTTCACAGAGACCCTTTATAAAGCTGCAAAGAAAAGTTAAAGCAGCTGCTTTCTGGCTCAGGCAGAAAACAATGGCTAATAATCTCAGTGGTGTCATTTTTAAGAGGAAAAAGGAAGGTCTGTGTTAGAACAGGCTAGGATGTGGTGGCAAAGGAGTTAGGGATCAGGCAGGAGGAGAAGGGGACAAGAGAAAGGGGACAGTGGTATTTGTTGCAGAGGAACAAGGTAAAAGGGGAAACCCTGTGTCAGGATGAGGTGTTTAATTTTAATTGGGCATGTTAATTAGGTGAGCCAAAGGGGCTTCTGTTAGCTGGACCCTGGGTAATCAACTTCAGGAGGAGGAAGTGATCAAATAAGGGAATAAACCTTGGTAGCTAGCTTTAGGGATGTAATCTAACGGTTTTAAGCAAGGCAGAAGGAATGGGGAGAAGGGCAAGGCCCACAAGAGACACATGCTAAAGTGGAGAGGTGTCCCTTCAAGTCCTGCACCACCCCCCATACAGAGTAGTTCTGTTCCTGCCTTGCCCATCACAGGCCCTTGGAACTCTGCTAAACAAATCTGCCTTCTTTCTACTCTACTTTAAAACGTGAATTCTCTCACCAACCCACCTATCTTTCTCCAAAAACTTCTTCAAGGTTCATGAACAGGAGGCAGAGGAAGCCCTGAATGAGCAAAGCCCTGAGTGTGCATTTGGACAGGAGCAAGGCTGGGTGAAGACTCTAAGATCAACTCACCCATGGGAAACTGGCGAAGTCTCCACCTATAGGGGTCCCTGGCTCAAGAGGGCTGGCAAGGCTTTCCTTGGGAGTCTGAGTGTTTATGAACTAACGTTGGTCCGTGTGTGCAAAGAGCAGCAACTGCAGCTTCTTATTTCTTGATATTTACAGCCTGAGACTGCTCTTCTCCAGAGACCTCCGATCAGGACTAGCTAACCCCTCCTGTTGTTAGAGAACACTAACAGATCCCAGCTTTACAGCATGTGTGTCTGTGTGTCTGTACTTTCTTCACACCCTCACAGCCCCTAGTTAGGGCTCCCAGACCCAAGCCTCCCTGGACTAGGAATGTGAAATTTGCATAAAGCACTAAACATGGCTAAATACTTTGGTTTGAACAAACGATAGGCCAGGTACGATGGAGCATGCTATGCATATCCCAACACCAGAGAGGCAGGAGTAGGAGGGTTCTGAGTTTGAGGTTAGCTTGGGTTCTATTGTAAGACTGACCTGGAGAAGAATGAAGTGTGTCAGGGGAGGAAGAGAGGAAATGAAGGAGAGGAGAGTGTGGGAGAGAGGATGATTCATGTCCTGGCTTAGACAAATTCCAAAGCTAGATGAGCACCAGGTTCCAAAGTACTATTTTATCTTCTCTTTCACTCCCCTCCCTGTTTCCTGAGGCCTAAGAGAGCATACAGAAACAGATGGCCCATTCTCAGAAATGCTTCTGAAACCCAGTCCTGAGGCGGCAAAGTTATGGTTACAAGGAATAGGCTCTCTCCACCAAAGCTTTTTCTGATGTGGGATTCCCGTCTATAGGCTGTGAATATGTTTTATTGCCATTGGGTAATAAAGAAGCTGCTTTGGCCTATGTCAGGGAAGAATATAGCAGGTTGGGAAATCCAAGCAGAAATAGAGAAAGAAATAAGGCAGGGTCAGAGAGATACCATATAGCTACCAAAAGAGAAAGACCACCAGAACTTTACCAGTAAGCAACAGCCTTGTGGTAATACACAGATTAATAGAAATGGGTTAATTTAAGGTATAAGAGCTAGCTAAAAATATGCCTGAGCCATTGGCCAAAGAGTGTTGTAATTAATATAGTTTTGTGTGATTATTTGAGTCTAGATGGCCAGAAAGTGAAAGCACAATCTCTGTTTACAAAATGGCACCCAACATGGGGCACAAACCCACAACACTGAGATTAAGAGTCTCATGTTCTACCAGTGTTCCCACAACATCTTTTGTGCATAGAAATCTGAAATCTCAGAATCTACCTATTTGGTGTCAAACAGCTTACCCACCCATTACAAACAGGTGTTCAGAAGAAGGTAAGAATCTAATTTCTATTAAATTATTAGGAAAGCATTATATTGAAGGGAGGGGACACTATGCCATCTTAACAGAGCTCAACAGTGTCCTCTCACCACCTGTTTATTTCTGATCAGAGATTTTGATTGACACATCAGGGCCATAAAGGGCTGGAAAGTTCTTGGATTCAGCTCACTAAAAATTCTGCTCTCTAACTGCCCCTGCTTTTGGGTCTCTGTTATAATGACAGCTTCATCTTGTGCTTAAAGACTTTGTCAGGTCTCTCATCAATTCACCTCAGTTCCCAGTCTGAGAGACCAATTCCTAGCTAAAGTATCAATACTGGGGTAGAAAAGACAAATTGCTGGCTACTCTGCCCTCACTAGGTACTGCTTAAAGCATGTACAAATGACATGACCATCACTTGCTCAGATGATGAAAATTGAAATGGAAATGGTGATAATAAAATGTTTGTTGACTGATTGTCTACTCATGTCCACACAATCACCAAAACATGGAAACTTGATACATTTGGACCATTGTTCTCCAAGGACCAGTGTGTTAAGATGTGGATCCCAGGGTAGTACTGCAGTGAACCATAGATCCTTTAGGAGGGAGCCTAGCAGAAAGCCCTTACTTTTGGACACACCCTCTAAAGGGTTTTGTGGAACCCCAGGTTTCTCAGCCTCTCTATTGCATCTTGGCTGATGATGTCAATTGTTTATACAGCCATACATCCTGCCTCATGTGGTGTATGTGTCAGAAATGCAAAACAGCAGCCCACTTGATCATGCAGGGGATATTCCAGAATTATGAGCCAAAAATAAACATTTTCTCCTAGGTACTTCATTATAGCAACAGGAAGATGGCTAGTACAAAACTATAAACCTTAAGGTATGATACAGTAAGAACAAACATGGAGTCAGTGCTAAGAAGCGGTGTCGTTGGTGTTCCAGTAGTCTATAATATAATGGTAGGAAATAAATGACCATGGAATGTCTGAGGCAATGATCTTAACTCTGCGATTTTTTTTTTAAAAAATAGGTTTTCTTTTAATGAAACAACTAGTTACAGAGGAGCCACAGTGTACCATCTGCTGTGGCACCTGGGACTGGGCTTCTCATCCTTCCCTATAGGCAGCCCTTGAAGACAGTTCTCTACCATGCTATGCTTATTCTATTAAACACAGAATTAAACAAATCCAGTCAGCAGGTTTGTTTCCCCAGGGATTTCTCTATGTTCTTTCACTATTTTTGTAACACAATTAAAATGTGCTAGAGAATAACAGAAATGGGTAAAAACTGAGATTTTCTTTTTCAAGACAACTGGTTTCATGAAAAGGGGGAGATAAAATTTACTTGTTTCCTGGCTAAATATATTAGGGATAACTGAGACTTGGGATTGGACTATCACAAAGGAAAAGTCAGGTAGTTCCTGAGGCATTCAAAAGCAGACACAAAAATGTCAATAAGCATCTATAAAAGTAGGCCCCAACAGAATGGAAGGACAAGGAGGGGCCAGATGTAAGAACCAATGAACAGACAGTAACTAGGGATGCATTCTGCCTTCTTCTTTTCGGCAGATCATTAATGATGCTGGTTGGGGGAGCTAGACCACAGGGACAGCCAACGTGTGTGTGGTTTGGTTTTTTTTTTTTCAAATGATGATTGTACATCACTGAGCCTCTTGGGCTTGAATCTTGCAGCAATTTCCAAAATTCTTATGCCTAGTATGCTGAAAAGAAACAGTTAAAAAGGGACAAGAGAGAAAATTCAAGGTTTGGAAGGCTTCCTGCAAGAATCCCTAAGCTGACAGTACAGGCATAGGAATAACTGGAGTCTAAGGGTGGTGGATGAGAGCCTGGACCTGGAAATAGTCCATCTATTTTGAGATCTGTCCTAAAGAACTGCACTTCACAAGCTGTTACTTACACCTGCGGTAGCTGCAAGCATGCCACCCATTAGCCATGCTCCCACTAACACTTAACCAGAAAGGCTGCCTACAAAGGAGCAGCACAGAATATTAAAGATACATGAATAAAACTAACATGAGAATAGTTAGACACAAACTTGTCTTCACTAATACTGGTGGCAGGGACCCAGTTTAGTTTTTAAGTGTTCCCAGTATAGATTTACATTCTCTCATCAAAATAACAACATCAATATCCCATTTCAAAAAATATCCTAAAGTCACTGAAACCAAGTAGAGGCTTTGAGAAGGAACTACATACACATGAATAAACAAAGAGGATAATCTCAAACCTTTACCTGCGAATACTTTCCAACTACTACCTTATGATCAACAATAACTTACGAAAATATTTTTTCCTGCACACATCCATTTTTAAACTACATTTAGTTGTGTGTTTGTGTGCACAGGGGAGAAAGAGAGAGTGTGCTAAGTAGGTGAAGATCACAGGGAAACCTGATGGAACTGTTTCTCTCCTTCTACCAATCTCTGGTCAGTAGGCTTGGCAGTAAGTTCCTTAATCTGCTGAGTCATCTCACCAGTCCTAAGCACCCACTTCTCAAAAACATCATGTAATTAAAGCCTCAAATAGTATACGTGAATTACTTTAACAAACTAGCACTTACCATGCCCTTAATAAAAGCAAAATACTCTTTGACACGTCATCACTCAATAACCCCACTGAAATCCAAATACTTGTGTTCCCAGAACTTTTTCTTTGCTTCAAAAGAATTCCCTCAGAGAACAATTAAACCTTTAGGACATTCTAAGAAAAATTTATATGATTTTTGACCTTTTAAAAAGAATTATGCATTTATTTTATCTTTGTTCTTGAAACATGTGTATGTATACCATGTGTGCAGTACCCACAGAGGCCAGAAGAGGGTGCCAGATCCCCTGGAACTGGAGTTCCACATGACTGTGACTCATGTGATTCTCCACAAAGTTAGAAAGAACAAGATGAAAATGGCTAAGTCTCTCTTGATTCCATTAAATGTCACACATGGCAAAGCAGGAGCAAGGTTGAAAATATGTCAGTGTCAGGTGTATCTGGGTTCACCTGCAGAAGACATTTTGGACAGAAACAAGAAAGTATCCCTGACAGGATGCAGAGAAGGCAGGATGAAGAACAGAGCTCAGGGCCACCAGCACCAGATTCTCAGAGGACAGTAACCAGGATGCTAGTCCATCACAAACACAGCAACCAGGATGCTATTCCATCACAAATACAAAGTGTCTTAACTCTCTCTCTCAATAACTGAAATACTGCAGGCGTACGATGTAAGAATATGTGACCTGTAAGCAGACCTCACTTCCCTTACTGGCTGTAAACCTGAATTTTCTCAGGAATCGCACAAGATCGTCCATTTGCAGGAAGACATGTCCTCACCCCTTGGGCAACCTTGAGACCTTTACTGGCATTACTGGAGTGTAACCCTACCTAAAGTACCTCAGGAGCCATGCAGAAACAGGGGGATGAGAATAAAATGAGGAGAACAGCAGTACAATCATAATTCAATAATATTGCTCCAATAATTATGTATTCCAACATAATTCCCCATACCTCCAAAATCTCATACGCAGTTAGGGCTAAGTCTGTTAAATGTGATTCCTGGGAAGCCCAAAGCCACACACAGACATGAGTTATCTCTCCTGAGTCTCTCTATTAGCCCTGTGCTCATATCCATGATAACATCTCCTCCCAAGACGATCTAGCTTTGGTTCATACTTGCTTCCCTGAGATTCCTTTCTGTGGCAAAGTCAAGAGTTCTTTCCAGAGAACTCTAGAAGCCATTGCAGGCAGAGTAGAGAGCTGGTTCATTGTCTCACACCTCCCTGCTGCTGACAGTGTGACTATGAATTTATTAAGGTCATTGCCTAAGACAACTACCAGGCATAAATTTTATGGCATATAAATTATACCTTAATAAAACTGTAATCAGCCTTTAAGTTTTTTAAAGCTGACATGTTTTAAGCTTAATGACATTCCACTTACAAAAAAAATGGTTGTACTTCTACGAGAAAATTCATATTATAAATGTCTTTTTGCAGAAAGAATGTACTTTTACCATCACTGGAACAATCTAAAAGACAATGTCCTTAAGGATTTTGTATTTATTCCAAATGTATTAATTTTACAATAATAACTTCTAAAGTGACCATAATAGCAACAAATGCTTAAAAATTTCAAGGCATTTCAATTGTTTAGCAACTGGCACATTCACGCTCACATGCTTTATTTTTTTTTTCGTTTTTTCAAAACAGGTTTTCTTTGTAGCTTTGGGGCCTGTCCTGGAACTAACTCTTGTAGACCAGGCTGGTCTTGAACTCACAGAGATCCACCTTCCTCTGCCTCCTGAGTGCTGGGATTAAAGGTGTGTGCCACTACTGCCCAGCTGTGCTTAAACACTAAAAGAACACCAGAATTTGATATTTTGAAGCCCTCTTGGATAAGGCTTCACAATGAAATATATCCAATTCTAGAACAAAAAGATGCATACAAAATTTATGAGTTAAAACTTTTGGAAAATTGCTATGGGATAACACCTTTGTACACTGTAAAGATTTGTTACTCGTATTGCTTTAATAAAATGCTGATTGGACAGTAGCCAGGCCAGAAGTACAGGCAGGGTGACCAGACCAGGAGAATTCTGGGAAGGGGAAAGTCTGCCTTCATTCGCCACCCAGATGCTGAGGAAGCAAGATGAAAATGTTGCACCAAGGCACATGGCTAACAGAGACAAGAATTATGGGTTAATTTAAGTTGTAAGAGCTAGTTAATAAGCCTGAGCTAATAGGCCAAACAGTTTATAATTGTTATAAGCCCTCTATGTGTTTCTTTGGGATTGAATGGCTGTGGGACCAGGTAGGAAAGAAACTTCTGTCTACAGAAAACACCACCAAACAGCATGCACAGTGTCATGGTTAAGGGTGGCTGTGTCTCATCCGGGTAGGAATCACAGCAGCCAGTTACTTCTACTCTGCCTCTGCATTTCTAACATTAAGACAGCCATAGCATTTACCACACAATGCAGCTAACATGGTAAATGAAACGGTTAAAGCTTGGCATAGGGTAAGTGTGCCACTGTTAGGTGCAGGCCTGTTCTTGTCCGGGTTAATATGCTGAGGTTTGTGCTGATTGGAAGTAAGGTGCCCTCCCCCTTGGGCTCAGGAATGTCAACATTTTGTTACCCACTAGGTGGCGCTGTTTGTTGGGGTTCCAGAACCTTAGGAGGCGAAGTCTTGCTGGAAGTAGAAGTCACTGTCTGCTGTCTGGGACCTTTAGGGTTTGTAGGGAGTGTTCACTCTTTGTTCTACTTCCTGTGTGCTACTGACATGAGATCGCTCAGATTATTGTTCCTACTGCCTGCTGCCATGCTTCCCTGGCTATTATGGACTCAAACCCTCTAGACCCTTAAGCCAAAATAAACTTTCTTCTATACGTTGTTTTTGACCATGGTATTTTATCACTGACACAGAATCATAACTAATACAGCCTCATCCCTGGCCCTTTGCCTTCCTGGAAGACCAATTCATTAACCATGTTGATGCCACTGTGGATAACAGAAAATCTCTTCCAATGTTGATTCGTTCCACGTTGAGTTACTGCCATTCCCTGGCACAGAGATGGTGATAAATTCAAACTTCCTTCAGCTGACAGTAAACGAGAAGGACAGAGCAAAGGATGCTTAAATGGGGCAGAGCAAAGGCAAGTGATACCTAGCAAAGGATGCTCAAGCAAGATTCATACAGTGGAGTCACTTATGTAGCCTGTCCAAGTGAGAGAAGTGTAAGAAAGAGAGTAAATAATTTAAATGCATAACTTAACTACAAGAAAGGACTGCTTTTTAAAAAGACCTAATTTTAAAACTTTGGAAATAAGCTGTCTTTACCTAGGGTAAAACCAAATACTGCTGATCTTTAATAAAAAGTAACAATAAAATAAGTCCTAATGGCATTCTGCTATACTCGTAGATCAGTGCCTTGCTCAGCCATCGTCAGAGAAGCTTCCTCCTGCAGCAGTGGGAACAAATACAGAGACCCACAGCCAGACCATATGCAGAGAGATCTTGGAATACAGGGTTCTCAATGGGTTGTTTCCATCAAATCCCTCCCCTCAGACCCCAGGGAACCCTGTGGAAGATGAGGAAAAAGAATGTAAGAGCCAGAGGGGATGGGACGCCAGGATAACAAGGCCTCTGAATCAACTGAGCAAGGCTCATATGAACTCACAGAGCCTGAAGCAGCAAGCACAGGGCCTACATGGGTCTGCACCAGGTCTTCTGCATGTATGTTATAGCTTGCAGGTTAGTATTTTTACCAGACTCCTGAGTGTGTGAACTGGTGGATCTCTGATTATTTTGCCTTCTCTTGGGGCTCTTTTCCTTCTGATTTTCCTTCTGCTCGGACAAGGTTTGCCTTGTCCAACCTCAAAGTGATGACTTTTGTTTTATCTTCTATTTTATTTTGTCATGTTTGGTTGCTGTCTCTTAGCCTGATCTTTTCTAATGATGAGAGACAGAAAGGGAGCAGACGCAGGAGGGAGGGGAGGTGGAGGAACTGGGAGGAGTAGAGGCGGGAGAAACTGTAATCAGGATAGAGTGCATGAGAAAATAAACTTTTCCCCCAAAGCAGGGTTTCTCTGTGTAACAGCTCTATAGACCAGGCTACCACAAACTCACAGAAATCTGTCTGCCTCTGCCTCCCTTATGTTGGGATTAAAACTGTGTGCCACCACCACCTGGCAAAGGATATTTTTAGCAAAAAGAGAATTTTTTTAATAAACAAAGGTTAATGCCTTAAAAAGAAAGAAAGAAACAGAAAAGGAAGAAAAGGAAGTGTCTTTAATGTTGATTCTCGATGGATTTCCAATTCCCCTGTACCTTCTCTTCTGCTACCTGAAGGAATATATAAATGTGACATGAATGTGACATGAGTGTGACGTGAGTGTGACATGGGTGTGACATGAGTGTGACACAAGTGTGACGTGAGTGTGACATGGACGTGATATGAACGTGACATGGATGTGACATGGATATGATGTGAATTGATATGAATGTGACATGAATGTGACATGGATGTGATATGGATGTGACATGAATGTGATATGAATGTGGCATGAATGTGACATGAATTGACATGAATGTGATATGAATGTGGCATGAATGTGATATGAATGTGATATGAAATGACATGGACGTGACATGGATGTGGTATGGATGTGATATGAATGTGGCATGAATGTGACATGGATGTGATGTGAATGTGATATGAATGTGATATGAACGTGACATGGATGTGACATGGATGTGATGTGAATGTGATATGAACGTGACATGGATGTGATGTGAATGTGATATGGATGTGAAATGAATGTGGCATTGATGTGACATGGGTGTGACATGGGTATGACATGGATGTGACATGGATGTGATATGAATGTGATAATGTTGATTTCTCTTGCAGTGATACCATAGGACAGCAGCTGTTCTCAGCACCTGGGCCATACTTGACACAATTGGCATGATATTTTCTGACCTAACAAAGCTAGGAAAAACATGTGTAGTTTCAGCAAGAAAACATACTTAGGTTAAAAGAGTAAAGTGCCATCTTCTAGATAGAACTCACATGAAACTACTGATTCAATTTGATCAAATCAAGGAGCTGTTTGCTCAGGTAGGTGGCGTGGTAACAGGCGCATTATATGGTCACATACATTCTGTGATGAACTAATATTTGAGGTTGAATCCTCTCAACTAAAAGAGGTCAAAGAGATGATCCTAGTCAGTCTCTCTCTCTCTCTCTCCCCAGCTCATCAGGGTCACCACATGTAATGATAACTCAATAAAAGGGTGCTTATTTTTACACACAAAGAGATTAGACCTATTGATTTGAAGTGAAATACAAATAAAACAGGAAAGAGGAAAGGAGCTTTTGCTCTGGAAGAAAAAAAAAATCATGGTGTTGCCAAGAAACACCATGACCATTTTCCCACGCCATTCTTTCACAGGACACCAACCCCAGAAAGAGAACGAGAATTACGGAGGTGATTCCATTTGTCCCAGGGCATAGCATCAAGCAGCCAGGAGAGGCGAGGCAATGAACTGGTCTCCACACTGAGATCTGACTTCAAGCTGAAACTCATTATTTTGGGCCCTCCTATCCAAAAGGCCACCTGTTAACTGGGTCACTGGACTTTTAAATGTGTTTACACAGCTATGTGCGTCCTGACGCGTGTGGAGTCCGTGCCAGTCCACAGACGCATCAAATAGGGACACCTTATTAGCCCATCAGCCCCCTAGGCTGCACCGTAAGAAAGCCACTTGCGGCCGTTAGCTCCCGCGGGTTTACCCTATCCACTACCCTCAGCAGGCAAGTCTGTGAGATATAAGATCCTTGGCACTAAAGATCTAGGCACACTGGCTAAAAATTACCTTCAAAGTTTCTTGCTCTTCCATTTCCTGCGTACATTAAAAATGCCCTTGTGCTTTGGGCAACTTCCGTGTTGAAAGTTTTCTCACGTTGTAGGAACTGTACCTGGCAACAGCTGAAGATCTAAATTCAGCTCTCATGGACAGTTTCGCTGACATTCGTTCATGCCCGCTGAGGACTCCCAGAAGATGAATGATGAAAACTTTCATCTGTGTGGGTATGGGGAGGGACGCAGACGGCGCCTAGCAACATGCGCACAGACTCTGTGGCCACGGAGCGCATCAATCTCTTTCTCAAAGTTGGCACTTCCACAGGATGATCAGTGTTCCCCGCATCTCCTAATCTGCCTTTCGTCCCCATATCGTCCCCACATTTCAGACTGCTGGCCCGGATGCTCACCTGCGGACAATTATCCCTTGCTATCTGATTTGAAGACTGGCCTTGAGGGGATGTTGGTGAGATTGCTGAATCAGCTGAAATGGATGTTTAGATACACTTAACACGCAACAGTTGTGGTCCCACCATCCAGAGGCTTCCAGCTTTACATGTGTGCTGTTCTTTCTGCCACACTGTTGTTCTCGGACTTTGCGCCACTATGCGTCACTGAAAATCATGCCAAGATTGTTCTCTGATTCAGTTGCTCTAGGTGGACAGCCTGTCTGCACGATGGCCTTCTCCCAGTGACATCAGTGCTGCTGTCTCTTACAGGACTTTTAATATATAGTATATATGTTTTTAGTATATAGAATTGTTTACATTTTTTCTGTTGTAAGAATAGCTTTCAAAAAGTCCTATATTGTTAATGTGGAAAATCTCAAAACGTATAACATCTACAGCACTGGGTTGGTTAGACCCTGAATGGCCTAGTACTTTCTAGCACACACAAGACCCTAGGTACTCAGTCCCATGAAGAAAGGACCAAAGTAATGAACAGGAGGCCAAATTATACAAAGCAGAGTTCTTATTAAAGGAAATGGCAAAGAAAATGGACCATGACATGGCAGAGGGCCATCTTGTCCACCAGACTAGAGGTGACTTTAATTTATCTTAGTATTTTCTCATGGAAATTCTTTACATTGATTACATATTAACCTGTGATAGAAAATGATAATTAAAAATTAATCTCCCATCTGTCCTTTTGTTTTGAGGGCATGTTGCTTGCAACATAGTTCAGATTTAAAATTGGGGTTTTAAAGTCCCATTTAATTTCTGAAACTGTGTGGGTTTTGTTTGTTTTTTGCTTAATTTGGTTGCAAGGATTTAAGCTAATCAGAGAATCTGTACAGAATATTGCTAACACCACCAACACCCTCAGTTCTGGAGGTTCCATGCTCCATGACTGGGACAGATTCTTTCCTTGAGACTCTTATTGGCTCATGCCCAGTTTTTAAATCCGTCATCCAGGCCTTCCTTTAGTCACTGGGTAACCAAGGCAGTATCTGGAAGATTTAGGTCAGGTCATCTGACTAAGGTGGTGAGATCTTTCTACTAGAATATCTATTGTTCCTTCACAGGACAAAGTTGCTTCCAGTGGCTCTCAGACTGCTCCCAAATTGGCAGGAGAATTTTGTTTAAATTATCTTAAGAGTGTTTCACAAGTAGGAACTCAAGGTGAGAAGCAATGACCACGATGGGCAGCTCACAGTCTGGTTAAATTACCAAGAAGCATTTCATTTGCTTAGCGCTCCACACCACTGGAGCACAAGGTGATCAAAGTGGCCCCTCTGTGGCCATGGGTTCTGTGCACTTTGCTGGACACTGGAAGCCACGTGCTAATTCAAAGAGTGTGCCCTGGGACAAACCAACCAATTTCCCAACATGGTGGTTTGAATAAAAACCCACCCCCCACACACAGCCTCATAAGGAGTGGCAATATTAGAAGGCATGTCTTTGTTGGAGTAGGTGTAGCCTTGTTGAAGGAAGTGTGTCCCTGGGGGCGGGCTTTGAAGTTTCAAATGCTCAAGCCAGGCTTTGTGTTTTCTCTCTGTTGCCTGCAGATCTGAATGAGGAATTCTTGACTCCTTCTCCCGCACCATATCTGCCATGCTTCCCACCATGATGATTGACTGAACTTCTGTACTGAAAGCCAGTTCCAATTAAATGTTTTCCTTTATAGTGTTGCCATGGTCACAGTTTCTTTTCACAGCCATTGAGCATCAACTAAGACACCCAGTCTCTGAGATTTCAAACTATTAACTGATCAAAGCTTTTACCAAGTCAGGCCTTGGAGATTCAGAGGCTAGCAGGACACCTTCCTGGCCACATGCCATAAAATCTTAAGGAAGAAATAGACATGTATTATACAACACCATGAGGAGTTTTAGCCTATATACAACAGCAGCGAATGAGTCCCAAGAGATGGAGCTGTGAGTTCTCACAGGAAACAAGGAAATGATCTGTAGATGGGGTGACCTTTAAGTGGAATCTTGAGAAATAAAGGAGATTTTGCTTTGCAGAGCCAAACAGTGGTGGTAATTCAGAGAAATGTGTTGAATCATGGTGGTGATAATATTCAGTATATGTGTGAGCAGTGACTGGCTCAGAGAAGATATTCAACAAACAATATTGGTATAGCCTTGTAATAAAATGGGTGACCAGTACATAGATATTCTTCCGTTATACGGGGAATACCCGTATAACCGAAGAAAGAAGCAAAGGAAATAACATCCAGATTGCATTTACGACTGACTGATGATAAGTGAATTGATAAAACACCATCACTGATAGTCCATCTTGGTATTCTAGTTACAAAGAAAACAACTCAAAGTGGCTAATTCTATTCCCCGTGGTATAATCATTGTAATGAGTAGTGACCATTGACTGTAGGAAATCCTGAAATCAAATTCAGAGAGTAATAACAGCATATGTACGGCACTCAGTGCTGTTCAAGCTATTTCATCAGTGACAACCCCCAAAACACAAGGTGAGTGTGATTGTAGCAACTCTAAAGATGAAACAAATCCAGGGAGTTTGACTTGCCAGGGGTCACACGAGTGGTGAGTATTAGAGTCAGGATCTGCTCTTACAAAGGATTCATTCCAAATGTCATGGTGTAGGGATTAGTACAGGAATTGTTTCCATGTAAAAAGATATATTTACAAAGGAAGAAAAGATAGGCCATCATTAAGGGGTACCACTGAAGAGTGGGCTCCTATCGCAGATTTCGAACACAATTTTTCTCAAACCAAAAATAGCCAAACAATTAAGCTCTTGATATTTCAGCATAACAATTAACAGTAATCAGTAACTGCCATGGTTCACTTTTGTCATATTTATACTAACCTATTCATACCCGAGAAAAGGGGATGAATTGTCAGTTCCTGTTAAGGAATTGTCTCTATCAGATTGGGCCACAGGTATGACTTTGGGACATTTTCTTGGTTGCTAATTGATGTTGAAGGGCCCAGCGCTCTGTGGGTGATACCATCCTTAGGCAGGTAGGGCTAGCCTATGCAAGCAAGGCAGAGAAGTCAGTGAGCAGGGCTCCTCTGTGGTCTCTGTTCCAGTTCCTGTCTTGGCTTCTCTTGGTGATGAACTGTAACCTTTACGTCAAAAAAGCCCTTTCCTCCCCAGGTTGCTTTCAGTCAGCATTTCATTTCAGCATCAGAGAAACAAACTAGAAAGGAACCAATCATGATCCTAAATTTGTCACATGGATTATTTCCTTTAACACTTATGACAAATAATAGAGCAGGCATTATCATTATCACTCTTACACCATAAACATAGGAGACAAAACAGTATCATCATAGAGTTGATTGCTCCTACTGGGAGAAGGTTTTTCATTGTCTCTAGGGTAGAGGACAGATTTTGACTCAAGTATATCAGTCTGGAAAACCAGCGTATCTCTTCTGTGTCGTATAACTGTTTCTCCCTCCCTCTCTCTCTCTCTGCCTGCTGCCTGCAGACCAGGATGTAAGCTCTCAGCTATTGCTCCCAAGCCTGCCTGCTGCCATGTTTCTTGTTGCTTCCTGCCATGAAATAATGCACTGTAAGCAGAGCTCCAAATAAATTACTTCTTTTAAAACTTGTCTTGGGCATGATGTCTCCACAGCACTAGAACAAGGACCAAGATGTCAGCACATTAGTAATCTTTTCAGTACTGCAACAAACACTCGAGATAATCAACTTCAAAGGAGAAAGGATTTATTTTGGTCGGTGGGTTTAGAAATGTCAATCCGTGGCCTACTGGCCACATTGCTTTCGGGCCTTTGGAAAGGCAACCCATCCTGACAGAGAGCATTTGGTGTAATGAACCACCCATTTTGTGGCCAGGGAGAGAAAGAACAGGGAAAGGAACTAGAGGGGTGGCTCAGCTGTTGAGGACATGCATTGATCTTGCAGAAGAACAAGTCTGGCTTCCAGCATCCTCATCGCGAGACTTGCATCTGCCTGTAACTCCAGCTCCAGGGAATCTGACAGAGTTGGCCTCAGCAATTAACATATGTGGTGGACACACACACACACACACACACACACACACACACTTAATTAAAAGAGCCCAGAGCAGTCTAAGAGGGGCCATTGGAGAAAGGGTTTCCAGTCCTGCTTTAGAACCTTCAGAATTTGCACTTCCTCTCCTAGAAAAATGACCTTTGTTAAAAGTACTGCTTCTAGAACACGCACCACTGCAGGCACCCACCATTGATTACAGCAGGCAGAAGAGGGTGTAGCTCTTCCCAAATTAGAAGAATTAACATCTCCATAAGAACACTTGTAGAGCCTAAGCCCTGATTAGCCACCAAACACACATGATCTAAAATAGCGCACCCTATTCCGAACACTTCAATTCTCTAAGGAAAATGTCATCATTATTTTTAAGCTCCCCTTTCTTTGAAATTGGCTAAGAGATTTCCATCAACTCCTGGATCCAGTGAGCTGGGAGGATGGCCGAACGTGTGCTCCAAGCTTTTGCCAAACATTTAAGTCTGACGTGTGAGGATGCAAGCTAAATTGCCAGTATAGCTGCTCTTGTGTACAAACAAAGCTAAAAAGTGCTGTTCATTTCCCCAATAGAGATAATAAATCATGATATTAAAAACATGTAGATCAAAAAGAAGGACTTAAACATGCCAGTGCGAATAAGAGCTATCATGGAAAAGCTTTATTTTCAGAAAGAGAGAGAGAGAGAGAGAGAGAGAGAGAGAGAGAGAGAGAGAGACTATTAGCAACAAATATGGGAAATCTCATTTTCAGATTATTTCTTACTTTTTATTTAGAAACTTTCAATTTACATATTTTTATCCTTACTGACCATTATAACCATGGTCGGATAATTAGTGGCATTTATCTTTTCCTATACTCATAAGAGGAAGGTGCAGTATAGTCTATAAACACAATTTTTAAAAGATCCTTTATGTTTTTAATTACCATATTTATCTATGTATATGAGTGTTTGCCCATAGGTGTGTTTGTGCACTATGTGTGTGCAGTGATCACAGAGACCAGAAGAGGACATTGGATACCATGGGAATTGGAGTTACAGATGGTTGTGAGCCACCATAAGGGTGCTGGGAACCAAATGCAGGTCCTCTGTAAGAGCTGCCAGTGCTCTTAAAGAGCTATCTATCTTTCCAGCTCCCCGAATCAGTTATTTTTACTTCAAATTAAAATTAGATATCTGAAACAAAAGGAAAAAAAAGTCAAGGCCGTCTTGTGATAGGACCCCCTGCTAATTCTATAGGCATAATAAGAGATCAACGAAACAGCAAAGTGGAATATTGTAGCAATATTCTGCAGTAGTAAGAATCGTATGCATTGGTCTCTACCCCTCTTTTCCTCCCTAACTGTGGGATTTTCCATTTGATATTTCCAGGCCATAACTGGCCTCTTGGGTCACTAAATGCACGGGAAATGAAATAACTGGCAAGGAGGTAGGACTGTGCTTCAGCCAAATGATTCTGAAGATTTTTCGCATAGGAAAAACAATAAATTGCTTGTTTGCGTTATCACGCTAGTGGTGGTGGATTTCCACAAAGTGTGTTGCTTACACGCAGTATCTGTCAGGTAAAAACGCAGCCTCACTGACTTTTTCCCTCTGCTATCTAAGCAGGCTCTGGCAATCTGCGTGCTGTATATTCAGTGTCTACGAATAGGCAGATCTACCTACGTTTTCCGCTTAAAGATTATCTGGTTTGCTGTTGCTGTATTTCAGAGGGGTTGGAGGTGTTTGTGAAATGCCTTGCCTATGATCCTCCCTGTGCAAATGACCTGCTGAGGCACTTGCTGTTCTGTATATTTCTAAGGAAGTGTCAACAATCATGGCTGTGGAAGATTTACCAGCTTCAGGCAGTCAGACTGACAATTGCCATAGAAGGATTCAAGAGCCATACTATGCTTATAGTAAATCTTGTATCTCCATGGCTTAATAATTGTAAAACAGTAATATGTCAGACGACCTCCAAGAGTGAGCAAATAGCCAACACTGAGACACGACAGAGGAAGTGCCTCTCGGGCTCTCAGGTCCTGGGAACTTCTGGGAAATGTGGGTAAAGGAGACGCGATGTCACCGTTCGTTTGCGCATGTCCGTCTCGCTTTCTGATAGGCCCTCAGTCCAGACTCAGATAAATAGAGCACCACTGAAAATAGAATTCGGCAAATATTTCTGTGAATTCTGCAGCCACAACAGCTGATAGCTTGATGACATGATGAGCCGAATTGTCCCAGAGGCTGATGGCGTGCAGTGTGGAAAGAGAAAGGTTTTTTTAGCTAATTTAGCCGATTCTAGACGCTTCAGCTCGTGAGCCCCCATGGCCGTCTTAGCCGACTGAAGCTTCCTGTAGATACTTTCACTAGTGGAGCATTTCCAATATGTCGATCTCCTTAGTTCCGCCTAAAAATATCTCAGGGGGAAAAAAAGTGCCAGTGGCTGAACAAACTCTGAAGATAGGGTTTAATATAATACAACCCAAGGAGGCAGCAGTTTAGGAGGCCACGTGGTAGCAAGAATTCATGAGAACAGCGTGTGGACTATGCCCTCCAGCACCCGGTTCCTCTGGGGAACAGTAAACAGTGGGTACAGTTTTCACTGTTACTGCTAAAACCACAGCATCCCATTCACAACACATCTGCGTGCTGCCTAAAGGTGACAGCAGAATCACTCCAGCTTGTACCCTGTCCTCACTCCTTACTAGGTAGCTACCATAAGCATTCAAGCATTCGTTTGATAAACAGTCCTATTTCTTCAAGGCAAAAATGTTATCTTTAAATATTTATTTATGTATTTTCCATACTGTTTATGGATTTGACGCAGACCTGAGTTAAGCAATTAATTAATAATTAATTAAGGAGCACAAGTCAATGAGCAGTTAGCTTAGTTGGTTAGAGGGTGGTGCTGATTAAAAAGTTGTGCATATCATAATAAAGCTGGTTCTTGATGCAGCCTATGTAGTGATAAGGCGAGCAGGCCTGCTTTTCATCCGGCCCGGCTCCCGTATGGCTAGCTTATACCCTGAAATAACAACACACAAATTGTATTCA
>LOEQ01000049.1:539463-551107 GCA_001685075.1 Bramus lutescens | reverse complement strand
ACACACACACACACACACACACACACACACAGCCTTGTATCTTCTAATGTGATTAGAAAGCTAGTGGGATCGCCCCCCTCAAAACCGCTTTTCCTGACCGCTCCTGGGGGACCAGATCTGGATCCTTCAAGCTAAGCACTGTGATGTAACCCTCAGTACTTGAGAGGGGCCACATCCCACCCATCATCTGCTAGGACCCCAGAACATGAGTCACTGTTGAGCCGGTAACCTCCTGCTGAGGGCTTTATTTCACAATAAGCCTTTGATAACTTAAGGGCCACACTTCACTCTTGGAGGCCTCTTGGCTGCCAAGACTGGCCCTCTGTCAGGCTGGAAAGCCCCATAAGCTTACACAAGCCTTCCCTACCAAGACAGGAATGTTCTCAGAGCCCAGATGTTCACAGCTTCCTCTAGATAAAAGTACCCTTTGGAGACAAGTGTGGGCATTGGGAGCCCATCCCGGGCGTCTCTGAAGCCTTAGCAAGGCAGTATACAGCTTGAATATTAAAACAAGCCCCCAAAACAAACAAATAAAAATCCAGTGGTTCTCAATCTTTCTAATGCTGCAGCCATTTAATACATTTCCTCATGTTATGGTGACCCCAAACTATAAAATTATTTCATCACTACTTCATAAGTGCAATTTTGTTACTGTTACAAATTGTAAATTTGTGCTTTCTGATGATCTTAGGCAACCCTGGTAAAAGGGTCGTTCGAGACCCCCCAAAAGGGGTCGCGACTGATATGTTGAGAACCACTGCTAGCCAATACATACACTTAAACCAATACATGTATTTGTTCATCTTTCTGACTCTGTATGGCTCATTGGAAAATCGAAATTATTTTTATCTCCTGCCCATTGGGCCCAGTTATGTATTTAACTATTTATTATTGCTAAAAGTTATTCTGATATACTTTCAAAATATTATATTCATGTTAATGACTCTTTGTTAGAAAATGCAGCTAAATGAGATGCACGTTGCATATTTCAACAAGTGATGGGATATTTACTTTTGAGCACTTTATTAGGTCAGGGATAAGCAGGCAATGAACTCACCAAATTAACTAAATGCAAAAGTACCACACTCTGCTTCCTCAAATTCTGGTGCAAATTCAAACCCCAGGGGTAAGTCAATAGGTTGACAGAACCAAGTCTACTTTATCGAGACCAGAAATCAGGGCCTCATTTATCTTGTTAGTGACAAACCCAGAGTGATTTCTGCCGAATGTCTAACTAATTGAGATCCTCACCTAATTCCCCCATCCCCTGTGGACATGCTCTCAAGATCATTTCATTTTCTAAATGGTTTGTTTATTTTAATTCTATGTGTATGAATGTTTGCCTGCCTGTATGTATGTATGCACACCACATACATGCAGTGGCCCTGGAGGCCAGAAGAGGATGTCACAGCCCCATGGAACTGGAGTTAGAGGTGGTTGTGAGCCACTGTGTGGGGGCTGGGTACCGAACCCAGGTCCATCTTCAGAAGTAGTCAGTGCCGTTATCCACTGAGCCATCTCTCCAGCCGCCTCAAGTAGCTTATTAAGCATTTCATATGACTGAATGGCAACTGACCTTTGTCCTAAGGGTTTTACTTGGAAAAAAAAATGAAGATAAAGTGTGAAAAGAAATAAGATTGTACTTTACTGTTTTAGTGGGGGAGTGTCTAGGCATCATTTACCCTCCCATAAAACTAGAATAGAAGTGACAAGCGAGTGGATGGAGGACCTTAGCAGCTCCAAGCCACCAAACTATGGCCATATCCCAGCAGGAAAGTAGGCTGAGTAACCCACGCCAGGAACCCTACTAAAGTAAAGCCTAAAGCTGTTTCAAGGTAGCCTAAGCCTTTAGAAAATGTAATTCATATTCATTAATAATTCTTTGTCCTAATAAAATGTCATAAAATGAACAACTCAAGAAATTTTTATTTGTACTTATTTAAAAATAATACCTTTATTCTTTGAGAATTTCATATAACATACTTTGATCATATTCACCCCCTTCCATAATTTCTCCTAGATTCAACCCTCACCTCCCTATCCATCTGATTTTATGTTTTCTTTCAAATCCCCCCAGCTGTTATGTAACAGCTTCCTCTGAGGTTGAAGCATTCCATCCTGCTGAAGACTCTGTAAGCAGGAAGGTAAAGGGCTCAAAATAGCTTCAGAAAGTCCCCAAACTAACTAGATGCACTAAGTTCCTCCCTGCTAGTGTAAGCAGGCAAGCCAAGCTGCAAAGAAGACTCTTAGGAGACCAGGCCCCATTGTCTGGAAGAAGTTTAGAGCAGACTCCCGTGGAAAGGACACTCCAACCTGTTGATCTGCCTGCAGGCTGTGCAGGCTGCTCCAAGTTTCCAGCTTTTGCGAGCTGTCGTCAATGCTGGGGTGGGCTTTACTGATTCAGCTGTCTTTGAGTTGTTTCTGCTCCTGTGAATAACCCTACAAAACTCAGTGATCCACCAAGTTAGACTTTGGGGTATCCATACTTTGATCTGTCAGGGATTCCTCACTTGGGGTGTGTTGTGTAGGTATAGGCGTGTTGCATCTACCTCCCAAGGGTAAGCTCCTTATACAACATCAGTCAAATCTGTGCTGTCCCACTGCTCTGGGAGTGGGGCCTGATCTGCAATGTTATCTACCTACCAGGGTCACACAAAACAAAAACTGAGTTTTTTTTTCTTTTCCAAAAGAGAATGCCAGAATCCAGGGTTGAGATTGGGATTTTTTTTTTCTGCCTTGGGCTTTCAGGAGTCTTGTGCGTCTACCCACAGTCACTATGAGTTGGTATGGGCAACCACCCTGTCATGTTCTTGAAGTGCCACCACCTCTGGCTCTTACAATCTTTCTGCCCTCTCTCCATCAATGGTACCTGAGTCCTAGAGGAAGGATGTGATCAGTGCATCCCATACAAGGTCTCACTACATAACCTTGGCTGGCCTGGAGCTCACCATGTAGACCAAGATAAACTCAGACTCACAGAGATCTGCCTGCCACTGCCTCTGGTACTGGGAATTAAAGGTATGTGCCACCAAGCCTGACTCAAGAAATTTTTATAAATTGGCATTATTCCCTTTTGTAATAAGAAATTGACTCCCAAAGTGATTATAACTGTATCAGTTCTCATAAACATCAGAAGTTGCTGGAAATCTCATTTCAGCCTACTTTATTATTTTTTCTGAGGTAAGCCAATGGAACACTAATCTGCAGATCTTTCAAAACAATTACTTTAGCTGCTCATGTATCTCTGGCATGGCACTCCAAACATACTAAGGTCCAGGTTAGATGAGGTCTGAGATCTTTATAAGAACCAAGGATCCCTTATGAACCTAGTAGGCCCTCCATAAACTTGCACTTTCCTAAGGCTCATTTCTCCACCTCCTAAGAGAAATCTAGTTTCCTGTGGGTGAGCTCTCCCCAGCCCACTCTCAGCCCTCACCTCTGCTCCTCAAATGCAACTGCGATCTACTTCCCTGAAGTTTTCCTGTTTGTCCCAAGTGCACCTTTTACCCCAAAGGGAACAAATCTAACAATCCTCTCTCGCACTTGATATTACTCACCCCCCCCACTGTAGTCTCCTAAACCCCTCTTAGGTACCTGCATAGTCTTGACCTCCAGCTCTTTCTCATATTACATGGGTTAGCATCCCTGCAGTCACTCGGCTCTTGTCATCTCCCTACACATCAGCCTCTAGGGACCTGGACATGTCACAGCAAGGGTGGTCCACCTAAGGAAGCACTGTGATTTTAAAAGGCATTGACTCCCTGTTGGCGGAGGCTACTCACTTGTTTCCCAGCCACCATGATTCGAAATAATCGCACAGAAACTATATTATTTGCAATATTGTTTGGCCAATAGCTTAAGCATATTGCTAGCTAGCTCTTATATCTTAAATTAACCCATTTCCATTATTTTATATTTTACCGTGAGACTTGTGGCCTACCAGCAAGGTTCCAGTGGGTGGCTCACATCTTTCTCCTCTGGCGTCTACATGGCATCTCACTGACTCTGCATGCTTTCTCCCAGCATTCAGTTTAGTTTTCCTGCCTAGCTCTATTCTGCCCTATTGCTCTATTCAGGCCAAAATAGCTTCTTTATTCATTAACCAATAAAAGCAACATATATACAGAAGGACTTCCTACACCAGGACCCTAACATGAAATTAATGTCCCTGCCAAGCACACCATGCTATTGACTCAGCAGGTGGATTAGAATTTCCATGCCATTCAAGGGTAGATCTTAAGATTCCTCATTCCATATCTGCTCAGTTACGTTCAGGGGAGCCCAGTGTTCTCTCTCAAATCATCTGCAAGTTATACAGTGTTCTTTGGTCTTATTCCTGATCTCTGCTGTGAGATGCTTTTGGACTCTAATTGTAACACCTTGTACCTGGGTAGCCCCTTCAGCTGCCCATCATGTTGATGGGGTGCCAAGGCCTTCATCTTGGTTGCTAATGAAAGCTTTCAGCAGGAGCATGGTCCCAGCAGGTTTTGACAGTGACAGCCCATAATCTCTCTGCAGGTAAATGGTTGGTGTCCAACGATTCCCTCAATGCACTTGGGTAATTATATAGACATAGTCTCTGTCATAAATAAATACAGAGCAATCCCATGGTGTTGAAAACTCACATCTGTACACCTAAGATTACCTGTTTAGTGCCATGTTGAAGTCATGAATATCCACGGAGCACCTGATTTTGCAATCATCCATCCAATAAATAAGTTCTGTATCTCTCCAACGTGTTAGCCACTGCATTGGCAAGAGTAATTTGACTGAGGAAGTTGTAAAAAAAACATGCCCTGCTGTGGCCGAGCTTGGAGGGAATCTAGTATTAAACCTAGCTTGCACAAATGATCATTTAAGTTCCACTATGAAGGATAGAACGAAAAGAGGCTGACTTTTCCCTTGCCCAATGAAGAGGTGTCTTGTAAGCAAGACCCAAAGCTAGTTCTGCATTAGAGGGTGCAGTACTCTCTCCATCAGGGCCCCCAGGGTGAAGTTCTGGAAGGAAGATGTGAACTAGGGGAACAGGGCGGGGTGGGGCAGCTGGGGCTTGGTGGGAAGGCAGAGTGGAGCGAGGCAGCTGAGAAGGCTGGCAGGTGCTGGAGATGCAGGGTCTCCTAGGAAACAAGGAACATGGCTGAAGGGTTTTAAGCAGAAGAGCTCTTACAGTTCATAGGAAACATTTAAAAGCGCTTCTAGCTTTTCTGGCTGTCTTAGAGAATAGTAGAGAAGGGCAGGCGTGTAAGAGCCATTTTAGCATCCAGGTCATGGCTGGAGATTCTGGAAGAAAAACTTCAGTCATTATTCATGGGCCTTGGGTCTGAGCTTATGGGTGTATTCAGATCCACACAGCTTTGGGAGCCTATTGTTTAAATTCAAGATCGCTGAGTATAAATTAATATCATGTAGTTTTCCATATTGCTGTTCTCAATGCAATAATTTCAGAAAAAAATTGAAAGTGTCTATTTGCTCACTCTGTATGTGTTTGTGTGCTTGCATGTGAAAGCAAAGGGCAGCCTCGGGTGTTGCTTCTCAGGGCATCAGTCCCTCATTTCAATGAGACAAAGTCCTGTCACTGTCCCTGGGGCTTGCTGATACAGCTAAGCTGGCTGGTCAGAAACCCCAAGGGTCTGCCTGTCCCAGTGCTAGGGTTACAAGTGCTGGCCACCAAGCCCTGGGTTTTAGATGATGCTGCTGCTAATGATTGAATTCAGGTCTTCATGCCCTCATAGAAAACAGTTTTCTGACTGAAATGAAGTCAGTAACTACTGCATGAAGTCATCTCTCAAATAACAAAGGATCTGAGGATATTAAAATTAACCTAAAAATAGCTGCTGCTTAGAGTGGAATTTTATTTGACCAACTTCTGCCAGGAGTTTACTAAAGAGAAAAATAATTCACTCATCATTTTCATGAAAGCACTTATATTAAAATCTATACCTTTGCTAATCAAACAGTGAGCTCTCAGTGCTCCTATAGAGCACAAATATAATAAAGAAACTATAACAGTTGTGTCAACACTGTGGTGCATCAAATTTCACCAGAAACACAACAAATTTTTGAACCTGAAGCTCAGAAAATAGTGAACAGCCTTCCACTGAATCTGTCTTCCAGCTGAATAACTTCCTACATCAGCAAAGTCAAAGAACATTGAACAGGTTTTTAACAAATCCCAATGTGTCTAGTAAAATATAGTGTTTAAGTAAATTTAATTTTTATTTAGTATAATTTCAAATTTTGGAAGACATGTGTGTATGTATGTATATATGTGTGTGTTATATGTGTTGAGTATACAAGAATATGAGTGCATTTGCTTATGCAGCTATGTGTGAAAGCAAGAGGCTTACATCAGGATATCTTTGATGTAAGATCTGCCTATCTCTATGTCCATTGCTGGAGTTACAAGAGCATGCCACCACACCCAGATTTCTTAAATGGATTCCAGGGACTTGAACTCATGTCCTTATGTTTATGCATCAAGCACTTTACCCACTGAGCCATCCTCTATCCCTTGAAACAGATTCTTAAAAGTGTCTTCCAGGCATCAAAACACTGTGTCACCGTGTAGAATTCATTCTGAAGAAATTCCCAGCTGAGTTTCAAAAAACATCACATAATGTTTAACTTAGTTTACAATGTCATGTTGAGCCCCACTCATACCTAAGCTGGGTGCATGCAACCTGCAGGCCTTGGGCCAGACAGTCCTGTAAAGGTGTAAGGCAAGTAGTTCAGTGGAAGAGCACTTGCCTAAGGTCCTGGAGTCAATCCTCAGTTCTGGGAAAAAGTAATGGAACACTTGCTATAATTCCAATGCTGATAAACTTCTAAATTTAAAAGAAATCAAAACATGTACATGCTTTTATAAGCTGTTTCTTCCACATGTGCATAAGGTAAAACTATAATTTTAAATAAAAATTGAGAAATGCTGATATAATAATGTTTAACTTTTTTACTTAATAGCTAACTGAAAACACATCAGATATAACCAAAAGTATGGATGCTCTAAAACCTCTCAAACAAATTATGAAGGAAATACACTCTTCATGACCTCTGGCTACACAGAGGTTATTTAAAGAAAATGCAAATCATGAACCATACAGAAGTCACTAACTTGACTTCCACAAATTTTTAAAACTTACACTCGTGTACAACTCTTAAGAAAAAGAAAATGATATAAAGTAGAAATGATTTTCAAAGACTGTTGATTTAAAAGTCTCAGTTTCAGAATAACGATCCCTTATAGGTCAACAATAAAAACATAACAGGTGGTTATTTTAATAACTGCACCACACAAGAGCAAATAAGAATGTTCAACATCATCAGTCACCAAGAGTATGCAAAACAAAGTTACAATGAGACACCAGTACAGCTCCAACAGCAACCCACAGTAAGACGCTTGGAGGGTTGGAGAGGACAAAGAGCTTCTGTTGGAACTGGTCACTGTGGCTCATCAAGGTATAAAGTAATCCAACTATGTTGAAAAGTAACTCACTGGTTTCTCAAGTGTACAACCACCCTGCCACCCAACAAAATCATTTCTGGGAACAAGGGCTAGCAAGCAAATTTTCATGGAAGTTTTATTCATAGTGGATAAAATTTATTCAAATGGTCATCTAATGGTAAATGGATAAACAAATTATGGCATAGCCATACAATAAGCACTATTCAACTATATTTAAAATGGGCAAAGAAGACTACACAACACACAATACCCTGGCTGTAAAGAGGAAAACCAAGGTATTAAGTGAAGGAGGTCTAGTCCAGGACAGTTTACTCTTAATTCTACTTATATGAAAATGAAGAAAAACATCAGTGGTGACAGGGACTGTAGCTGGGAGAGGTTTGGCTGTAAAGAACACACATTAAATTTAGGGGATAAATGAAGTATTCTTGATCATCACTGGGTTCTGGCTGTCTGGCAGTACCTGTTCATTAAAACTTACCATAATATATACTCCAAATTTGTCATTTATACACATATAAATTATAGCTCAAAAGAGCTGATAAAAATTCTCGTATGTAACTGGGCAGTGGTGGCACATGCCTTTAATCCTAGCACTTGGAAGGCAGAGACAGGTGGATCTCTATGAGTTCCAGGTCAGCCTGGTCTGCAGAGCAAGTTCCAGGACAGGTACCAAAGTTACAGAGAAGCCCTATCTCAAAAAAAAAAAATTCCTGTATGTCAAATACAAAGTCAAAAAACAGTGACAGAGTGGGAGAGAATATTTGAAAGGCATAGGACCACCAAAAGTTTCGAGTCCTAGCTGAAAGTTCAGGTCATTGTTAAGGCTGAACTGAACTTCATTTTCTCTCACTGGCCTGGCATTTACAGGAGAGACCAATAAGAATTTCTGGTGAAAATGTGAGTTCAGAGATCCTGACACAACTGTGATATTCTCTTTGGAGAGCAAATTATAAGTAAGCAGAGCCTTGGATCCAGGAGCCACTATCCTGCAGAATTAAAAGCATCTGTCTCTGAAGACTGTGTACACAGATGTCTGTGCTTTCCTGATTTGTAGATAGGGAAATGATTGAGTCCAGAGCTTCAGAGTACAGTGAGCTATAGACTATCACACTGCTACTAAGGCTGTGTTAGGCTGCATGCACGGACAGGAATGAATGTGCTATTCTGGTCTATGAAAAACAGAGCTAGAGAAATGCATGCAATGTAAGCAAGGAAACCTGCATTATGTATCTGTTTGCATATGATCCTGTGAGGTTATAAGATTAAAAAGATAAGCATACACGTAGAGATGCCAACACCAGCCCTTTGGAGATGAGGGGAGAGGCAGGTTGCTGCACTTTTCTTCAGTGTCCTGTTAATTTCCTGTTGCCATGAACACTGGCTGCTTTGATAGTGTGGGGAAAGAACTCTGAGAACTGGGTGCAGAACGGAACTTGCTCTTTTGCTCTTCTTGTTGGGAACTTTCAAAGCTCTAACGCTCTGCAGATACATGTGACAGGGACTCGGGAACTTAGTCCATCCTAGGGTCCAATAAAATTGGAAGCCATGAGATAAGACTATAGGGATTTTTATTGGTGTTGTCATTTGTTTTTAATTCAGAAGTGTGGTTCAAATAGCAAATATTCACAGAGATGGGAAAGAGGCTAGATCAGGGTTGACCGGAGGGCCCTGGCTTCAGCTCTCACAGTTTTAAGGCAAGGCATGGGCAATTTGAAACACTGACCAAGAAACTGCATAGAGCTGTAACCTTGGAGAGTTGTACAGTCAGGATGTTGCTATATCGATGTCTGGTGCTAGACAGAGGAATAAAACATCCCCTAAGAATTTAGATATACAAGCTGGGCCTCATATGAATCTGTGAGCTACTTATTCAAACTGAAAGCTGCTTATTAGTTCAGTCTAAAATGAAACCAGACATGTTGAGAATTTAACAAAATACTCACTGAGGAAACATGTCATGAACGTAGGTGTCAAAAAGTTATACATTCCTGAGATTGATGGTTTTAAAATGGTATAGAGACAAAGTAGATCAGTAAAGGAGGAGTATTATGAATAAATATGAGCAGGAACCAAATAGAAACAAAACGAAAATGAGCTCTGGTATAAAATGCATAGAGGCTGGAGAGGCGACTCAATGGTTAAAAGCACTGGCTGCTCTTCCAGAGGACCTGGATTCAATCCCCAGCCACCACATGGCAGCTCACAATTGCCTGTAACTCCAGTTTGAGGTGGCACAATTCTGTCTTCTGCCCTCTGCAGTCTTTGCACATGTGGTGCACATAAACTCACAATGCTCACATGTGTGAACACAGATAAAAATAAATGAAAAGGCATGTATGTTTTATGTACTGACATAATTAAAGAGCTAAGAAAAAGATTATAAATGCAGGTAATTATTTAAAACTGGGATTATGAAAAGGATTGCAAGGAGTTATTTCAAAAAACCAAATGCATTTTAAGAACCAAGAGTACTTATAAATAAATGAAAGTTACTAAAATCTGAACAATGGCTTTATTAGCATATCTGACAAAACTGAAGGAAAGACTTAGAACAGTAGGAAGCAGATTTAAAAAGTTAATATCCAATGTAATACAGAGAGACAAAGAGATGAAAGACACTAAATAAAAATTCAGAGTCATAATTGAGAAGGTAGAATGCTCAAAAATATATCTAGGTAAAGTCCCAAATGAGATATGAAAGACAGAATTGTTGAGGAACTATTTGAAAATATGGCTGAACATTTTAAGGATTAATGAGTGATATTAAGCCCTAAATGTGACAATCCTAAAATGTGAGAATATGAACTAAATGAATGTGTAAATGGCTATAGTAAAACCACGGAACACTGAGGCCGAAGGATGAGCCTTGAGCAGGGAGCACGTCCTACAAAGGAGTCCCACTCACTAGTTCTGCATTGCTTCTCTGCCTCCTTATTAAATTTATTACTAATCCTCAGACAATAATTGCAGAACTTTGATGGACATTCAGAAGCATGCAGAAAGTGTCAAACTACTTGAGTTACTGAATACTCTCATTCCATGTAAGGTGGATCTTGTGTCAGCTTTATAAATGCATGTTTTAGCTGTCTATTTAATGCTGCACCTGCCCCATCTTCATGGATTTTGTTGTTAGTTTTTTTCTGTCTCAAATGTCCCCTTCCAAGCAGCACCAGTGTTTGGAAGGAAAACCACCAGTACAGAGCCTTCCTTTACAGACAATTCAAAGAAACTTCATTCAGGCATGAATTATGGTACAATGTTAATGTTGTGTCAAAGATGATATGTGTAGGGGCTGGAGAGATGGCTCAGTGGTTAAGAGCACTAGTTGCTCTTGCAAAGGAACTAAATTCAGTTCCTAGCACCCACATGGCTCACAGCCATCTAATAACTTCAGTTCCAGGGGAATCTGACACCCTCTTCTGGCTTGTGTGGGTACTGCATGCACATAGTACACATACATAATGCTGACACTTATACACATCAAGTCAGATAATAGATAAAAGATGGTGTCTTTAAATAGTAACACACATCAGTTAAGGTTACATATTAATTACTTGGTGAAATGTGATCAGAAGTTCATGGGAACATGAACCTGAGTTTTCTTCAGTCACAGCAGCTGGATATCTGCTAAATCAGTGGTCAGAGTGAGTTTACAGAAAGTAAGAGCTACAAACGTGGATTATCACCTGCTCTAAAAAGGAAGGAAATGGAAGCCAGGCAATAGTGGCATGACATCTTCAACATGGTGGCCACTGTCTTTTCTACATACTAAAGAAAAATTATTCTTAAGAATGAGGTTTGCACAAAACTATTTTTCAGAGAACTTAAAGCAAAAAAAAATTACTTCCAGCTGGGTAGTGGCGGTGTACACCTTTAATCTCAGTACTCGGGAGGCAGATCTCTGTGAGTTCAAGGCCAGCCTGGTCTACAAAAGCTAGTTCCAGGACAGGCTCCAAAGCTATAGAGAAACTCTGTCTTGAAAAATAAAAAATAATAATTACTTCCAACAGGTTTTCATTTTAACAAAATTCTGCACAAAATGCATTTCTAGAATAAGTAAATGTATCCTGGCATCAATATAAGTGAACAACAATAAAAGTCATACACTGATGTAGGTGGATCTATTTTCTATGTGTTGCTTTCATTGGTTTATTAATAAAGAAACTGCTTGGCCTGATA
>LOEQ01000049.1:519949-537027 GCA_001685075.1 Bramus lutescens | reverse complement strand
GGACTGTCTGGGTGGGTGGGTGGATCGTAAGGATGGGTCCATGCTCTCCTAACACTTTACGAGTCTCCGTTGTTCTTTGGTGTGCTGAGTGAAGGATAAAAATGAGCAAATCACCCCAAAGACATGAAATACATCTAAAATAAAAAGCAAGGCAGGAGTTTCTTCTAAGAGGCTCTAAGTACGAGCCCTGCGGGAGAAAACAGTATCTTAAATCTTCGCAGTGGATGCAGCAATTAACTCCAAAGACTCCTTCAGCTGCAATCAATACACATACGGACCTGGCAGCATATCACAGCTGAGTTCGTCTGCAGGGACCAGCATGGGTGGGGCTGCACAGCCACTATCAGTCTGGGGTGAGACAGCCACGCTTTAGGCGTGTTCTGGTTTTAGCTCCAGATACTGTAATAAAGGACCACGGCCAAAACCATGGGGAAGGAAAGGGTTCAATTCATCTTACACTTTACCGTCCACCGTGAAGGGAAGCTGAGAAGGGAAGGAATTCAAGGCAGGAACTGGAACAAAGGCCATGGGGCAACACTGCTTACTGGATTGCTCTCTATGAATTGCTCAGTCTGTTTTTCTTATGCAACCCAGAATCACCCACCCAGGGGTGGCCCCAGCCACAGTGACCTGGACCCTCCCACCTCAGTCGTCAATCAAGAAATGACCCACAGACTTGCCCGTAGGCAGATTTGACAGGCTGTCCACAAGGGAATCCCCTTCCAAGGTGTGGCAAGTTGGCCGTCAGGATCAGTCACCTCAAGGCACTACCCTTTTAGATAGCACAGGATCAGGTTTTGTTATGGAGATCAATTTGAAATTTGTGTTTATTTATTTTTTAAAACTTGGTTTTTAGCTGACACATTGTAACATTCTAGTGAGAGCATGCAGATTGTCCTGGGCCTGGTTCATTTCACTAAGCATAAGGTCTTCCAGTTCACTGTGTTATCAGAGACAACAGGCCTTCATTCTCTGCTATGAGGAAGCAACTGTTGATGTATGCAGAGCCCCTGGGCTGTGTCCGCCCATTCACTGATGAGCTAATATTTAGCTTGATTTGGTGTTGAGAGAATAACAGCGGAAGTCTCAGTGAGGTGGTGCACCCCTCTGATCCCAGTGCTCAGGAAGCAGAGTTGGTGGATTGTAATGAGGTCAAAGGCCAGTCTGGTCTATAGAGTGAATTCAAGATCAGCAAGAACTGCCCTGTCTCAAATCAACAAATAAACAAGCAAACATCCCAGCATTCCCGGGGAAGATGGGAGGCGGAGACAAAAGCCCTCTTGGAAACTGGAGGGCTTCCTGGTGGGAACAAGAGAGATTCTGCCTTGAACAAGGAGGAAGATGAGAACTGACCTTGGTTTTCTGAGCTTTGCATGCTCATCACACCATGCACACGCACACACATTCTCTCTCTTTCTCATCTCCTCCTTCCTCCCATGGACAGGCAGGCACAAATACTTGCTGTCTGTCTTTGTTTTTATTGAAGTGTTAGTACGTATATGGCAGGTGCGTTTGAGTGCCCAAGAGACAAGCAGAGGGCATCAAGTTCCCTTAGAAGCAGAGGTATAAACAAATGTGCACTGCCCAACATGTGTGCTGGGGACTGAACTCATGCATTCTAAAAGAGAAGCAAGCACTGTTAACTACTGAGCCATCTCTCCAGCCCATGAGTTGATTTTTTTTAATTTTACAAGTATGAGTATCCACCTCCCCTGTGTGCATGTGCACTGTGTTGTACAAAATTTTAAATGTCTTTAAAAGTTATTTTGTGTTTAGAGGTTTGCATTTTTAGTGAACATTTTATATTTTAGTCATTGATAGTTCTAATAACCAGGAATTCTTAATATTTCTCTTATTTAACAAGTATTTCTTCTTGTACCACTATCTCCATTTTGTGTTATTATCTCTATGAAGAGATGTGTTAATTTCCCATTTTTTTAGTGAAGTTTCTCTGGTTCCCTGTTAGATGAATAAACTTCACAGAATTCCCAGAAAGGGTTTTGTTTGAGTTATTGCACACACAGATTGTTTTGATAACTGCAGGCCACCTTAGCTATGTTAAGGAATTCTGGCATTGCTTTTGTTTTCCCTGGCTTTCATGAAAGCCTTGTTTGGGGATGACTGTCCCTGCAAATTGCACTTGGGGAATATAACTGCTGGTTCTCATGCAAGCAACTCGGTTTCTTTTTCTTTTTCTAAGCAGTTCTAAGAACTTTCCAGTTTCCCTGGGATATATATCAAAGTTGATCTTTGCAGATACCCAGAAGCCTGTTCATCAGAGAAGAAGCTATCCTCTTCTTTGTAGAATGAGTTCTTACATTATATTTTAGCACATTGTTTTGTAGGTTACTTCGCTTCTTAGGAAACTCTATTAATGTGTATGCTGGCCTTTTCTTGTCTGCTGGTTACTTTTCCTGCTGAACCTTTCTGCTTTTGTGGTCTCACTTTAATTTTCTTTGTTGATTTCCTGTCTTGATATCTCTCATAATTAAGGTGTTTTTTTGTTTGTTGGTTTAGTTTGGTTTGGTTTGGTTTGGGTTTTGGTTTTTTGTTTGTTTGTTTGTTTTTGTTTTGTTTTGTTTGACGCTGTGAAGAGACATAATGACCTCAGTGGCTCTTATAAAGAAAACAATTAATTAGGGTTCTCATACAGTTTCAGAGGTTCCGTCCATTATCAACATGCTGGGGAACATGGCACATTTGTAGGCAGATGTGGTGCTGGTGCTGAGAGTTCCATATCTTCCTGGCAGCAGGAAGTCTACTAACTCACTGGGTATTATCCTGAGCATAGGAAATATCCCAAAAGCCCACCCCCACAGTGACACACTTCCTCCAACAAGGCCTACCCACTACAACAAAGTCACACCTCCTAATAGTGCCACTCCCTATGAGATTATGGGGCCAATTAATATTTGAACTACTCTAATGTCTTTTACCAGATTTCTGTTTAATTCTCCTCTCTCGGTCCCTTAAAGTCCCTTAAAATAAATTCTGTAATTTGTTTCTGAAATCAATCACTATAAAGCAAAAAGATTGTCACTATCAAGTAGAAAAGAGCATTAGTGGATAAAGCCATGGATAGAATGCATCTCCCTAAGTCTGGGCTAGTTGGTGAGGGTACCAAGACCATAGACACAGTCTCTGTTCTCAGAGAGACAGGTCAATGTGCTAACTGTCAGAGATGCAGCACTTTAAAAGTATACAGAGCATGGTGGCAGAGATGATGCCTGGTTAAATCTAGACAGAGGACCGTGGAAGACTTTTAGATAATATCACCTAGCAAGCAGTGGCAGACTGGGAACGCAGGTGACCTGCACATGGTTATGAGTTATGCTGGGTCCCTGAATCCACTGAAGGCTGTGGGCAGGAGTCCCAGGAGCCCTGCTTGTCATCCACCCACCTCTGGATGTTCCCCCACTTACATCCTCTCCTCCCCATCAGTGGGGTTCCCTTTGTGCGCCAGTATGGACTCTGATTTTTAGTGTTTCCCATGAAAATCTCAATAATCAGACAAGGAATTGTCTTCAGTCTTCTAAAGCCAACTAAAAGCCTACCCGTCTTCAGGAATCTGAAGGATGACAAGCAGAGTTGGAGACATGGCTCAGTGGTTAAGTGATTGATGTGCAAGCCTTAGGACCTGAGTTCAATTCCAGCACTCACCTAAAAGCAGGCATAACAGTGCATTTCTGTAGTTCTAGCATTGTAGGACCGGCAGATCCTGGGACCTCACTGGATCAATCATTCTAGCAAAACACTGATTTCCAGGTTCAGTTAGAGCCCCTGCCTCAAAAAATAAGGTGGAGACGTTATTGAGGAAGTAACTCCATGTCAACCTCTGGTCTCATGCCTACTGGGGTGGGAACATCCATATATTTACATGCAAATGCACACACAGAGACACACACACACACACACAAGCAGTCTTGGAGAAATTCAAGTAGAATGTATAAACATTGACTCTAATGGTTGGTTTCTGCTTGGTGATGCTGACCTTGAAGGGAATGCATCTATCCTGATCTGTGATCCTGCTACCCAGAGACTCTAACACACCACCCTACACTCTGGGATGAAGCCTCTGTAAGCACTCAGCAATCGTAACTGATATTGGATCAAATTAGTGAAACAATCTTTGTGCCTTAGTTCCTTGACCTAAGCTAACCATCACCTATTCTCCTCCAAAGAAAGGGTAAACGGGCTACAGGATCCCCAGAATCCAAGCCAGGAACAAGTACTTAATAGCCCCTTAGTGACTATGTACAAGTAAGTGACAAGGCTAAATTATGAGACATCTGGACAAGGCATCCTCTTGAAGAATTGGAGTTCCATTGAAAAACAAGCTTTTGGTAATTTCCTGGCCTTTAATAAAAATAGTCCTGCAGAGAGGGAGGGAAAACTGGTAGATACGTAAAATAAATGGAAAAAATAAAATTAAAAAACATTCCTGCAGTTTTGAGGATTTTTATTGATAATATTATTCTGCAGGAAGAAACAGAGAATTGTTTCTACCAGGGTAAAAGACCCTGACAGAATAAATTTTAACTCTTTTCCCCTGGACATATGTCTTCTTGCTAAAGAAGGATGGTTTGGAAGGAGTAGGTTCCATAGACACGTTTCAAAGAGCTGCTTGTTAGATGAGTGCCCTACTGAATTTCAAAGTGGGGAGCTATAGGTTTGACAGATAGATACTTGTATAGATAGATACATAGTTTTTTTTCTCTTTTCTACTCTGTGGTAAGCCAACATGTACGGGACCCTTTTGGAAGAGTGCGGCTTTTCTCACTGTCATCTCTGCCATATGCCAAGATCCTATGGATAAATGATGCCCCTGCCACACACACTCTGACAGTTTACTGACTTGGTTTACTGACCAGTATTCAATTTTTTTTATTTACTGTGACTTTGACTATGTATCTATCTCAGCCGCCTCTCCTGCTTAAAGCAGACACCAGTTCCCACTGCCATAAATACTCGTCCTAAGGAAACGTTGAAACGTTTTACACATAAATTTTCCATGGCAAATGAAGGACGTTATAGGCAAAGTTAAAGGGGAAAAATGAAGGAGAGATAAGAAATTTGCAACAAAATGCCATTTTATTAAAATTTATAAAAAAAGATTTATGTTGCTAAAGAGATGTCTCAATGGTTAAGAGCACTGGCTGCTCTTGCGGAGGACTTGGGTTCAATTCCCAGCATCCAGATGGCAGCTCATGACCATCGGCAACTCCAGTTCCAGGAGATCTGATGTTCTCTTCTGGCCTCTGTGAGTATTGCGTGCATGTGGTACCTATACATACATGTGGGAAGACACTCATACACATAAAATAAAATAAATAAGTCTTATGAATAAAATACCTTAATAAACATTCATAAAAATAAGTCATACAATTTCAAACAGTACTATAGAAATAGGCATGTGATGAATCTACAATCCTCAGAAGAAATACAATTAGCATACATACATATATATTTGTGTGTACTTGAATATGCATACAAAGTTCGCTAAAATAAAAATTAAAAGTGACTGCTACGATTTGACTTACTGTATAGTAAATGTTAAATATATTTATATTTAATAATATATTAATATATAATAATGTCTAAATAATAAATATATTAAATCAATGAAAGGAAGGACCATGTTCTATCTATCAAGTGGCAATCAAGACTGGGGGAAACAGAACCCTTCCAGACTGCAAGTGGCAATTCAGGCTTGAGTAACTCTCGGGGCAGGAACTGAGGCAGTGAGAGGGAAGGCTAAGCACAGGCTCATGGAGGGATCAAGGCAGCTTAAGCCACTTCCACCGAGACTGTAAGCTTCCTCCTCTGTCTCAGCTGAAGTGGCCTGGAGATCTCTGCTGTAATTCCTAACCGTGACGACGGAGTCAAGGTTAACAAAGCCAGTACGGGGAAATTCAATCAAAGCTCATTTTCCCTTGCACTGGGGTGGAAATAGCAGATAGACTGACTTGAGGGTGAGCTTCTTGGAGTCCCACACATGATCAGGGAGTCACTGAGATTTAAAGGCTTATCTTAGAATCGAGGGCCAGGGTTTTTCCAGCCTCTCCGAGGTGACTCATGTGCGCGACTTCTGCAGTCTGGTTATTGCCAGCTGTGGCAGTAGATTCAGTCCCTGTCTTCCTGGTCAGAAAGTGGGAAGGAACTGAGAGCATGCCTCATGTGAAGGCAGCAGAATAGTTCTTCCTTGGTAACCAGGGCGTTTCTGAGCTGTGGCGTGGTCTCCAAGCCCAGGGGAAGAGCTGAGCCCCACGATTCAATCCTGTTTCCAAAGCAGAAGCATTTGCGGAGCTAGGCCAGGCGCCACCCAGTGGGCGGTGTCAAGATGACTAATCATTAATTACATCCTAGGAGTGACAGCAGAGGCGGGTGAGCCTGGGAGTCCAGCTGTCGGGCGACAGCGCAGAGGTCAGGAGGGAGTGGCTGGTGACAGGTGCACTTGAAGTGTGGGGTGGGGGGCGCTGCTGGCAGACCCAGCGAGGCCAGGAAGCGGTTGTGGGATTGGCGGGGAACTCTCTGGAGGCCCTTTTCAATGCAGGCGCCGCCTTCTCCGGGTTCCCAAATAGCAATGGCACCGGTGCCCTCACATCAGCCCAGGACTGAGCTAGCCAGACCCACAGCAGCTGCTCAGACCACGTGAGACCCACAAGAACTGTAGCAGCACAATAAGGGATGAAAATTTCTATGCAGGAATTCACAGGATGCAGGATTTCTACGCGACTGGACTGGGCAATGTAAAACACCCGGACTGATAAGTACGTAATTCTGTGAGTTGAATTTTCAAAGTAAGTTATGGCTTCCCCGACTCTGTCTGACATCACCCCTACTAAAGTTTTGAAGCCGCGGATGTCAAACCCCTGGCCATTAAGGCTCTATGCATTTTGCTGCCTCTTCAATACAAGTAGCTGATTTTTGTGCTTCCCTGAGCAGTTTTCTGTAATTGAGAATCCCTGGCCTAAGAGCAGACAAAACACACAAACCAGCCAGTACTAGCGTGAAAAACAAGGGCTACAAAGGCAAAGACCTACATTAAAAAAAAAAAAAACTGGTTCAAATTCCTGCAGTCTCCATGTGCCCAGCTCACTAAAATAATAGATGCTTTAAAATGGAAAAGCAATCATGTCTTGAAGATAGGGAACAATAGGCAAAGTTTACCTCACTATTTCTGAGACATAAGCTTTCTATTTGGGCCCTTAGATCCTCCTAGAAACGATGCCAATTCGACCTTGCCGGGTGTTGGCTGCAGAACTAAAAGGCACACATACAAAAGGTGAGGCTTCTATCACAGCGAGGCCTCTGAGGGGGCCTGAGTGAAATATTAGACACGCAGCGTCTGCAGGTCAGTGGTGGTTCACTGAGAAAGAACTAAAAAGACAATGCCTTGGGGAGGGGGAGCATCGAGGACCACTGGGGCTGAAGCACAAGAAAAGAGTTGTGTTGGACACGGCGTTGGTGTGGGAGGAGGGTCAAGATTGTAAAAGGTCTCCAAGCCTCGCGGTCAAGATTTTGTTTTTAACTGAATAGGTTGAGACTCCTGGGCAAGGGAATACATGAGATGTTTGGAGGCTGGGGCTATTCCTTAATTGGCAAAGAGCTTGCCTAGCTTACGTGGGGCTGGAGGCACAGCAGTGCCAGTAATCTCAGGACTAGGAAAGTAAAAGCCAGAGGCTACAAATTCAAGGTCATGCTCAAATATGAATTTGAGACCAGACCCTGTCTCAAAAAGCTTAGTAAATAAATAGGTAGATGATCAGACTGAAATACTGAGAGACCACGCCGGTTGGTGAGGGAACAAAGGCAGAATTTTATTAGAAGAAAACCTAGATGAGACTAGCGATGGCGGTGGCTTAGGTCAGGGTGGTCACAGCATAGTGGGTGGGAAGTGGCCAGGTTTAGCAAGCAAGCTCTTTGAATGGAAAGACGGGAACTGACAGTCAATCACATGGAGAATGAGAAGAGCCAAACATGGCCCACTTTTTTTCTGGCCTAGAAACAATGGACTTGCCTTTGGTAAGTGAGGGAGAGGGCAAGGGTGGAATAAATAACGAAGGGGTCAGCTTTGGTCTCTATCTCAAAGGCCTGTCTTTAGCCCAGTGTCTTCCTACACAGTGTTTTAATAAGCCATAAGCCACCTTGTCCTTTGCATAAATATGGATTTTCTGCCTCCTGTGAGCAGACAAGTGTTTTTGAACAGTATTTTCAATGCGGCAATTCCTTTTTTTCTAAGCCTGTGTTTGAGGCATCAGAGAGCGAGAGTCACTTTTTGTTTTACTTGAGCAATGAACCCCTACTTTTCAAGAAGATTCTGAACCGCTAACTAGATAGCAGACCTCAGATCCCCTTCAAGCAAGGGATCTCAGCACCCACAGGAGGGTCAGTTAGGCTAAAGACAGAGGCCCTGGGCATGCAGAGCAAGCCTTCATGGGCCTCCTGCTCATCACTCTTGGCCTGCTCCACATCCAGAAATGTGCTTGTTGAAATGCTCAGCATGAAATGAAGGTGCATGTGGTGTCAAAGGAACACCTTGTGGTGTAAACAGAAGCACACATGTCATTAAAGAAACCTAGTATGCATCTCCATGTGACTGGCTGTCACTTGCTTTTGTATGAGTTAAGGGTGTAGTTCAGCGGTAGAGCACCTGCCTTGGATGTGCAAAGTCCTAGATTCAATCCCCATATACTAACAAACAAAAGCGTCTTGTGCATCTAAAGAAAGAGTGTGGTGGGATTGTGGCTCCAGTGCTATGGGTTTCACAGATTCTTAGGTATCACAGCACTATCCTCAGGTAAATTATACCCATTTTTATAAATTTACAGAAAAGAGACCAGCATCCTGTTAAGGATTCCATATGTAAAGAGACAATGAATGGTTGGTTTAATGCTATCATTACCCACATCCGGGGATGCTGGTTTTCAGTCCTGCAAGAATTACCACCACCATCCTTTCTTCTTTTGCCTCTCCTCCCCCTTTCTCCTCTCACAGCCAGGATTAGTGGTTATCATCAAAGGTTTTGACTTCTACCGGGAACATGCAGGAAGTGGTCCAACAGCTGCTAGACCAATTCTGGGAGGAATCTATTGGTGCAACCATCCTTGTTCCCATTGGCTTCAGAAAGGAATAACAATGACAACATCATCAACACCAATAATAACAGAAGCTTACACATGTAGCATTTCTATACACTTGGCCCACAGCCTTGCCAGGCAGGTCCTACTAATTCTGCTTTAACTGACCAGGACAATGAAACATAAGGGTCTAAGTAAACCTGTATGACTACCCACTAGTAAATTATGTAAGTTGGGCTTCAACTTGGGTTTGTGAGGCTTCAAAAAGTTCTTGACCATTGGCTTCCTGTCCAACTCAGGTTAAAAATTCTCATTTGAATGATTTTATTTTTTTAGTCAGAAGACAAGGCAAAGGAATTATTTACAGAAGATTGGCAAAAAGCAAACAATGCTACTGAATGATTAGCATGGGGACATCCATAAGCAGGATTTGGGTTACCTTGATGATATCACAAAACAGACAAAAGTCTGTTGGGATGAGTGTAAATGAACCCCTGGAAAATGTTTGCTCCAATGGAGAACACTTCTTTAAATGGTGTACACATGGGGCAGGACATTCAGGAGAAGGCAGCAGCCACAGTCTTGCAGCTGGTAATTAAGCAAGATCATTTTTGAGACTCTAGTGGGCCTCTTTCCTTGAGCCAAGACAAGGTTACTGCCATCTTTAATTAGAGCAATATGGAGGAGACTTTCAGGAGATCATGGCTATTGCATTACCTCAGAGTCGGGAGGTCATCAGACTCTCATGGCAGGTTCCAGCCACCACTCCCTCCCAGCTTCATGAGCTCCTGCCCAGAGACACAGAGTTGGTTGTGGTGCTGCAGTGACTCACCTTTCCTGAGTCGTCTCCCATGTTGGGGTAAGGTTTCTCTGTCATATACTTCTTTAGACTCATCTAAACCCCTCTAAGTGATCCGATTAATTAGTTCACCCAGCTGGATGTGGATGGTATTGGGTTGTGTGGCCTGTTGGGTGTCCCATGTCAGGAGACTAGATATTTCTTTACATCTCTACAGGAGAAGTATCCCACCAGGGATTAATTTAAAAAAAATTAGTCACATTTATTTATTGAATATGCTCCCACTAGAATACTATGCCAGGGGACAGCTTGTAGGAATCAGGTCTTCTTTCTTCACCAAGTAGATCCTGGAGATTGAACTCAAGATACCAAGCTTGGTAGTAAATGCTTTTACCTGCTGCATCATCTCACTGGCCCTGAGACCAGTCTTTAGAAGTTGTAAGGCTATGAGGTGGCCGGGTGTCTACAAAAACACCCATTGGTCCCACTGCCCTAGGCAAGTCACAGAATCGGGCAAAGCAGTGTAGTCTACTATTGCCACACTTTTAGATTTTAAATAGATTAACTTACAGGTTCACTTCCCCTCCCCCAGAGTCCTTTGAAAACAATATAGTCCCAAATGTATAGACCTATAAATAAGTAAAATACTAAATAAAAATGCTAAATGTGCATTTCAACATTTGGAATTCTCGGCACCGAGAAAAATATACAATCCTAAATGAAAACTAGACTTTAGCTTTCTCTGAGTCGTGTAAAGGTGCTTGTCACCAAACCCCCAAGATTTTGTGATGTCTCCCACGTTAAGGATGCAGAACAAGGGGCTCAGGGATTGCTAAAGGGCTGAGACAGTTTGCTTCTCTTCTGGAGAACCTGGGCCTGGTTGCTGCACGGTATCTCACAATTGTCTGTAACTACAGTTCCAGGGGATTTGACACCCTCTTCCGGCCCTTGTAGACAATGCCCACATATTGTGTATACACACACACACACACAAAAGCAGGCAAAACACTCACACACATGAAATTTAAGACAAATAAAAGGCAAATGTGACTAGCAACGTACAATCTCCTGGTCGGGTTGCATCTCTGCATCTCTAGGTATCATCTCTAGGGAATCTGTGGTTTTCCTATTGCTGATCAATCAGCTTTCGCCTACTCATCACTAAACTGCCCTGGCCATTATAACTGAAATTATTTGGGTCTTCTGGCCCTTTGTAAGCTTTCTGTATTTGATAAAGTATATTGATTTTGACATCCAAGGACTCAGAATATTGAAGCTTTCTATTTCTTCCCAGCCATAAAGTATCTTATTTTCCTTTTAAGACTTATAGTTGTTTCCTAAAGCTACTTTTGTTGTGGGGGTGTTAATTATTTTCTGAGCTTAAGTCATGACAGGTGACCTAATTATTGCAGGTTCAGTCCTGGAATTGCTTTAGTGTGGCTCTGACTCGGCTCCCTTGAGGGACTGACCTAAAACGCCTTTTCTTTTTAAAGCTGGAAAATACAATCCTGATTGGTTTACCACAACAGCTTCCGTCCTTTGGGCCTTCATCTTCAACCTCATCCTACAACCACTGTCTGCCCTCCCGGATGTAACCAGGTGAGGCACAGGCAAAGACACGGCATGGCACGCCTCTGTTAAAACCTTCCTTCACTCAGGAAACACGAAAAAGAACAACTTCCCAGGCCTTGAGTGAACTGGCCCCTGTTAGCTATACAACTAATGCCAAGCCAAAGAAAGCTTGCAGGAAGAAGGGCAGCAACATTCTAAGATCATTTTCCATAAATAGGCCAAATAGCGTGCGGTATTCAAGGCAATGGGTCATTAGTGTGGGGAGCAATGAAAGGCAGAACTTGGAAGTGTGAACGGCAGTCTATTTCTTGTCCTAGGTGCTGGTTCACAGCATTTGCTTTGTGATAGCTCACTGAGTCATAGTCTTAGGACGTGCAAACCTTCTAGAAGGGTACTTACACTTGAGCACAAACGCTGAGGAGAAAACAGGAAGTAAACAAGGGAAGAAACAAGAGTAAAACCACCCTGCCCAGGGCCTACATCCCAGAGAAAACAGAGCAGCAGGTACTGGAAGGAAAGGCTGGCGGATTTACAAGCGGGTTGCGTTTTATTTGTTAAGCGGGCGACGTTAAGGATGTTGGTTTTTAATGAGAGATTTTAAGATGCCTGCTGTGCTGTGGGAACTTATCCTACATAAAGCAAGTATATGGTGTTCAAGAGCAGGATCACACAGCTGCTGGAGGGGTTCCCTTGGACTTGGGAGAGCATGAGACCAAGGGGTACGGAAGGTTGTACAAGCAGAGCAAATGGGACAACTGGATCACAGAGGCAGAATGCGGTCAGGGCAGGGGTGGTGGGTGAGTGGCCCGAGAAATCTCATCTTCAGGCAGTCAGCAAACTGAGCAGGCAGAGGAGCGATAGGGCTGGCTATGTCAGCCTTTGATGTGCTCTTTCCTGGTCACAGCTCTTTGGGGACTCCTTTCCACTGACAATGCTGGGGCCCACTGGGATGGGATGTGCTAGAAAAATCTCTGGCTGTCTCTGGAAGAGAAGAACCTTATCCTGTAACAAATTCCTAGAAATGGAAAATGTGTAATTTGGAACATGAAAATCTAAAATCTAAATAAACGTCACCGGAGAAGTAACTTGCATTGACATCCCTGTCCACCTGTGATATTCCCTCTGGACATCATTGCTGCTCATAAACTCCCAGAGAGGTAAAAATCGCTTGTCTTTTTCTTTCACCAGCTGGTACTGCTAACATCTTCTCAAGTATTTCATTTCCTATGGTGCTCCCTGACGGGAGGCTGGCCATGACCTCTGCCCGTCTCTCTCCCTGGTCTCTTATCCTCTCTGCATGAGTTTGAGGCGTGCTTTGCATGTTAGGGAAACAAGCCATTTGGCAGTCATATTTGTCAAAAAGCAGTGCATGGGTGGGGACATACTCTTAGACACGCAGACCCAGGCTTCACTGTTACTCTTAGACATACAGACCCAGGCTTCACTGTTACTCTTAGACACACAGACCCAGGCTTGGCCGTTACTCTTTGAAAGAAGCCACCACATCACGTTTACAAAGATGGACATCTGTTTTAAGGTTTTTACATCTCCATTTTTCAAAAAGTTCCCAATATCTATCATGTATCAGGGACTGATTTTATTGGGTAAGAGCCAATATAACTTTACTCCTGAATTGTTCCTCCCACGGCTAGCCAGTGACCCCACTGCCCCTTCTACGTTATGCTACCTTTCCTTGGCATGTTTGAAACACTAACTTTATTCTCCATCTTAAACAGTGCTTATAATTTAATTCCAGTGGCAAGGCTCCTCTGGATCCCATTGTACTTCGTCCACCGAAGGACGTAAACCTTTTACTTCCCACATTTACACATGGCTCTGAACTCCGAAACGACATCAGTCTGGGCCTTTTGCTGTGCTCCTGTGTCTTTAATGCATTAAGGGTCTTCTTGCGTCATTGATTGGAGATAGATAAGTGATCAGCAAATAATTAATTAGGGCCATTTCCTACTTGTTGTAAAAATGGAGATTTATTACCCTGGGAAGACTCTGTAAGTCCCTGGAAATGGCTGGTCCTTGTAAATAATGTCACATTCCTTAAGGAGCTCACACATCCTCTCCCTGGCTCACTTCTTCTTTCACTCCCCGTATGTGCTACTCCATGCTGATGTGATGGAAGCTTCCAGAAGAAGAAGGAAAGAAGGCCATCACAGTCACAACTGACTCCATGCCTGCCCTGACCTATTTGCCTTTTGAACTGTTCACACAAATTCTACCTCAGAGGCAAGTGTGTAACCATGGTGGATGAGTTCTCTCTGTGTGACCCCAGAGAAGCCAGAATGCTCACACAGCCCTAGTGATGTCGGTGGCCCTTACACGCCTATCACTACAATGTGACTTACTACCCAAGCATCCCAGCGACATGTCTGCTCTTCCCCTACCATGAGCTCCTCCTTCTTCCCCTGCTCTTCATCCTTTGCCTTTCCTCCACCTTCAGATCTTTCCCCAACCTTTGCACTTACCCTTCTCTATCAGCTGCTCTTCCTCCATCTTGTGCCTACCTATCATACACACGTTAGTGTCAATTTTTAAATGAGATTTATTGTTATTTACATATACAGGTGAGTGTTTGTGTGAGTATATGTCATGTGTGTGCAAGTGCCCACAGAGGCCAGAGGAGGGCTTCTGATATCCTGGAACTGGAGTTATGGGCGGTTGTAAACCATCTGACATGGGTCATCGGGTCCTCCAGAACCACAAGAGACACTGTTAAGCCCTAAGCTATCTCCACAGCCTCCTGATACCAGCAACGTTTAAGCACACAGAACTGAGCCTCAGTCTGCTTTGGGCCCCACTTCTGGCCCACCACCCATCCTGGCAGTGTGCCCCCTTTCCTTCCTCCTGCTCTCTGCAAGCCGGCCCTCCCTGGCTTCTTGTAATCTAGTCCTTCTCTTTGGCTCCTCTAGGCACCGACTTCCCTGTCAACAGTTCCTGGTGAAACCGGCCCTGGTTAACGCTGGCCTCCGCCTCCCTGCAGGACACACACAGATGTTCTGAGAGGTCTCACTTTACGCCCATAGTGTGGGACTCGAAGCCTGGATCTGGCACACTCCCATGGCTTATTCGCTTTCCCACAGTCCTAGAAAACACTTTGGGATTTTCCTTCTCTTTCCTGCTGCTTCTTACAGCACTCCCCATCCCCTGTACCACCTGTATCCATCTGCATGTGGCCTGCTGCCTGCTGCCTTCCCTTGCTGTCACCCCAGTGACACACGGCCCCAGCGGTGTCTCCACAGCCTCCAGCTACTCAAGACCACAGTGGCAACAGTTATGCTCTGTTAAAGCCTTCCTTCTTCACGGGGTGATGCCACACAACAGGGAGACATGCTGAAATTTCTCCTCCCTTAAAACACCCTACCCAAATCTCCATGCTCCCTTGTTTTGAATATTCTCCACCATGTGGCAAAAGAGTTACCTACTCAGACTTTTCCCTCTCTGTCTCTCACCCACTCCAGTTCCCCGACAGCGCCATTCACACTGATGTCTTTACACTACTCATGGCCAAAGCACCAGCCCTAGGTTGGCTGCCTGGACGACTGACAACTTCTCATTCCCCAGCATTCCACGCTTGCTCCCTAAAGCCTGCATTCTGCCCCATAGTCAGCTCACGTACCGTGCCTGTCTCCTCTTGTACTGACTTCTATCTAGTAAGAAGTCAATGTCCTGACAGTCTCTTGGCGCCCAGAGTCACCTGATTACCCGTGTCTCCTGCAACACCTCCTCCTAGCCCTGATGGCCCCCCTGCATCTCCAGCGCCACTGCTATGTAACAGCCCTGGCAGACCCTGCTCTTTTCTCTAGAATGTTCCTTTCCCTGAGCCATTGCCTGCCTTGCTTTCTCCTTTTGGTTTTTCCCAAATGCCACTTTATCAGCCTATCTCCCCAGACTTCCCTATCCCAGATAACAGCCTGTCTCACCCCTGGCCCTGCTTCCTTTTTATTTAGGATATCTACAACTGTTCAAAGACACTGAAAAGGCATTTTATATCTATAGCCATTTATGTATAATCTCTGGGACTCCCTGCTGGATTTCCTCTTGTGCCCATGGCCCACCTCCTCAACATGCCCCAACAATGCCCCTTCTCAAGGCCCAAAACCTCATTTCACAGTGAGTACCACTTCATTCCTGCGTGTCCACAACCACCTCGCTGGCATTTTCTATTTATTGCCATGTTAATTTCATGAATTTCCTGTCAGAACATTCACCCCTCGAAGTGAGGGATATTGCCAGGACTGCTAAATAAGAAGGACTTAGTAAAATATTTAACTATTCTCATATTTGTGAAAATGTACAAAGTGGGGAAATCATTGGAAAACTAAATATACTTTGAGATATTCTTAAAATAGAATTTTCCATCCATTTTAAAAAAATCAAACCATGGCTCCAAGTTTGTGAGAAATCAGAATGTGTCCCTTTATGTATAATTCATATAGTTCCATCCTGCATGTTTCTGTAAGACTAATTTAAAGGAAAATGTGTCAGTGTGCTATGAGTGGTTACTTTTGTGGGCTTTTTTCTTTTTATTTGTTTTGTTTCTTTGAGACAGGGTCTCACTGTGAATCTCTGGCTGGCCTGGAATTTGCCCTGTAAGTCAGATTGGCCTTGAACTCACAGATGTCCTCCTGCCTCTACTACCCCCGTGCTGAGATTAAAGGCCTGTACCACAATGGCCAGCAAAATTTTGTTTTTAAAATATGTGTGTGGGTGGGGGGGTGCATGAAATGCCCAACGAGAGCAGAAGAGGGCATCAGAGGCCCCTTGGAACTGAGGTTGTGGGCTGTTGCAAGCTGCCCGATGTGGGTGCTGAGATCTGAACTTAAGTCCTCAGCAAGAGCAACACACTTATCCACTGAGCTCTCTCCAACCCTTCTAAAGAACAAACATCAAGGGAAATGAGATTTTTCACTCCCTTTTATGTCATTTTGTTTTGTTTAAATGTTGGAGGTTCATAGTTTCACAACATAGACTAAATATTTTCCCATAGACTATTAGTACCGTGTGTTGATACTGGTCTGATGGGGGGCAAGACACTGGAAGTTATGGGGGAAACTGGAGTGCTGCATGTTTTGAGAACAAGACTTATGGGGAAAAGGAGCCAAATGAGTAAATTAGCTGATTTTATTTATTGGTTCTTTCTATGGGAAAGATGCTGTCCTCAATGAAACAGTACATGTGTGTATATTCTTTAAGCCTCAGAATAAACTTGCAAGTTATGTATTAGCTCAACTGATGAGAGAAATGAGAAACGAAGCTTAGGAGAATGATCACTAACAAACTTAGAGTTGAGATCAAGGGTTATAGGGCTGGGATTCCTACCTGCCACCATGCCTTTAAAGACAGGGGTCAGGTGGCAGACACACATCCCAGAACTGGAGGGAACTGAACCAGCCACTTGTAGAATCCACATAAACCTATGCTCTGCTCTGCTGGCATCTGGCTGTAGCCTGAGTTTGGTGGAACTGTAGGGAATGTTGGAAGAGGGTAGACAGGACAATGGAGAAGGGCAGACGAGAGGGTGGAGGAGGACACACAATAAGATGGAGGAGGACACACAATAGGATGGAGGAGGACACACAATAGGATGGAGGAGGACACACAATAGGATGGAG
>LOEQ01000049.1:508041-519772 GCA_001685075.1 Bramus lutescens | reverse complement strand
GGATGGAGGAGGACACACAATAGGATGGAGGAGGACACACAATAGGATGGAGGACACACAATAGGATGGAAGAGGGCAGACAAGATGCTATCAAATAATATTGTGTGGTGCTAGTAACTAAAAAGGGTGGATGGTGCAGGACTCTATCATTTATTTATTTTATGTGTATACATCTGTACTTGAGTGCACATATGTGTAGCACGTGTACGTGTGTGTACTTGAGTACATGTATGTGCACCATGTGCATGCAGTAGCCTGAGGAGGTCAGGAGAAGGTGTCAGATCCCATGGAACTGGTTACAAGTGTTGTGAGCCACTATGTGGGTGCTGGGAACAGAACCCAGTCCTCTAAGAGCAATAAACACTCAACCAATAAAGATCTTAAGACTTAACACTAGAGGGAAAGAATCCTAACCACTCAATGCACCCCAGATGTCCTTGCTGTTTAGAGTACTGTGGACCCAGGAGGAGACGCACAGTGATCTTAGGAACCATGAGCCTTCTCTTCCTGTACAGTATTGTAGTGAGCGCACAGACTGCCAGGAGGCAGGGGACATGATAGATATCAAGAACTTTATCAACCCTAGCCTTAAGCTTGTGCCTTAATAAGGAAATCAATATAGTAACGTTTTAGAAAAGGAAACAGATGAAGGGAGAAAAATAAGTTACCTAGTGTGTACAGAGAGATGGAATGCAGTCTGTGACAGGACTCTTTGACTTCCAATCTGGTATTCTTCCTAAGACATGCAGCTGCTCCTTATGGGAGACTTGTTCGTGTGGCAAGGGACACAGGCTGAGAGGCTATGGACAAGTGTCCGTTTTTGGATGATATGGAGACAAAGCTGCATTCACGACAAAGGGAAGGTTTGGGAAGGAGAAAGGAGTGGTATTGAGGACTTGAGGATGTGGGGCCTGGGAGTCTGGGGACACAATTGCCAATAGTTTGGGCCTGCTTTTGTGTAAGCGGGAGCAGAATAGCCATGCAGACAGTGAAAAATAATTTTCAGCTGGAAGTTTGCCACAACTGGCGTGGCTTTGCCAGCGGGATCTGATTAGTATTCCTGAGCTCTCCGTAGCATCTGTAGGAAATACCCAAATGACACAAAGCCAATTCTAGCAGTAGAGATTTAACATTTTAACCCAATTTCTCTAACACGGCTAACCCGTGATGAAATGCTGGCCAGCCATCTTTTCATAAGCTATTTGAGGTCTCAGCAAGCAGACCATTTACCCAGGCACGTGGGCATTTACCTTTGCTGAGCAGGGCCGGGGCTCCAACGTGCCTCCTCATAGAGCGGGCTCCTACCCACACTGCCAGTGGGATAGGGAACTGGGTGTATCATTTTCCAGACTTGACTGGACCAGGGCCAAGGTTCTACATGTAAATATCTTAACGTGCTCTCCTTGTATCTGTCCTCTGATGCCACAATCCCACCATTTTAATACATCTCTTATTGTAGACTTTCCATTTTGGACAGAATTAACAGTGATACCACATATAAACACATTTGCTGCCAGGCAAACCCTTGGGTAGGTTCCTTAAAAGGCTCTGGGAAGTCTTGTGGCCAGCAATAATATTTATATTGCAACCCAGCAATCTTGGTTCACACGGTGGGGGCAAGGGAGGCCAAGAAAGAAATTCCCTTCCCCATATTCAGTTTTCCTCAAGTCTCAAGATAGCTAGCAAGGATTTTGAGCTCTGCAGATCCTGCAGGAATGTCTCCCAGGCACAGGGTTAAGAGTAACCCTGTAAAACGCCCCTTTATGCCAAGACATCAGTTCGGCTACATTTTTTCCAAATAGCAATTTTTGCTTCTAGAATAAAATAATTTTTCTGCAATCATGTTTGTCTATCTTTTCCCAAACTCAGCTGAAGGCTTTGGGAATTTTTGCCAGCTTTTGACACACTGTCATTCTGAAAAAGAACTTAATAACGTGATAATGGAAGAACATTACAGAATATACTCTAGCAAGAGATATAAAACCAATGTTTTAGGGATTGGAAGATGGCTTAGAGGCTAAGAGTACTGACTGCTCCTGCAGAGAACCCAGATTCTATTCCCAGCATCCACAGGGCAGCTCACAACCATCTGTAACTGCAGTCCCTGAGGAGACAGTGCCCTCTACTGCCTTCTGCAGGCATTAGACATGGAAGTGGTGCATACACACATGCAAGCAAGACATTCATACATAACATTCCTTTAAAAGTCAGTATTTAGAAGTTAAATGTCACATGGTAGTTCAATTATAGCCTTCCACTAAGAGATAAAATCAGTATGTCATTATGACGTTTTTAATGTAGTAAATAAAATAAAATAAACCTTGAGAGTTTAAATCCAGTGGGCTTCCCACCCCTTACGATTTCCTGAACATGAGTACTAGTATGGCACAGAAGAGTGCCAGGACGAGCCTACAGCAGGAGGGAGATCCGGTGCATTCTAGGCTCTGTGTACAGACCCGAGTGCACACGTGATATTTCACTTTTCAACACTTCCTAGTTCAAACTTGAGTCTGTGAGGAAAATCTTTGAGACACGTGCTTTGTTAGGATCTGTTGTAGGTGTTGGTGGAGTTATTTTACACACACACACACACACACACACACACACACACATAGTTTCCCCCAAGCCTAATTTTTGAAAAAGAGCTATCATTTCGAGGGACATGGGACCAACCTAAGGCAGACTGAAAGGAATAAGCATTTAGTGTTTTATAAAATGCTATCACATCCCCTCTCATGAACCCTTGTGGCTGTCTGGGGAAGAATTAAACTGACAAATATTTGTTTGCAAAGACCACTTTTCAAACCAAGTTGGCCAGAATATTCTAGAAACCCATCTCACTGTCATTTTACTTAGCACACAGTACATGTGCTTTATAATTGAACTTCTTTGTAAACTTTCTGTTGAGAAAAATGTTTTTAAAAAGCTTTGTAAAAAAAAAAAAACTCAGCAGCATGCAAGATCCTGTCGTTAAGCCAATCACAGCCGCCTGTGTTTTCCAATTACTTTATTGTTTTCAGAAAGGTGATTATCCTGGATTGTACAAGCAACCTTGAAAGAGAGAGATGAAGGGGTTCTCAGTCTTGCACAAGGGTGTCGTGTTTCCATGGTGACAAAACCAGCTCTTGATACCAGATTAACCATGATGATCCTGGGTTTCCCAGTTTGCTTTCTCATTCCACATACCAGAGAGCCCACAGTGGAGAGGGAGAGCTGGAGGTCAGCAGTACTCCTGAGAGCTCCACAGAGCGCTGCCAAGAGGCTCAGGGGCTGCTGTCAGTCGGCCAAGGCTGCCTGAGGCTGTTGTACCTGTACCATAGTCTACTGTGGACAATACCTTTAATAAAAGCACAAAAGCAGCTTTCCTCACCCAGTTCCCATGCCAGCTAGACAAACCCTAAATCTTGCTGCTAGCTTCTGTGCTCTCCAGAAACTCCATGTGCCCCCAGTCTTTGCATTTCTCAAAACCATATGACCCAGTTGTCTGGCTTACCAACACCCGAACATACCTTCTGAACTCTACCAGGGCTAGGCCTGTGTTCTGCCCTTCATCTCCTGACTTCCGCCCTCTACACCCTCGATGAACATGGCTATTATACTGGTTACAACAACAGCACCCAACCTTGTGTGTCAGAATTGTCCTGTGGAATGCTGGGCTCTGTCCTGCATGTATGGAGTCAGAATGTTTATGAATAAATCTGAAAATGCTGCTGGGTCTGGGGGTCAATGAAGTATGACTGTGTGTTCATTATTTTTCATGTCCCCTACTGGTATCTGCATCCATCTACGAGTATAGGGTGTGTTGGGGTGGGACAATTGGATACATACTACACATCTGTTAGGGTTCACTGAAGTGCAGAGTGCTAAGTCCCAGCCTAGCTGAGTCTTCTTGATCTGGTTCTGGGGGGTATGGCCTGGAAACTGATGAAGTTCCCTCCCACACCTAGATAAGCCATTACTCATACAGAAGAACCACTGATCTTTTAGGAGTCAAACTGAATCCTTGATAACCCAGCATCAGGCAGACTGGGTGGGAGAAGGACCAAAGGGAGTGGAGCCCTTTCAAAGGGGAAGCCCCTCCTCCAAGGTAGACAGACTTATTGCTGTTTTGCATACTAGACAAAGACCCAACATTGTCAAGACTTTACATATTTTAGAAGCTAGAAATAAGGAGAAATTGAGTTTCCCATGACTCAAACAACCAGCAAACAGACAGTAGCCACTGGCATCTTGTGTCCTCTGTCTTTGGAAGCTTTGCCCCATCCACAAGAGGTCTCTGGAACGTGCTAACATAGAACACCATGAGAAGCCTGACCAAGTGGCTCCTTGGGATGAATTACGTAGTATCATACAAGGATGACATCATCTGCTGTCCAGGGTTCCTGCCTGTACCGACTGTATCTGGATGTAGTTAGGCGGCTTCCCCAAGGGCAGCCTGCTGCACCACAGACGCTAATTAGTGATGTTACTCTTTCATGCCATTCCAAGCGTTGCTCTCCTACTTTCTCAATGAACTTCATTACTGGCCACTGAAGATGGAAACGTGGGTGTCTGCCTTCGTCCTTTGGCCTTCCTCGCACTCCCACAGTGAACATCTATCAAGTCTCGCTAATTCTGCCAGTAACAGAAACGTAGAAGCCAGCACTGTAGGCAACCTCCCCGTAATTCTCAGATTACATTGTCTCATGCCCTGCCAGTTTGACTTTCTAAAGAAAATCGTGGGGCTGGAGAGAGGTGTCAGTAGGTAACAGCACTTAACTTGCAATCATGAGCACCTGAGTTCAAATCCCCAGGACCCAGGTTAAAAGCCGAACCTGACTACACGTGCCTGCAATGGGCGTAGATACAAGTGGATCCTGAGAGCTCATTTGCGAACCAGTCTAGATGAAATGGTGAGCTAAGGGTTCCATGAAAGGCCCTGGCCCAAGGCAATAGGGCAGAAAGCAACAGGAAAAGACACCTGCCATCTTTCTCTGGGGCCTCCACGCTCACATGTATGTACCATAGGCAAGTAATATACAACCGTACACATACACAAAAAGAATCCTTCCAGGGGCTAAAGCCTGCTAAGTCTTCGGCTGAGAGCTGAGCTTATTTGGAAGAACATAATTCATTATGAATGAAGTTCTCTTCTAGGTTTCAGATGCTTGTATGAAGTTCAGGACTCTGGACCTGGCTGCTTGTATGACTGTCCTACAGTAGCAACTACCATCCTGGGAGTCCAACACTACCTTAATCACACCTGGCTTCAGAGAGGGGCTAGAGGATAAAGGATGAGGAAGACTAGAGGAAGAGGGTCCATCTGTGGCTACGGGACAGCCATCATCCCTGCCACATAAGACTTTCTAGGGGTAGACTTTGCCATGGGGCACCAACACCGCTGTAGTGAACCTTCATCTGTGGTTTGTAAAGGAACCTAATAAACTCATTGGGCCCTTAGAGAGAACTCTGGTAGAATCACACTTCCACCTGTGGCTGGGGCCTTGGGATGAGTAAAAGCTGTTGATGTCTGCCCAAGAGAAGGAATTTTAGCAACACCAGTCTTTAATTAAAAAAAAAAAAAACCTTTAAGCCTTCTCTCCTAGAATTCCTTGCCACAGCCTCTCTCAGAACCCATTTGTGGATCTGGAGAAAGTCCACCCAAGCAGCTCTCCCAGCAGCAGGGTGGGGGCAGTCAGGGAAACGGCAAAGCTCACAGAACCCGAAACACCTCAATAACTTGTCTTGCAATGCAAAAGCAATGGACAGTCATCATCCACATAAGAAGCAGAGACTCTAAGCTGGAAACTTTCAGTTCCTTCCCACAGCGCACCCCACAGAGTTTGGCAACTTCAAAGACCTTATGCAAAAAAAAAAGATGAAGATTATTAAGCATCTTAGAAATCTAATAAAATCAAATTCCTTTCATGCAATTATTAAAAGAGAAAACATTTTATTAAACGAAACGATGGATTACAAGGTAAACCTGAACACTATAACAATAAAACTTTCGTGTAAGAACATTTCAGCTCCCTGTTCCCAACAGTTGCTCAACCACCCTGTAGGAAGAAAGGACAAAGCAGAAATCTGTGTGTCTGTAACTACAGATCCAGCGAAGAAGGTGTCCTCCTGGCTCTCATCCCACTCACATGGTTGCGAAAGGCAACCAAAAGCACATTACTGTATCCAGCCACCAAGTGGAAAGGCAGACACCACTCCACACACCCCTGAATGGTCTAGCTTGGGTGATGAATGAAAAAGGGGGCTGTTAAAATGTCAATCTACAAAAGATATCAGCTAGAAATCAGTGACAGAAATAAGCAGGCTGCAGGATCTGTGTCTGGTGGCCTTGGGAGTATCGACATGCCTTCCTGGTCTTAGCTGGTTCTACCCACACAGGTCTTCTCTGTCATATGATTTTCACAAAGTGAACAATAGTTTTCGGTAGAATGGATGTGTGGGTCACTAAGGCTGCTGCTGCTTGCCCCTCTATGCCCCTCTATGGCCAGGAAGTCCCAGAATGGATGAAGATGCCTGAGACTGCAAGGCTATCACTGCCATCAATTGTCTTTCTATATATCTTTGGAAGATTCTAGCACATTCATCAGAAGCCAAGACCAGTGGCTTTCAAAAACCTCTCTTTGTCCCTTCTTGCTGAACTGAACAACTGTGCCCAGGCTGTGGTCTCTAACAGGAACCTCCACCATGGACTGCTAACATGCCCCAGCTGCTGCTGAAAAGGAGAGAGCCGCATACATTAACTGAAGGCTGGTGCATTCTTACAATGTCACAGATGAATTTCTGTCTCAGGAAATAGTTTATAAAGTCAACTGGAGTCTTCAGGCGACTAAAGCTACAGGGTTTCAAATTTTTCTTTTTCTTAAAAGTAATCATCTTTTTGAGGTGGGGGATATGGCTCAGCAGAGACAAGCGGTTGCTGAGAAGCCTGATGATCTGGGTCTGAGTCTTGAAACCCACCGAAGACGCTGGATGAGGTAGTGCAAGAACTGGCTGGAAGCTTGTGGCCTGGAGTACGCTGTAGCAGAGACCAGAGAGATTGTCTCAGCAAAGAAGGAAGAAATAAATAAAGCTGTCTTCTGACTTCCACATGTGCACTGTGGTATACACACACACACACACACACACACACCCCTACATTTAAAAAAACAGAACAAAAATAACTTTCTTATAAAAATTCTACAGCAAAAACATACACAGTAAGTACATGTTAACAATGAAAAATGAATCGGCTGTGTGAGCCTGTAGTTTCCAAAGTGTCAGGTTCAGATTGTGAGCTTGTAGTTCTCAATATTTTGGGGTGGTTTAAGCAGAAGAATCACTTGAACCTAAGAGTTCAAGACCAGAACAGACAAGGCAGGATCTCATATTAGTTAATCATCAATTAATCAACCAGTATTAATCCATCTTCTTTCATTTGTCTTGGCTTTCCTATTCTGACCATTACTGGCACTTCAGCGTGTTATCTGCATGCTCTAAGTTTTCTCTGTAATTCCCTTTGGGATGTCTTTCTTACAAGTGAATCTTGGGACAGTCACTATTATTCCTACTTCATAGATGTCACATAGAAGTGACAACATTTTCTGCTCTAGAAGGGATGCATTAGGCATCATTAGACCAAATATATGACTTAGTTATGGCTGCCATAAAAGACTTCTCTGTTCACGCTGGTCCATCCACTTCCATGTTCATCCACACTCTTCACTTGCTCATCTCATGGGGCTAATTCTTTGTCTCTGGGTTTTGGCTTAGACAGTAGGTGTCTCTCCAGGAGTCAGCAGCACCTGATTCAACTCTATGTCCTCTTCCTACACCGTCCAACCCATATCACAGCTACCCGCGTCTCTGACTGTATCCCCAAACATGTCATGAGTGTGGGCTTCATGTCCGCAGACACTACATTCCCAGAAGTGCCAGGAAGCACATGCCAGAATATGAGGGTACTCAAGGACTGCTGTGTAAAGTTTGGTGTCTGAACCCAGGCTGATGGCAAATAAAGGATGGGTTTGCATGCAGTGATGGTAAGCATTGCAGATGAGAAACAAGAGAAGCAGGTAGGGGTCAGCTGAGAATGAAGACAGAGGAATGGGCTGGAATATCCTAGGAACTCTGAGGGGAAGAAGAGGGGAGCTGGGGGGGGGAGCACCCAGATCCAGAAATGCCCAATTCCACTTGGTCACCTAATGCTAGACGAGCTAGGCCATATCCAGATTCATGATACCAGACATCCAGCTACCAAGCTATCTGCAGCATGGAGAATAAAGGCCTGGGGTAACTTAACCGCAGCAATTATCCCCACTCAGATAGAGGAACTTAAAAACCAACACAGCTCTTGCGGTACAGACCATGAGCTCCCAGACCAGGGCATCAGCAGTAGAGTGCAGCTCACTGGCTGGAGAGGACCCAGTCTGACTCCGGGAGCCCAGACCACTTACCTGACAACTGGAACTGGCAGGGCAAGGTTGGCAAAGCATGGAGCTGAGGTGCTGAGGAAGAAAGTTGGACCCACTGGGCACAGCGGATGGTAGGTAAATGGAAATGTTCTGGTTCTTTCTAGCAGCTGTGTCCTGGGGAGGGACGGACCCAGAACAGCATCTGACAGCGCAGAAGGGACTCAGAGAGAGGGCCACGCTGCCGGGGACTTGTGTTTTCATCAGGTCCTCAACAGGGCTCTCGGACACGGAGCTCGACGGAACTGTCACGGGAAAGAGAACAAGTGTCTGCGAACACTGCACACAGTCCTGTGGCTCTGAACTACAACATGTGAACTACACAGCCCTCAATTTCATTTCCCATGTCACACACGTGGACAGCTGTTACACTTAAACACGGACGGCTGTTCTTGAAACAACATTTAACTCAACGTTGTATGTTTATATTGGTTTATCACAACAAGAGATTTTAGAAGACAAGCAGATCTCTTTGCTTTTTGGTGTGAGTGTGTGTGTGTGTATGTTTGTGTGTCTCTACCACTGTAACCAAACTGACCATCTGTCCTGGTTAGTTTTATGTTAACTTGATACAAGCTGGAGTCATTTGGGAAGAGAGACAATAAAGAAAATTCTTCCAAAAGACTGGCAAGTCCATAGTACATTTTCTTGATTGATGTAGGAGGGCCCAGGCCACTGTGGGTAGTGCCGCCTCTTGGCTGGCAGTCTTGGATTTATAAGAAAACAGGCTGAAAAGCCAGTAAGCAGGGTTCCTCCCCCCTCCTCCTCCTCCTCCTCTTCTCCTCCCCCTCCTCCTCCCTCTTCCTTCTCTTCTCCTCTTCTTCCCCCTCCTCCTCCTCTTCTTCTCCTTCTCTTCCTCTTTTTTCTATTCTTCTCCCTTCTCCCAAGGTCAAAAGAAAGGTCTAAGCAGACCACTGAAGTGATCTGCATTTCTTTCCTTGGCTTCAGAACCAAGGGGATCTATGTTCTATTTTGGCCCCCTCTCTTTCGACTTTAGACACAACCATAGGAACACATTTGTCTCAGAGCTCCCTCTGATTCCCCTGAATCCCCCTTACCCCCTGGACATGTATGTGGTGCCTCTGTCCTGCATTAAACACACTGGGTAAACCGGTTTGCTTTTGAGATCCTGTTTGCCACTGAGTTCCAAATTCATATAAACAACTGTGTCTGTGATATAAACAACCCCATATCTGAGGTGGGGGTGCCAAGCAGAGCACCAGGGCACAGGCTTGTAATTAGCGGGGAGAGTGATGTCGAGGACATTCCCAGCACAGTGGGATGCTATGGCAACACAGTTCCTTAGAAGGAACCAAAGACTCATGAAAGACTGGATAAGGAGAGGGGTGTCCCTGTTACTCAGCACCACTCAGACCAGAGGGTCCACTTTACTGTCTCCTCCATGGAGAGCAGCCTCCAGGATTACCAAAAGCTACGTGCTTGCTCTCTTTTACTCTGGTTTTGTTCCTTCCCATCCTATTTCCTCAGCTATGTTGGAATGCCTAGGCTTGCACAAAAATATAACAGAAATGCCTCTGGGAGGAGGGCTGCATGCGTCTAAATAGGGATTTGTACACTACATATTTCTTGATCACCACTGCTCTAGACAATAAAAATATAACCATGAATTAAAACAGGAGGGAAAACCCTCCACCTTTGTGGGGTTGGCACTCCAATGGGAGAAGACAGCCAAGAAACAAAGCATACGAAGAAATGTCATTAGCAAGGGATGAGGACCAAGAAGACAAATCTAACAGAGAATGTGGGTTAAGGGTGTCAAGGACTCAGAGTGGTGACCTTAAAACAAAGCCCTGAAAGAGGTAAATAAACTAACATTCTCAATGCTCAACACAAAGCTGGCATTGAATCCATATGAACACGTTCAGTTCTCTATATCCTAGAGCTGGCATTTCAACCATGGATTGAAAATATTAAAAACAAACAAAAAGAACAGCAAGTCTATAGAAAACACAGACAGACTTTGTTCTTTTAACAATATAATCTTTGAACAATATAATGCAACAACAATTTGTATAAATTTACATTGTATCAGGTGTTATCCAACCCACAAAAGACTTAAAGCAAGCAGGAGGATGTGCCCAGGTTATATGTAAATGACACTCCATTTTATAGAAGAGACTTGAGACTACAGAGGGACTTGGAACCAATCATCTGTGGTTACTGATTGAAAACTGCTTTGTTTAGATTTCATTTCTATAAGAAATAAATTTATCAATATACTTCTCGTGTGCTAGCAAGATATACTTTCTGGCAATTATAGTTAATTTTGAGGCAGTTTATATTTTATTTTATGTGTATTGATGTTTGCATACATTTATGTATATATGCCACAGGCATGCCATGCCTACAGAGAGACCAGAAAGGGCAGTGAGCCCCCTGTAATTGGAATTACAGACTGTTGTGAGCTGCTATGTGGGTGCTGGGAACTGAACTCAGGTCCTCTGCAAGAGCAGCAGAGCCTCTGCCCCTAAGATAACTCTTGTGGTTGAATCTGAAATGCCCCCCAGTCTCATTTTGAAAACTTGTTCCCTGGCTGGTGGCACTGTTTTGTGAAATCTTTGGAAGCTGGAATGCAGCTGTTTGGACCTGGGGCCTCCCACCCCTGCTTCCATCCTGCTCTGATCCCTGACCCCTGCATTCTGATGTCCTGTCATGTGAGTGCTGCCATGCCTGCCTTTACCATCACAGACTAAATCCTCTGGAATTGGGAGGTGAGCATTTCCTCCCTGGGGTTGCTGTGCCTGGAATTCTGCCACGGTGACGCAAAAGGAACTAACAGAACTCCATCTGAATGCTTAGAGATGAAGCCAGGACTCACTGTGTGGTGTTTCGCTCCACCTGACCACCTGGTTATGGTAGGAGACGACGGGGACTCAGGGCGACCCAGGGGCTACATGGCCTCCATTCAGGCCCACATGCTCTGTGAACTGCACAGGGTTACACATAGCTCACCTCTTACAGTTTCCTCCACGGGCCTTTCTGCGGCTGGTAGGGAATACACACTCAAGCATTGGTCAGCCAGGAGCTGGATCTCCGGCACAGGCGCGTAAGCATTTGTCAGCACAGGGTCTTTCCTTCAAAGACAAGAAGGGTTCACTTTGCACTGCTCTCCAGGAAAACAATGTGAACAGTGCTGAGGTCAAAGGCTGCTCTAAACTGTGGTTTAAAAAAAGGATTTGTTGGGCTGGAGAGACGGCTCAGAGGTTAAAAGCATTGTGTGCTCTTCCAAAGGTCCTGAGTTCAATTCCCAGCAACCACATGGT
>LOEQ01000049.1:490418-507985 GCA_001685075.1 Bramus lutescens | reverse complement strand
GGTGCCCTCTTCTGGCCAGCAGGCATACACACAGACGGAATATTGTATACATAAAAAATAAATAAATATTTAAAAAATGTATTTGTTTAAATGTCTGAGTGTTTCCTGGAGGTCTGTATGTGTACCGCATATACGCAGTCCCTACAAGGGACAGAAGAGTACATCAGGCCCTATGAGACTGGAGTGGCAGCTGATTGCAAGCAGCCACGTGAATGCTGGGAAATGAACCCAGGTCCTCTTGCAAGAGCCGCCAGTGTTCTTAACCACTGAGCTATCCCTCCAGCACTTCAAAGGCTTTTCTATTAGTCAAGATCTGAAAAACCCGAACAGAGTCTCAGTTAAAGATTATTTAGACAAAACAAAGAGGTACTAAGGAGTTTTAATGATTCTTCAAAAGGTCTTTTTTGGTTTCTCTTTGCTTGCACAGACTCCTAAGTTCTAGTAAGGAAGTCATCACTTGGCACACCACATTTTGTATCGGTGAGCTGAAGGACTGCCTAATAACTGGTTTTAGATGCTCCACAGTCCTCAACCTCTGCCAGAGAATTCTAGAATCCAGCCTGCCCCCTGCTGGGCAAGTGGAGTCTCAAAGCCTATTTTAAGGCTCTCAGGGGTAACAAGGACCACAGCCCAAGGGATATGGTAAGTGTGTATGGGGGTATTGAAATGATTAGCATGGGCAGTGGGAGATCCTTAGCCTGGGCTCTCACAGTGTATGCTTGCAGTTCCTGTCCACTATGAGCATGAGCAAAGGAGGAAAACAAAAAACACAGACAGAATTCCCACAGCCCTGGCCATACCTCTGTGACGTGGCCACGTGTGGAAGGAACAGATCAATGGGCATGTGTCTCTTAGAGAACCTCTCATTGCTCTGGATGGTTTCTTTAATCTAAATAGGTACAAAGGTACATATATAAAAACAGACTTAGGGACACATGTATTTGCAGTTACAAAAACAAACACAAAAATCGGTGAACAGAAGCATTGCTGAGCAGGATTTTAAAAACTGAGTACCTTAGCCATGACGGCTGGAGAGAGACTGTCCCGGACATACTTCACATAATTAACTGTCGCCTCAATAACCGAAGCCAGGTCGCTCTTCCTCCCCTTGACGTGTGGAAGGAGAGCACGCAGCTGCTCACAGGAAAACTTGATGCGCTCTCTGTTGGAACAGTTGTAAGGAAATAAGGAAGCATTAGTCTCACCTTCTTCTTTGGGCATAGGGATAAACAGTTCTTCTTTGTGGGTTTTTGTGAAAATGGACTGACCCTGTCTTCATCTGGTCTCTGTTTCAGAGGAAGGCCATGGCCCGATAGGCCAGCAGCCCTCCCAGATCCTAAAATCACAACTTTCAGGGTTCCCCCTAGCCTGCTGCACAAAGTGAACAGCTAGCAAGGCACAGAGTCTGACCCCCGGCAGCCCCAGCTCCCTTGACCAGGCCCATAGCTGCGGTGCTGTGGGTGCCCGGGGAGTGCCAAGCCCTCACAGCCCTGAAGATCTACTGAAGTCTGCCCCTGGGAAAGAAGCACATGCTATACAGACATCCTTTTTCAATGCACACTAGAAGCCCAGCAGGCCAGGAGGAGTCAGGATCTGGGTTTGGACCATATTTCTAATAAGAGATCATTCGGTGTCTTGTAACATGTGAGTTTTACACATGCTATGGCTTGAGCTGAAGGAAAACAAGAACATAGCTTTTCTAAGCAAAAGGACTGAAATGCAAAGAACTGTGTCCAGGCTAGCATCCAAAAGAGACATACATGGGAAAAGTAGATCTAACTGAATTAATTCAAATCCTTGGCATTTTCCCCAAAGGACATGATTTATCCAGTTGCGATCTTGACATGTGCAGGGCAACCAGCTGAGACCCTTAGGCAAGTCCTTAAATTCTCTTAGTTTAAGAATAGAAGAAAAATTAAATTTAAAAATATCTTGTTTGACATATATATACGGGTGGAAAATATATTGGTAAGCGGAATTTTTATAGGGCTTCAGGAGTCCCGGAGTTTGGCAGAGATGTCTCAGGGACTATTCTGGGGGAAAAGCAGCGGGGAGTCAACAGCTGGACACTATTACTGGAAGGCTTTCCACAGAGAACGCTCACTTACAAAAGAGCTGAAGGTGAAACACACAGCAAAGTTTGCATGTGCAAAGCAGTTTCTCAGTAAAATATGAAAAGTTGCCTAAACACGTTAAACAGGAGGGCGCCTTAAGCAAATTACAATCTATGAGATCGTCCATATTTCATCTGCAGCATAAATAAATCTTACTGAGGAAAAATAATATTCAAGACAGGGTAGAAAAATAATCCTAGCAGTTAAACAAAGCAAGAACGAAACACAAAAAAGGACCGAAAGCAAAGTTATCTACAGACAACTCAACTGTTGACAGCATTGCTCCCTTTCCTATAGCTTTGCTAGATATGTCCCTTCCACAAAGGCCTTCATACATTGGTCCGGTGTGCATTCAGAAAACGTGTGAATACAGGGAAAACAGGAGAATTACAGACGAAAACAGAGAATCACAGGATAAGATCACTTAGATTCCCTACTGTTCTCCAGTCATCCCGCGGCACTGATGATGCCAGCTGACCAGACGGCTGAAAGGGTGGCATGCATTTCATGGTCGCATTTCCTAGACTCATCTAGACTGCTGGTAATGCTAAAGTTAGGAAACATGCGGATGTGATTTCTCTGGGTCAAACATTATCCACGACACCAAAGCCGCGACAACATTCACCTCCTCAGCTTTTCTTTGCTTGAGTGAAGAGAAGTCTTCCTGATTTTCTGGGGACCCAGCAGTGGGGCCTTTCCTCCAAGTTCTGGGTCATTTTTCAGCTGCCCAAAGCTAGAAGCAAATGAAAATCAGGCCACATATTAAAGAGGAAAATTGTCAGGCGAATGAGTCACTAACCAGATGGAAACTACATCTCCTGCTTCATACAAAGGGGGCAAATACATCACATCACTGTACCTGACACATTCAGTACTAAGTCTTTTCTTTCAGATTTTGAAATACCATAAATCCAATGGTCAAAACACTAAAACACACTGATTAAGTATAACATAAAACCAGGGCTAAGACATTCTAATTTTATCTGTTGTGGCTATTCCAAATTACAAACAGTTACCCACTGGCAATGCTTTTGTATTTTTAATCTTTACTTCATGCTGTTGAAAAAGCATTGCACCACCAGCCTACTACTCCTTCCTGCTGTAGTAAATTACACACGACGGTTGATGCTCGGACAACTCCTTATAAAGCAGACGGAGTTAGACAGCTCCCGTCCAACTGTAAGCTAACATTAAGTGTTCTGAGCAGGTTACAGGCCATGCCATCATGTCAGGCAGATCGGATGCAGTTTTTACCTACAATACTTTGCACCCGGTCTTTCAGTACCTCTGCAAATCACAGAACATGACTGTATCTACCCTTAAGAAGTTAAGGCACATGGGGATGGAGAGATGGTTCAGTGGTTAAGGGCATAAGCAGAAGACATAGGTTCCATTTCCAGCACCCTATGTGGTGGTTCATAACCATCTGTAACTCCAGTTCCAAGGTATTAGATGCCCTTTTCTGGCTTCCGAGGGTACTACATGCCTGCGGTGCAAGACACACCCATACACATGAAATAAAAATGTAGAAGGTCCATTACAGAGAAATGAACAGAGCAACTTTACCTGCCCTCCTCCACCTTTATCAGCATAGTTTCTCCCCCTTCCCATTTTCTCATTTAACAGATGTTATTATGACCCTCCTGTCTAGATTCCAGAAATCCATGGTTTTGCTCTATTCTATTAGCTTTTATTTTATGTGTATGATATGTAACCCATGTGTGCCTGGAGCCCACAGATGCCAGAGGAGGGACTAGGACCCCTGGACCTGCAGTCACAGACATTGTGAGCTACCACATGGGTTCAGGGAATTGAACCTGGCTCCTCTAGAAGGGTGGCCAACGCTCTTGATGGCTGAGCCATCTGTACAGGCCCCCTTCATTGTTTTTGAAAAATTAAGAGGGGGCGGGAGAGGGACAGATGGGGGAGGGAAGGAGGAAGGGAGGGGAAGAGAGAGGATAGGGGAAGGAAAAGGGGAGAAAGGGGGAGGGAGGAAGGGAGGGAGGAGGAGAGAGATAGAGAGAGGGGATGGGGGAGACATAGAGAGACAGAGACAGACACAGACAGAGAGACAGGCAGACAGACAGACAGACAGACAGAGCATGTAGAGGCCAGAGTTCAACTTGGTGTCTTTCCTGAGGTGCTGCTCACCACAGCTTTTATTACAGGGTCTCTCGCTGTCCTAAAGCTCACCAAGTGGGGCCCGGCTAACTGGCCAGGGTGCCCCAAGGATCCTCCTTCTGTTCCACCTCCCCAGGGCTGGTACTCTAAGCACCCAAGTCTCAAAGCTTTTGTGTTTGAATTCTCGGTCTCAAGCTCAAGTCCCCATATTTCCAAACAACTACTTTATTGACTGAGTTATCTCCCTAGCACTATAATCCTATTTTCTTTATCCAAAAGGGTGGAACTTGACTGGAAATTTTACTTTTATTTACATTGGTAAAGTTAGGAGGGAAAGAAAAACAATCAAGATTAGTAGACACTGAAAAATGCTTTCATGTAGTATAGAAAAATCATGAAACTTCACGGTACCCTCGCACCCCAGACGGGGGTCATCTTTCCATAAAGCTCTTTGCGGCTCAGCTGCTAAATAAGATTCACAAAGCTGCCGCTATCCATGCACCACTTGAGTGAGGTCATCTTTGGTTTGCCACACTGAACTGGCTGCCAAGTCTCTTCCTTTTTCTGAACAGTAGATGGCTGCAGTCTACACATACCGGGAAAACCCGATTCACTATTTTCACCAACAGCCTCGTGGGCTACAGCACTTGTTCATTCCGGGCAGCTCTAAGCTCTATCAAAAACCCCCTTGGTGTGAAAAAAAAAAGTGAGGGAAACATTCACCAAAAGTCGGTTTTTACAAAACATAGGAAGAGTCTGACCCCAAGTTCAACTGCCCGTGGGAGGTAGGCTTGAATGCCGGTTTTAACATCCAGAAGAGAGGTATGCAGACACTGAGACAGCCCAGATAAACTGAGCTTCCTTCATAGGAGGACATAGAATGAACTCTCCTAATTACAGGTGTTCAATAGTTGAAGCACTGAGATTGTGAGTTCAAAACAGACAATAAGAAGAAAGTGCTTTAGATATAGACTAGCTAAGATTGTGCTTGTCTGTTCAAATACCGGAGGTTTAAAGGTGTTTTAATAGAGTCTTCTATTATTTTATTTGAGTATCAAGGAGTTTTCTTATACTGGGTTGAATCCTCTTGTGTGGTATACCATAATCTCAGCTCTAGAATTTGAAACCTGTCTTCCAGGCAAGAGACTGCCCCCCTTCAGCCCTCTCAGCACGGCGCTAGTGTCCTGTGGTGACAGTCTCTGCAGTATCTTTAATAAAATATACACACTATAAACATTTGTAATATGGAAAAGTAGGAAAAAATAAAACTAACCAAAGAAACAGATCAGTAGAAAAGTCACTGCAGGAAGTCTGGAGGTACAGTCCACATTCTGGAAGTCTCTTAATGCTTTCCACATCTGCCGGGAGTTTTTTTAATCCTAAAATCACGACCAATGATTTTCACAAAGCAGGGTTTGTTTTTTTTTTAAATAGAAAGTAAATAGATTTTATTCCAGGAAGCATAAAACCACTCCGATTAGAAAGTACCATTGAAAGGCTACATACACCACACTGTACCCCCAGGACATCCTCTATCCAGTCAGAACCTGGTAACTTAGGTATTTTACAGTGCGCCTCCAACCGAGCTTATGCATCATCTTCCTATTTATAAGTAAGCATCAAGCAATTGCACTGTCAAGATATAGCCTCAAGGGGAAAAAGAATCTGCAGCTGTCGGTCCTTGGAACAATGACAGAACAACTAGAGAATGACTGTGATCCATCAGAGGTGCTGGACAGGTGATGAGCAGCTGCGTTTGCCCTGAGGACCAGAGAACAGAGTGCAAAGGGACCTTGGTCACAAGCTTAGTCAGGCCCAGTAAGGTGAAGCCAGAGGGGTTAGGGGCTGCTGGGGGAGAGGGAGGAGGTGCTACAAAGTGAACTCACTACACTGACCACTGAAAACTAACACTATAAAGAGGCAAACATGTGAACGAGAATGCGAACTTATATATTAATAACCTTCAGTGTGTTTCAAGAACATATTAATTTTAAGTTTAAAAAAAGTGTCCAGCCTTATGGAGATGTAACTGTGAGTGAGTGTGTGAGTGAGTGTGTGTGTGTGTGCAGTATGTAGAGTTGATAAACATATACATTGTAAACATAGCACAATCAAATTAGAGTATTCATCACCTTGTGTAATTATTCTATTGTGCATCTGCTGAAAACATTTCAAATGGATACTCTTAGCAAGTTTCAAGTATTCCACACAGTACTGTTAATACAGTCATCAAGTATCTTAGGTCTTCACTATTTGCTCCTATCCAAAAACTCCCCACCACTTGACCAATCCTTTCCATCCAATATCAGCTTAATTCCAAAAAATTTCTCAGCTGGTATCCCAGCATACAGCAAGCAAAAAATAGGTATTGAACCACATTAATTCCAGGACATGGAGGCTGTCTGCTGTCCTTTTGGGATAAAAACTAATGGAATCAATGCTAAAGTGTTGCAATACACACAATACAATAGCTAAGGGATTATAAAGGTCTAATTGAGGCATTGACATTAATGCTTTGTGTCTACAGCTATGCAAAGAAAGAATGGCCCTGTATTCATTTCAAGAGGTAAATAAATTATAAGAGGGAATTAATGCGCAACTCTGGGTTAATGTTCCTGCTTTTTGAACATCCCTGTAATGAAGTAACCTAATCAATTATATTTTAATATCCAAGATATGAGGGCAGCCAGGTTATCAAATGAAAAGAAACATAGTAACAATCTCAAACAAAAACAAACAGCACCCTTTACCACACAGCTATCATGCAACTCATTGGAAATTTCTGAACATTTCCGCTTCTCGTGCAGATAAAGGATTTTTTTCTCCTTTACACTTATTTCCTGACTATGAGTAAAAGCACACTCATGAAATACAGAGCAAATTCATAGTCCACAAATAAAGGCATAAGTGGAAAATCAATTTAAAGATATGCAAACATGGCTTTTTATAGAATGTTGATGAGAATTTTTTAAACATTTGCAAATATATTTTTAACTCACCCATATTTGTGAAAAATGTTTTCCAGTACTTTACCACCATGTTCATTTTGTCCAAGGTCAGAGGCTCAGTGAAACTAATATCCACTCCATATTCTGAAATACAGCCTGAAAAAATCATGTTAGCACCAATCTTGTGATTCCTGCTTGAAAATGAAACACACGCCACATGAGGAAGTCACATACATACCTTTAAATTCTTCAGGTATTATAAAAACAAACAGCAAATATATGTTTTTCTTCTTGCTGGATCTGAGGGAAAAGTGTTACAATGAAACAAAATCATTATTCAAAGAAAGTCAGACTCAAGAGTTGAACTACTAGGAACTGAACTATAGATGCCTTGAACTTGGAGAATTTGATACGATGGAAAAAAATGTTTAACTCAGCATCTCGAATCAAGGAGGAATGATGTGATGGACCGCTCTTTCGTCACTAAATGAATAACCTAAACAGCATCCATATTTTCAGATTTCTCATTAGTTTAAAAAAGGTTGAAGAGGGGCTAGAGAGATGGCTCAGCAGTTAAGAGCACTGACTGCTCTTCCCAAGGACCCAGGTTCAATTCCCAGCGTCCACATGGCAGCTCACAACTGTCTGAAGATCCAGTTGCAGAGGTTCTGACACCTTCACACCAATGCACATAAAATAAAGTTAAGTAAACCATAAAAAATATTTATTAAAAAAAGTTGCAGAAAAAAAGGACATTTCAAGACCACTATAAGAATAAAATCAGGGACTAGAGAGACAGCTCAGTGGTTGAGAGCATTGGTTGTTCTTCCAGAGGCTCCTGATTCAATTCCCAGCGTCCACATGGCAGCTCACAACTGTCTGCAACCCCAGTTCCAGGGGACCGTACACCCATGGCAAAATGATAATACACATAAAATAAAAATAAGTAAATAAAAAAATAAAATCATCAAAATCCAGATTGGGGAAAGTTACATAAAACTAAAAACTCTTTTAAACACATACGTGTGTTTGTTTCAAAAAGATACATATGTATAATTTAAAACAAAAAAAGGAAAGCTGAAATTTGAATTTTTATCAAGTTTTTTTAGAATCATAAGCAAGAAACACTGAATATTGGCTATATATTTCACCATTAAAGAATTATTCATTTATAGATGTATCACTGGTGTTTGAGCTTTCGTTGAGTCCAGTCTTAGACAACTATTTACTAAAACACCAAATGGATGAACTAAACAATGTCAGATTTACTGTGAAATACGCCCACAGTAGAGCTTTCTGGAAGAGGAAAGATGTCCCACTAAGAGCAATCCAAGTTGCACTGAGGACTTGGGTGTTCGCTGCTCTAGTCTGCTTTCGTATGCTTGCATGGTTCCAAACTAAAACGTCCTGCGCAAGAGTTAACCGCACTCGTGTGTACAATACGCCAGCTAAGCAAAAGCTGGTTCTTCAGCTCACAAGCTTGGGTTATCTAGGAAGAGCGAACCTCACCTGAGAAAATGCCTCCATCAGACTGGCCCAAAAGCAAGTCAGTAAGGCATTTTCTTGATTAATGATTGATGCGGAGGGCCAAGCCTGCTGTGGCTGGTGCCACCCCTGGTGGTACTGGGTAGAATAAAAAAGCAGGCTGAACAAGCATGAGGAGCAAGCCAGCAAGCAGTTGGTTCCCACTTTGAATCCTGCCCTGACTCCTCTGAACAACGGACTAACATCGGGAGACTGAAATAAACCCTTTCCTCCCAAGTTACTTTGGTTGTAGTATTTATCACAGCACTAGAACCTAACTAAGAACCCCTGCATGGTACTGTTAGTTTATGTAAAAGTGAATGTATATTATTCTATATTCCATATTTTATCATAAACTTATCTACCTGTAGAAGGCTGGGTCCAGGGTCCTCCGGGAATACCCAAATCCCAAATCAGTCTGTGTTCAAGCTCCTTGCAAAGACTTTTATTTAAGGGGTGGGGCAGAGGACCAGGAAGTCCAGGTAGCCTGGTGCTGTCCATCTAACAGGCTTAGTCTCTTCCTGCCCCAGCCTGCCTAGTCTCCTAACCTCTCAGGCCTCTTAAGAGAGTCCCCAGATGCTCTCTACTTACAAGGGCCTGTCCTGACACCATCTTAATTCCACTCTCTCTGTCAGCTCTTTCCATAGGGGAGCCAAGCTGTTGGTACCTAATCCTGTTTACATACATCCTGAGTGGTTCAAGATGCCCTAGGATCCCACTGGGAGAAAGTAACTCTCCCTCCATGGGACTCCAGCTCTCTGAAAGCAACTTGGGAATGAAGAAGCTAGGCTTTTACAGAGATCTAAGGTGAAATGGGGGTGTCTGAGATGGTAGGGTCCTAACTCACTCAGATCCCAAGAACCTCATCACACCCAGAAATAGATTCAGGCCACTGCCAGCTCCACACAGAGCTCAGGGTTCTAGCTTCAATATCTATCATAACTCTTAATAAACTCTAAAACGATGTGTCATTTTAATGACAGTTATTAAAAAAAGCCCACCTATGGGACCAATATCAGCATTATGTACCAAATAAATTTCTATGGCTAATTACCCCCTCTGTGGTCACTCATACCTACTCCTTCTCAGGTTAAACCGTTAGTTCTTACAACAGCATGCCAAACTGGCCACATACCCACACTGTGAAGCTTCTATCCATGAAGACACACTTCCCTTTAAAACGCAAAGTGGTCAGATTTTATGTCAAGTATATCAGCAAACTGTGTCTTACAGATGCAAGAGAGAGGTCTCAAAGGTGATTTTAAAGACACAGAGTCAAGATTCGAAACATTTTACCTGATTAACTTGACAGCCTCCAGTTCCTCCACAGTTAAGGTGGAAGTCACCATCAAGAAAACTATGTCAAATGAGTTTGCAGCCAAAAGCGCAGCCACCTTCTTCACGTCGCTAACAGTCAGGGTGATCTGTGCTGTGATGGAAAAGAACTGGACAGAGCCAGTCAGGAAGTATCTTGTGGCATCTCCAACCAGCAAAAGGTCTAGTCGCTCCTGAAAGAGAAGGAAAGAAGCAGAAGTCATATGTGATTGATTACCACCAAACACAAGGGAGAAATAACGCCATGGCGACCAACCCTCAGCACTTGAGGCCAGGAAGCTCTGCTTTGCCTCCATGCCCAGGGCGGTGCTTGAGTCTGAACATCTTGTTACTTTCATGAAGATCTGAATGTGCTTTCCCTGTAAACCTCTCTTGTTCCATTAACAGGTACAGTTATGATCCAGTTTCATTTTTGTTTGTTTGTTTGTTTTGTGTTTCTCGAGACAGGGTTTCTCTGCAGCTTTTGAGCCTGTCCTGGAACTAGCTCTTGTAGACCATGCTAACATCGAACTCACAGAGATCCGCCTGCCTCTGCCTCCCGAGTGCTGGGATTACCACCATGTTTCCTAGTTGGACATTTCTACTGGAAAACATATTTTGTGAGAAAGTCAAATTAGCAAGTGCCATATCATTTATTTTGCAAAAAACACATTCTGGAGAACAAATTAAAAAAATCTAAACTTGGTGCTAGAGAAATGGCTCAGTGATTTTTAAGAACCCTGGCTACTCTTGCAGAGGACCCAGATTCATTCCCTGCACCTAACGGTGGCTTTCAGCTGTTGCTAATGACAGTTCCAAGGCATCTGGTACTCTTCTGGCCACCCTAGGTACCAGGCACACACATGATGTACATACATACATCCAGATGAAACATTTAGACAAAAAACATCTCATAATGTTTAAAGTGAGTTTATAATTGTGTGTTGGGCCTCATTCCTAGCAATCCTTGGCCACATGAAAACATGGGTTGACAGGTGGATGCTTGCCTCTGTCCACACAAGGAAGCATCCCTCATATGAATATCTCCCTCTCCTCCATCCCCCACGTACTTCTGTTGGGAATGCCTGGAATTTAAGATATTATCTTTTGTATTTACAATTAATATTTATACGTAATGATTTCTGTTGTCATCACTTTGGTCTGTATTATTCCTTGCAGTTCCTGCTTGCTTCTCTCTGGGATTCACTTTATTGAATTTCAGTGCAGGCTCAGGAGATTCTTCCAGCCTGACAAGGCTGTCACTATGCTCTCACAAGCAGTTAGCTGGCCTAGGTCTCTGAATTTTGACGATGATGGTGCATCACCTTGTGATATTCAGAGTGGCTGTAGAAAGTACCAAGCGACTTTGCTTTCTCTGGGTTATTTTATGTTATTTATCTTTTGTGTCCTGATAGTATCTGAGTACAAGCATTTATTATTGGCTCTCGAAATGGATGGTACTTCTTCAACAGGGGTCACTTTTTCCTCTCTGTTGTCTTTCTCTCCTTGGGAATCTTCTCTGAAATGTTAGAAACCCCAGGAAGATTCTTTTTTCCATTTCTCTGTGATAGATTAGATTTGTATTCTCGGCCTACAGTCTTTTAAAAAGTACTGAATTTAATATGACTTGTGAATTTTTAAGGTTTTTTTTTATAACTTGTTGTTTTTGGAATGTGATAACGTCTCTGAAGATGCAAATTAGAATTTTACTTGTGTCTACGTGTATGCATTGTGTCGTGTGTGTATTTGTGTGAAGTCGACCTGTTTGTCAGGACAGGGTCTCGTGCTGGGCTTGGAGTTTTCTAACTATGACAGGCTGTCTGGCCAGGAATCCCTGTATCTCCACTTCCCCAGAGTTAGAATTACATGAACATGCACATGCAGTCATGCCTGCTGTGTGTTCATGTGTGATTATGCATGTGTATGCCTGCAGGTGGTCAGAAGAAGACTGCATGGGATTTCTTCTTCTGTGTCTCCCCACCTTATTTTTTGAGGCAGAGTCTCTCACTGAACCTGGAGCTCAAGGATTTGCCTAAAATGGCAGACCAGTGAGTTCCAGGGGCTCCCCCGTCTCTTCCCAATGCAGGGGGGGGGCTCAGGCATGAGTCACTGTGCCTGGTCTTTACACAGGCACTCAGGTCCTAATGTTTGCACGTGAGTAGTTTACCAACCGTGCTATCTCCTCAGCCTCGCAAATTGGAATCCAGGCATTTGTTTCTATTCTCTTTTGTCGTAGCCCCTTCAGCTTGCTCTTTCACAAGTACTAAAACAAGGTTGATTATGAACAAAACACATCTCTTTCTTGTCATACTGGATCTAGGACAAGTCCAAGATGAAAGTGTTGGCAGGTCCAGCATCAAGTGAAGGCTTGATGATTTCTGGTTCAGGGAAGGCAGCCTCTCGGTGTGCCTTCATGTTGTACAAAGGCTGCTGGATCCACCTTGGGCCTCTTTTACAGGAACACTAATCATATTCTTGATGACAGATAGGCCTTAGTGACCTAATCACTTCAGAACAGCCCCACCTCCTAACGTCAACACCTTGTAATGAGGACTTCAGGATGTATATTTGAAGAGGACACCAACACTCCTAATAGAGCAGGCTCACAATGTATGCCCAGTAGAGCTGCACACTTGGGCAGCTGCGCCTACCTACATCCGGGAATCTTAGAGAAACTTATGAAGCAAGGACTATGTGGCTGTAAACGTCCCCAGTGGTGGCGTCCTTTAAATGAAAACTGATTTGGGTCCCGTGTTAGGGAGCAGGGAACTGGAAAACGGACTGGAGAGCAGAGACTGAGTCTATGCCGGTTCCTGGTCACACAGAGAACTGGAAATTACCCACACTGGGAGCCTCCTTCCCACACGCAGCTCACTTTCCGTACATCAGTTCACAGGCGTGTCCTGGAGGTAAACGCATCCCTGCTCTGGTCAGAGGAACAAGCTAAGCGCAGGTGTTCTGCATGTAGCTGCTCTACGCCAGGTGATCACCCTCTGCACACGTGCGGCCCTTTGTTTCTGCCCATCACTAATAGGTCCCACCTCAGCATCTCTCCTCTCCCGTCTACAAAGTTATAGCTTTTCTCCATCACGCACATTTGAGCCTGTCGCTTTCTAGATTTCAAGTCTGGCTGTGGGTTTTAGGTTCTGAGAGAAACGGCTGTGTTGGAACCAAGATTCCATCTACAACCACGCACTGCATCGGGTGGCTGTGTCTCCTTAGGTTTTTTTTATTATTATTAAAAATTTCCATCTCCTCCTCTCCTCCTGCCCCTTTCTTTCGTAGTGATATTTACTTGTTGGAGGCTGAATTATTTTAAGTGTCTCCTGCTGTGGCGTTCAGAACAGAGGAGGTGGAGGAAGCAATTATACTCAATCCACCAGCAGGAGCCAGTCTCATTCACCTACTCCGCCAACAGCAGAAAGGATAAAAGAGTCCATCCACTCATTAATGTGTTCTTGTTTTTTGTTTTGTTTTCTGCAACCTGACACCAGCCTCCAAACTTACCTCTATTTCCCTCGAGAGCCCTAACATTTTCAAAACATACCATAACCCTTTCCTTCAAAAATAATTATTTTGCTATGTGAGACACAGCCTTGGTATGATCCCTAGGCTGGTTTCAAACACTCAATCCTCCTGTCCCAGCTCTTGGAAACTACAGAGACCCAGGGAGAATCTGGAGGCCCTTGTGGTCTGCTTCACGTCATTTGAAAGCCACACCATAGGTCAGCAGTATCTCAGGTGCAATCCATTAGTGTTTGTTGTCCAACTCTACTGGATGGCATGGCTAATTCTATCCCAGCACCTTCCTGAGATCCCTCCCCCCAAAGATGAGTGCTGCTGTAACAGTGGTAAGTGGTTATGGGACCTGACTCTAAGAAGGTTATAGTTTTGTTGACTTTTTTCTAAATAATGTTTTAGTTGAAGCAACTGCCAATATGCTAATATAATTTATCTGATACAGATAGGGCATTCATAAAATGATTATATAAATGTTTCTGTGGAGTGTCTCTCTGTGTGTGCATGTGTGGGTGTGTGTGTGTGAGAGAGAGATGTGGCATGTATGTGGTGTGCGTATGTGGTATCTGTGTATGTGGTATGTTTGTAGTGTGTGTATGTATGTGGTGCTGTGTGTGTGTGTTTATGTGTTTGATGTGTGTGGTATGTACCTGTGTATGTGGTGGATGAGTGGGGGTCAAGTGTCTTCCTCAGTCACTCTCCACCTTATGTTTTGAGGCAAAATCTCTCACTGAACTAGCCANNNTAGATTGGCTGGCCAATGAGCTTCAGTATCACCCTGATTCTGGCTCCTCTCACCAAGCACTGGGGTTATAGATGCATGTGTGGCTATGTATGGCTTTATCTGGGTACTGGGTGCCAAACTTAGGTTCTCATGCTTGAGCCGCAAGCACTTCCTCAACCAAGCCACCTACCTCTCCAATCCCCTAATTTTTCTTTTATCTTAATATAGTAATTTTTCTCTCACTGAGCCATCTGAGAACAAAACAAGGTGGTATGAATGATGACACTAAAAACAGGTAGAAGCCAGGAAATAGATAATATAAAATAGGTATAGGCTGGGGATAACTGTAAAATTTTCTGTTAGGAAGTTCGGTTCTCTTAGCCTTCTCAAACATCTTACGGCTTTGTGCTCCTGCTTAATTGTGCTTGTTAATTACTGTCCTCATAGGAATTTATTGAGTCCTTGTACCGGGCAGAGGCAGTGCTAAGAATACAGGTGAAGGGACAGCCAAGCACCCTGTGCACAGGGCTTTCCATGTCTTCTATGTGGTACAGACAGCAGGGCTCACAATCCTTGGGATGCAGAACAGTGCATTGAGCCTTGGTTACCAGCCCGTTTTCAACATCCAATGTGGGGCTAAGGGACCAAAGGCTTCAGGGCAGGAACCAGTATCTGCCTCTTGGTTCCAGGCACCACCAATGGCTCTAAGAGACAGGACCTGTATCTGCAAGGCAAGTTCACAGTGCAAAGGCCCCAGGCAAGGTAGACACCTCTGTTTTCTTAAATATCAGCCTGAGCACAAACACACACACACACACACACACACACACACACACACACATACACTCTGTCATTTCAAGCTGAGAGGATGGGAAAGAATTCCAGGGATGTGCATTCAAACTGAGCAGTGGAAACTATTCTCCCCACTGCGTGAGTTATAGGCTCAAAGAACAAAAGCAGCAGCCTATTTGGGTGGTACCTGGGTGTTCTAACTGCATGATTCTCCTTCCAGGTTCCCCTCCCAGAGACCCCAGAATCTATCAGTCTTGTGGAGAAAAGTCAAGAGCTTTAAGGGACAAAGACATGGGGAGGAGCCTGAAGAGGGGAGGAAACTAAGACGGGTGGGAAGTAGCAGAATAGGAAATCATGTTCTGTGCAGGAGCCTAAGGTTTGCAAACGCTGGGTGCTGGCTGAGGCACACAGTACAAAACAAAGCAATTCCAGAAAGATGTGACTGGTCCTCTTGCCAAAGGCTTCTTTCCCTGACCTACAAAGCCAGAGCCATAACATACTCAGGGTGTCAGCAGTCACACAGAGACTTAAAACACCACTCAAGTTCACTACCCGGCAATGTAAATTTAGCAAATAAAGTATAATTAGTGTAAAACCAAGTGTTGACTCAGTACGCTGTTGATGGTGTAACATCGGAACACAGGCAATAGGAAGGTTTGCCAACGATGAGAGAAAAAGAATGGAAAGTTCTAGCATATTCTCCTTTGCAAACTTGCCTTTGAACACATCTATGATTTCCACCTAAGAACACAATTGGCTAGATTCCATTTGATATCACTTTTTTTCTGTTATGAATTGCTTAGTGCATTTTTTAACCAATACATATTCATTGGAATTTTTTTAAATGACGAGAAAAAGAAACCCCATGTTATGAATTGCTTAGTGCATTTTTTTAACCAATACATATTCGTTGGAAATTTTTAAAAAATGACGAGAAAAAGAAAACCCATGCTTTCTTAGGGGTGTGCCCTATTAACACCCTGCCACGTCCTTTAATGATGAGCAGCTTTATAACCCCACAGGCACCAATGTCCTTATCTACCCCACCTCATTTCTGGCTGCATTCAGGAAACTGCAGTCTCTACAGTTTTACAGCCCCAGATCTCCATCTGCAAACGGTGGCGGTCTAAACCCTTAATTAGTAACAGCAGGTGCTGAAGTGCTTAGAGCAAATCACTCCTCCATTTTAGTGAGTTGTTATTTATGTCAGTCTTATCACTGGGTACAGCGCTGCAGCAGCCGCTGCCTGGGCCTGAACTCTCAGAGGGCAATCACCGGCCTCTGGTTTCCCAGGAGACCAAGGAGGGATTTGGCTCTATCTGGAGACTAACTAAGCTGCGGGGCTAGTCCCGGATCAGAATCCACAATTATTTGTGTCCTAAAAAAATCAGGCATTTTATTCAGAATTCCATTTTTGTGCAGTTTTGCTTAATCCTGAGCCATCTTTTCCTTAACGCTTTCGCGTGCGTACAAAACACCTTACCCACCCCCGGAATTACCAAAACCCGTTAAACAACCTACAGAAATAATTTCGTTTCCCGAAGCTTGTCCCTAAAGGGTCAGAAGATTAAGTAGTCAAAGCTTTCTACAGGTTTTAACAAAACTCATTTAGGTGTAAGAGACCCCGCTCCTATTTGTCTAGAAAGATCTGTGAACAGATAGTGCTGGCTCGGCCTTCTGAGGTGAGTAATGTTCCTCTATGCATCTCTAGCCAGACTTTCCCGCTTTTTTGTTTTGTTTTGTCTTGTAGACAGGTTTTCACACTATAACCCAGAACAGGCCTTGAATTCATAGCATCCTCCCGCCTCAGCTTGCATAGGGCCTAAGTCACCAGGCCGGGTTTCACGTTACTTTTTTTTTTTTTAAATCTAAACTAGTAACCCTGTGGGTGAGTCACCAAGGGTCTGATCAAAGTGCGCTTCTGGGACCTCTCTCTGCAGAATACGGACGGACCGGGTATGTACAGTACATTGGCAAGCAGGCTTTGTTTGTGCAAGGCCACCTTGGGTCGCCATCTTCGAAAGGACAACAATGCAAGGACAGGGACTCCAGAAATACATGCAGATAAATGCACGCTCCTATAGCCCAAACCTTCCCTGTAGGAGAGCTCAGGCCGGGGCCTCCCAATCCCAGGACGGCCCAAGGTTCTGCTCCGGGCTCCAGGGTCAAGGGGGTTCAAAGTCTGGCCTGGTGGCTTTCTTGACTCAAATAACAGCCCCACATCAGAACGCAGCACCAGGCCCTTGATGGAGCCTCCTGGGTGGGTGCACCCTAGTAGGGCTGCGCCGGCAAGGCCGGACGGGGTGATACTCACAGCTGCCTCCCCAACAGCTCCTACCTGCCCTGGCCTCCGGCCTAGGTCCCCACTGCTGATCAGGTCCGCCATGGCGTCTCGTCCTCCGCAGCTTCTTGGAGGGTCCCCGTGGTGTGAGGGGCGGAGCGAGGCGCAGAAAGTGCCCTCCCGGGGGCTATGGGAGCGCTGGACAGAGTGACGTGGACACCCCAGGCCTG
>LOEQ01000049.1:458464-490375 GCA_001685075.1 Bramus lutescens | reverse complement strand
TTGCTCCACTACGCATGGGCAGAACACCCTCTGCTGTGCTGGATGCCTGGGGTGGGCCAGCCACTTAGCGGTCCTACAGATGCGCCAGCTTGTCCATTAAAATATATTTGCCTGATGCCCGTGCATATGGACAGCGCTCGTATGGCAGTTTCTTTAATTCATTCTTTAATTTGGAATTGCTCTGTTTTATACTGCAATTTAACACGTTGGCCCCATTTTCTCAGCTGAGAAACTGAGGCAGTGAAGAAGTTTCTGGTGGCTGCTGACCAAACCCGTTATTCAGCCCTGGCTCAGCACTGGGATAAGATCCTTTTCTTTGTTATTGTGTCTAGGTTTTTCTAACGCTTAGGAACCCGTTTTGTGGTGACACATCCGGGACACAGCACAGAAGAGCTTTGTGAGACCCACCACGGTAGGTGGTCTGTCTCCCAGCAAACCCTCAGGATGCTCTGCACTACTGTTGCATTCTGCTCTGGGTGGCTGATTTAGGTCATCAGAGTAGACAAAAATAGTCCTATGCCTCTCTGCTATTTGGTTGGGAAAAGGTGACATAAATCGTTTTTGGGGATCCTCTTTCATCCATGATTCTACAAACTGTGGGCTGAAAATATTAGAGAAACTGGCCAGGTGTGGTGGCACCCGCCTTTAATCCAGCACTGTGGAGGCAGAGAGGGAAGGATCTTTTGGGGCCAGCCTGGTCTATTAAGTGAATTCCAGGACAGCCAGGACTAGATAGAGACCCTGTCTCAAGCAAAGGAGGAGAGAGAAAACTGCATCACTGCTAAACTTGTACAGACCTATCCTTTATCATTCCCTGAGCAATAGAACATTAGCCACTATCTGCATCGTGTTAGATTTTACAGGGTGAGCCTCTCTTATCTAAAGCCTTCAGGCCTGAAACCTTTAACAAAGGTTAGGAATTTTTTTTCATATACAAATTGAGACATCTTGGAGGTGAGACCCGAATCTAAGCATGAGATTCAGACCAGGCAATAGTACAGAGACTCAGCCCTTACACATGATGTACAACCATGTTCATAAGCACCTTATACTCCGGACCCAAAGGTGATATTATGCAGAGTTTAAAAATAGTTTTGCACCATGCACAGATCCCCATGTGTATTTGGATGTGGAAAGGGAGGATCATGTGACATCATGTCAGCAAAGGGGTTCCGAGTTTCAGAAGAGTTTAGATTTTCAAATTAGCTATGTTCCACCTGCAAAAGGCTGATTTAAAGGATACTTAAAGATGTTGTTTATATGCAAAATCAACAGCATTTTATATAAAGGATCTGAATACTAGCAGATCTTAGTATCTACAGGGGGCCTGAAATCAATCCTCTGGTTACAGAGTGAAATCTGTACATGCATGCATTTTAATAAACCCTACCTCTCTACTGCCTTCTACCTCATCGGGGACTGAGAATAAGTAAATTTCCATGAAGAGGATGACCTCTTTCATCAGTATAAGATATGGGACAAGGGGGCAGTCATACTCAGACTCTGGGGTATGGTGTGAACTGAAGCCACTTGGAACATTTTTCTCTTGAACAGTAACTAACTTTCCTTTGTTCCAGGGGGTCAGGAATAGCAACTGTGGGGCTATAAATATAGACATATTTAGCTTGAATAAAAAATGACCTTAAGATAATAGGAGAGAAAGTCATTCCTGAGGGGAGGGGTAGTTTTTATTGTGGTTGCTTTGCTGTTGCTGTTGTTATTTTGTATCTAGAACGTGAAAGGCTAAAATTGAGAAGAATCAACCTAGATATTTTTAGCATCTCAAAAGAAAGCTTAATTTTCAAGTGGACAGCTGCCTACTGTTTAACAGTGGATCTCCCTGAAGGAGATTTTGCTGGACAGGCCTCTCCCCTGCCTGACAGTTGGCAATGTCCAAGGACACTGAGGTGAACTGGCTTCCAGCTGGCTGAGTTGAATAATTCTGCTAAATATTCTGCAATGCTCAGGGTAGCCTTAAAAGTATCTGCCCCAAAGAGGTATTAGCCTTGGATAGCGAAACCTGCCATCAACCTGTGCATTGCAAAAGAATGCAAGCCATGGATTTCTTGTGTCACCTTTAACCTTCTTGAACTGTTCTTGTGTCACTAGAGACAAATGGGCAGGTGACACTTCCTACAGTCCCTACAGCATCAGCATACTGAATATAGTACCACAACATAAAATACTGTAACACTAATTCTACATTAATAAATTAGAAAAATGAACCTAAAATTCTCATTCACTCTAACCTGCAAAATGGCAAAGCACATGAGTTTTACATGACTCTCCTAACTAAATTATTATTGTATTTTTACTTTCATTTTTGGTTCTGGAGGTTGAACCCAGGGCTCTGTGTGCTATACCACTGAGACCTCCCTTGGCCCTCATGTTTACTCTTCATTTTGAAATGGGGGAGGGGTCTTATTAAGTTGCCCAGGCTGGCCTAGAACCTGTGATCCTCCTGCTGCATAGCTACTATTACAGGTCTGTGCCACTGGGCCCAGCTAATTGTCTGCTTTTTTTATAATATGCATATAGAATGAAAGATTTGTTCAAATGAACACTTGTGTTTAAGAAAATAAACAAAGCTTTCACCATTTGAAAATCTACGTTGGTGTGTCCTAGTGACTATCACATACTGTGTGCCTAAGGTTATTGATCACCTGGCTAATTTCCAAAGCTGTCTCTTTTCAAAGATAGTGGGACTAAAGAGAGTGTTTTCATGAGACTACAACCACAAAAGCTAAAAGTCAGAGAATTCACCAATATCAGGCATTTTACCTAAAACCTTTCCCATATAAGACACTAAAGTGTGTCTCTGTGTGTATGCATATATATTAAATAATATATATGACTATATATATAAAACAATAAGAACAGTCTTATACCACCTTTGTAATATGCTTGACTAGCAGAATTCCACTGATCATCAAGTTCTGTTGTAGAATTATAAACACAAGTATTTCTGTTCCATAGTGTTCAAACTTCTGCTTCTGCTTTTGTCTCCACCCATCTTGTCTGACAGTTCATCAAAGAATAGCCAGAACCAAGGCTTAAGACAGAAGCCTGAATATGAATGCCTTGTCTTATGAAAAGGCCCGCTTCTCTCCCTTGCCCAACAAGGCCTGACCTCTGAGCCTCTGGTCATGGTGTCTTCCTGCTGCTCCTTCATTCTTCTCATTCTCTTTCCGGGAGACACCTCTCGGGCACTCCCATCAGAATGGAGCCCCTTACACTACTGTTTACTGCATGGTTTACCCTGGTGTAAATAACACATTATTTTGTCTTCTCCCAATCTCCAGAATAAAGACCTAGAAAAATGCCTGATGAGTAGCAGGCATTGAAATATTTAAATTGAAGAACCAATTATGGAGCTGGAAAGATGGCTTAGCAGTTAAGAGCACTGGCTGTTCTTACAGAGGACTCATGGTTAATTCCCAGAACCCACATGGCCTCTCATGACCATCTGTAACTCCAGTTCCAGAGATGTTTTCTTCTGGCCTCCCAGGGTTCCTGCATGCACATTGTGAACACACACTCACACCTCTCTCCCTCCCTTTCTCTGCCTCCACATACACACACCCTCCTTCCCTTTCTCCCCCCACCAACACACACACACATACACACATATACACACACATACACACACATATGCACACACATATATACACACATACACACACATACACACATACATACACACATATACACACATACACACATACACACACATATATACACACACATACACACATACATACACACATATATACACACACACATACACACATATATACACACACATACACACATACACACATACATACACACATATATACACACACACATACACACACATACACACATACACACACACACACAATCCCTCTCTCCCTCCCTTTCAACCCCACCACCACCACCGCCCTCTCACACACATACATGCTCACACAATGACCAGCACATTTCTCTCTCACACACATACGTATATATAAATGTATTTTAAGATAAGGGCAAATTGAGGGTATTCCAGCAGTTGATTGGCACTAGTTGATTTCATGTCTTTAAAGACATGAGCCTATGATCTATTCAATCTCATAATGCCACCCATTGCGCAGTAAGACACAAAAGACAGGGTTTGTTGGAAAGAAATTGCATCACCAAAATAAGCTCGTTATCAGGGTGACTGTGTTGTCATCACATGGCTAGGGCCATCCAGGGAGGAAAAGGACAGTTTTAATCTTGTCCTTTCTAACCTAAAAATGTGCAAGAGCCTCTCTGTTTAGACACTTAACTCTTTTCCGCGGTGTGACAGTAGAACCCACACTCTCATTCCCCCATCCGGCTTTCAAAACGCAGCATTTAATCAAGTCAGCCAAATCAGTCTCTCTCCCCAAATCAGTCTCTCTTTCCAGAAACCCCATGACCAAGCTGAGGAATTTCTTTGGCGCTATGGATGAAACATATGAACCCAGGGAAGTCCCTAACCTTTGTGAGCCAGCTCAGTGACTTGGGAATAGTACTGGCCATGTCCTCCATGCCTCCCCAGCTAAACGCTCAATTCCCAACCATCCTCACTTCCACCTGAATTTTCTGTGTAACTTGCCCTGCATCTGAGAGGCCAGACCCTCTCTTACTTGTATGTTTCCTTCCTGCTCAGTTCTCTTAACCCAGAAGCGTGGTTCTGAGAACTGTGTGGTCTAAGTTCACAATGCTTAACAACAAGCGCTTTGGTCTGTCCAGCTCGGATCTCCCCCACAGTATGCACGGACTCATATTTTCTTTTGTATCTAATCTGGGAAAACGAGGAAAAATTGCAAGGTATTCCTAATTCCCTGGGTAGCAGAGAATCCATGTCTCTGTGAAAATTAATCTGCTGAAATTCTGACTCTGAGATGTTAGAATTAAGAGGTGAGATCCTTGAGAGGTCACTGTGTCAGGAGAAAGAAGCCCTCATTAATTATATTAGTGCCTTTGTGTAAAAGAGGCCTGAGGGAGTCCCTTGGCTTTTCCACACAGCAAGCACAAATGAGAAGACAGTCTGTAGAGCTGGAACCAGAGCATCCCCACCACTGAATCTTCCAACACACTGATTTTGGACTTGGCAGCTTCCAGAAACGGTAGAAATAGGATTCTGTTTTTCCTATGTCAGTCTGTGACGTTCTGTTAGAGCAACTCAGTAGGAACCCTCTTATGCCTCTGCTCGACAAGCGCAACTATTTTAGCATCATGGGGTAGAGACTGTTTTACTAGAATTTATATCCCAGTAACTAGTAAGTTGATAACAAATACACACACCCCATAGTTAAGCATTTCCCTTAGGCAGAAAAAAAAATCACATAGAAACTGATTATGCCCAGCAGAAGACTGTAATTGGTCTTGACGGTTTCCCTATCAACTAATACACTAACTTTCAAAATCAGGAATTGACTCTAGTAAATCTACTTCATTTCTAACCTCAGAGCCTTGAGAGGGTACAGAACTAAATGGAAGTGACATTAGGACTATGGCTGAGGCTGAGTCACACCGGATCCAGAGTGGCCCCCACTCCCAGGCAAAACCATGCCGCTGAACCGTGGAAGTCAGCAGATTCCTCAGAGCATCTGTGGCTGAAGTGCCTGAGAAGACAGTTTCAAAGGGGCTTGTTTTACTTTAGCCACAGTGACAGCTGGCCTAAGCCGTCAGGAATTTCTGTCACCAAAAATTCAGGCAATTTTCAAAGGAGAAATTTCTTGTTGATGGATGTTAGGGATAACACAAAGTAGGAAGGAGACATCTTGAATACATAGTGACAGGAGAGAAGAACCTACTGGGCTAGTTTCTCATATTTATTATGAAACTTTCATAATACCTGAGTGTGTGTGTGCGTGTGTGCATGCGTGTGTGTGTGTGTATGTGTGTGTATGTGTGTGTGTTTAAAGATAGGGGCACAAAGCCGTACTCTGACACTGCCAACAATTTGAACTCTTGGATGTCTCCTACCATGCCCCCCAGTTATTGTCTTTCTATTATTATTTATATTTACTTCTTTTATTGATGAAGCCAGGCAGGGTCGTTGGATAACAGAGATAACCTTGTGTGGCACTTCTGACAGCTGAAGGTAGTTGCTACATGAACAGAACACTGAAATAAATGGTATTAACTCAGCAGCTTGGGGGAGTGGGGGACCCCAAAGAGACATTGAGTTTAGAAGCCTGAAGACTCCTGTTTTTCACAGAGGACTAAGTACTCAGCAGGTGTGTAGACCCAAGAAAAGACGTTGGGGAAAATATTAGTAGTAAGTATGCCTTTAAGTCAGTTGTCTTTAAAAAGTAAAGACAACTAGCCTGGTCTACAGCATGAGTTCCAGGACAGCCAAGGCTACACAGAGAAACCCTGTCTTGAAAAGCCAAAAAGGAAAAACAAGGTGACTTTGAGTACAAATAACCCATTTTCAAGGAAAACCTAGGAATTGAGAACTGCGAAGGGTGTGACAGTGTCCCTCTAGGGTCCCCACAGCAAAGACAAAACTGAGAAGAACACCGCAGAGGCCACCAGGACCCCTGCTGTGACAGAGCTCAACCACAATTATCAACTTTACTCCCAGGAGGACATAAGTTTAAATGTTTGGTGACTCTCATGAGGAAGAAAGAGGAATGGACCAAAGAAACAAATTATGCTTGGAAATTATGACTATTATATATAGAATTCACACCTCCTTTACTGTATGTGGGGTGTGTGTGTGTGTGCACATGTATATATGGGCTTGTATATATGTGAGCATGGAGGCCAGAGGTTGGTGTTGTATGCCATCCTCACTGTCCGTCATATTTTTTGACACGGGATCTCTCATTGGACCTGGAACGCAAAATTTGGCTAGACTGTCTGACCAGTGACATGTAGGGATCCTCCTGTCTTCCATGATGCTAAGATTACAAGGCACATACATCATCCTGTGGGCTTTTTATGTGCATGCTGTGCATCAGACTCGGGTATTCAGTCAGGCAAGCACTTTACCAACTGAGCCATCTCCCCAGCCTTCCACTACTACATAGATGGAATTATATCATTCAAAATAAAAGTCTGTTAACCTAGAAACTGACTCTTAAAGGGGATCTAAAGCCACCTCTGGACACCACTGTTTGTGCAGAGGATGAGCCCTGGAAGGTGTGCATGCCCAAAGGGCAGCAAAGCCCTTGGCACTCACTTCAAAGGTGAGCGAGATGACTGGGAAGAGAGAAGCAGAGTGAAGCAAAGGCTACTAAGAAAACTTAGACAGGAGTGTTCCTCTCAGAGAGTAGAGTCAGAGCCCAGTTGGGGAGCCCACCACTTCCCTGGGAAGAAGGTCTTCACTGTGCCTGCTGCCCACTGGGGTTCCACAAAGACCACGGACCAGTGAGGGTGAGTATTCCTATCCCAAGTGAAGCTGTTCTGCACGTTTCCTACTCAGACATGGACCCAGCTAGCATCGGACTATCAAATTATACAGCGTTTGTATAGCAAGGCTTGAGAGAGCAGCATTCTATACAGGTGTTAATAGAAATGCAAAGATATTCTGTCTAATTATTTTTTTAAAAAAATTGTTCTAGTTATGGTCAGAAGACTTGAAAGTAGAGTTGGATTCAATTTTGAGTGCAAGTTAAGAATCCTCTGGCCAAAGACCACTACTATCCATGGGTGGCCTGATTTATCTGTGCGATTGTGAAGATTTTAGTAGATACTATTAGCTACTAAAACACCCAGTCCCTCTAAGATTTATTAGAAATATTGCTTGGTACAATATGAGTGAGAACAGGTTAATTGCTTTAGTAAGTAAAATCCAAATATTGGTGGCCAAACACAGACCACATACAAGGATAGAGAGCTTTATTCACAAAACCACCAAATGAGGATTAGCATGGTGAGCTTGGAACAAACCTGCTACCTTCGATAATTCTAATTCAGGGACTCAAGATCTTCCACGACGTAGGGCTACTGAACATCAATCAGGGCTTTGAGATTTGCTTCTTTGGGATGTGTACTGCCAGTGCTTCAGACAGAAGCTGAAGCAGGAGGATGCCCAGTTTAAGGCCAGCCTAGTTACTCTAGTTCGCTTTTCTGTTGCTGTTCTAGAACACAGACCAAGAGCCATGCAGGGGGGTAAGGCTGTATTTGTTTTTTTCTTTCCCAACCTCCTAACTTACCTCTGAAGTGGGATTGAGGGAGATGCCATCCACAGCTTCTAGAGCTCGTTTTCTGAATGAACATGGGTGTCCAGAGATGCCTCTAGAGACCTTTTAAATCACTGTACTACAACATAGGAGTAGCTTTTTTGGATAACGTAATTTCATCTACATAATAGCATGGGACTGAGGAGCTGGCTCAGTCAGTAAAGTGCTTGCCTGACTGAGGACCCGAATCTGCTTCCCAGCATTCACATTCCATCTATCTTTTATCTTTATTATTTATTTACTTATTTATTTGGTTTTTTTGAGACAGGGTTTCTCTGTGTAGCTTTGGTGCCTGTTCTGGAACTACTTCTTGTAAACCAGGCTGGTCTTGAACTCACAGAAATCTGCCTGCCTGTGCTTCCTGAGTGCTGGGACTAAAGGCGTGCGCCACCACTACCTGGCAGCATTCACATTTTTAAAAAAAAAATGTAGTTTAAATGCTTACAGGAATGAAGCTTTAAAAAAAAAGATCAACAATATAAAATTACACAAATGCACAGCATCCAATAAAAATTATATAATGGGCAGACATTATTCAGAAACTAGGAGAAAAATCAGTCATAGAAACAGACTGGATAAATGAAATAGAAAATAAGCCCATTAAAACAATGGCTACGTTGCTGGGCGGTGGTGGGGCACGTCTTTAATCCCAGCACTTGAGAGGCAGAGGCAAGCAGATCTCTGTGAGTTCAAGGCCAGCCTGGTCTACAACAGCTAGTTTCCGGACAGGCTCCAAAGCTACAGAGAAACCCTGTCTTGAAAAACCAAAAACAAAGAAACAAACAAAAAACATGGATGTGTTTCTAATACATCCAGAGACCATAAAAGAAGACCAGGGTGGGGAGGAGGCACAGCCAAGGAGAAGGGTCTTGGATGTTTTTGTGGGCCAGTCCTAGAAATGACGTACTTGTTTTATACTTAGATTTTTGTTCCAACTGTGCACGGTGATACACGTCTGTGGTACCAGCATTTCAGAAGCTGAAGCAGGAGGATAGCCGTTGCCAGCTGAGGAGTTCTAGCTTAGTCTTCTGTTGCTATGATGTAACATTTAGAGAAAGCGGCTCAGGAGAGGGAAGGGTTATTTGGGTTATTTCCATTTCACAGGCCATCTCTGAGTGAAGCTGCAGCCAGAGCTCGAAGCTGAGACCTCAGAAGAATGGGGCTGGCTCCTTGTTTACAATCCAGAACCATCTACCCAGAAGTGGTGATGCCCATGGTGAACTAGGCCTGCTTTCATCAATTAGCTAGTCACTCCAACAGAAGTCTGAAATATTAAGCAGAACTGTAAACAACTTAAATGCTCATAAGAACATTATAATCCACAATGTGAAATTACTAATGCCCAGTCCAATAAAAATTGTATGGTTATAATATGTAGAAAATGATACCCAAAGCCAGGAGAAAAATTGGTCCCGAGAAACAAACTTAGAAAAAAGAGAATAAAGAAAAAGAAAATAAGTACATTGAAGTCACTATTATGCCTACATTCCATTTTATTAATACAGTTTATCTTTGAATACAATGTATTTATATCATACATACCCCACTTCCTCCCTCCCAGATCTCATATATATATACATATATATTTATATATACACACACATATATATTCCATAGAAGCTAATTAGTGCTACACATAAATGCATGGATGTAGAGCCATCTACTGGAGAATTGTGAACCTACCAGGGACCACACCCTTAAAAGAAAATTGACTCCCCCTTCCCTGGCAACCTTCACTAGTTCCTCAGCTAGGGGTAGGGCCCTTGGAGCTAGAATGATGACTGGCTTGACCTTGTGTAGGTCTTGTGCAGGCAGCCACAGATGTCATCCATACATGTGTGCACATATTCCACATACATACATGTAGACAGACATAAGTCCCTTGCATATAGGAAGAAACAAATGACACCTCTCATTAGATATGGGTCAAAGCGCCACTTGTTAAAACATGCGCAGGGAATTTAAATTCCAATCATTTCACTTATTAAAGTGGGCTAGTAAATTATACGGGTTTTCCTGGCCTAGATTAGTTACAAAATCCATCTACATCTAAATCACAAAAAATCCCTGAACATGAATAGGATTCATTAAAGTTTATGGGTCTTAAAACAAATCTTCCCTTATTCACGCTCTGTTTACTGCTAGTCTGCAGTATTCCAAACTCTTGAAAAGCTGATCCAAAGAATCAGACCACTGTTGTGAGCTAATAAACACCACAATGTGACTTTAATGCCTCATACTCAGTGGCCAGCCCCTGGGACTGAATAAGCTTTCTAGAATGGAAAGAAATCTTATAAACTATAAAATTTACCATAGTCATTCTATAGATGTGGGTGATAAACATGAAGTGATAAGATTTGCCCCAACCCTCGAGCTGACCAGCAGAGTGGGGTGCTGAGACCCACGCAGTGCATGGGTGAGGTCACTGGGGACAGCTCAGCCACACTTCCATATGCACGTGATCTGTGCTTATGGGAAACCTTGATTTTAAAAAGCTGAGCTGTGTGAGCAGGACGTAACCTAACATTGCACAAAAGTTCTATACATACACATATAAAATTTTAGCTAATGGCCAACTTAGAAGCCAAACACATAGTTGGCAGCATAATCAGAGCAGATCAGAAAGACCCTGCTGAGACTACTGGAATGACATCAGCCTTTAGGCTCCCTCCTAGGACACAATAAGAACCACAAGCACAGGTATTGGTTACTTGGAGTCACTGGAGACACATGAGTTTTATGCAGTCAAAGAAATCAATTTTTGAAAGAGCGAGAGAAGCCGCTCTTCCTTATCTATTTCCTCTCCTGAGAAATGTGTTAAATGTCCACCTCCTAAACTGAAGATTCTGGATGAAGAAAAGATGGAAAAAATAGAAGTCTGCCCAGCTCTGGAATCACGGTTTGAGTTTTGGAAGATGGTGTGATCTTGTAACCTTTTTTACTGGTTCTTTCTTGGCATTCATTATCTTCTGATTAACAGAATTGTATCTTCCACTGAAATAAAATAAGCATTGATCATAATTGTTCTGTCACCGCTGTCTGCAACAACAACAAAACAGTATTGCCACATATGGCTGACCCCGTTCCTCTGGTCTGGAGTAAGGAAGTCTTCATTGACCCGTTCTGCCTACAGCCCAGTCTTAGGCAACCACATGGCATCATCTCGCTGCAGCTATGGGACAACCATTGCAAATGCGGGCACACAAAGGGCCAGGCTCCAGAAGCAACTCATTAGGTACCCACTGTGGAAGGCCGTGTCTAGAAAGAGGTGAGGGGAACCGATCTGCTACTTACCTTTTAATTCAAATTAAAGGCAAGAACAGGGAGAGACCAAGAAATAGAACAGGTACAATAAACTAATACCAGACCATGGATTTCTGTTCTTCGATCCCGTGGAATCTTCTCTGACTGACCTAGACAGCTTTGTGAAGGTTGCTTCCTTGTGTTCTTCTTTGAGACAGCAGAGGCTGCTCCAGCTCCAGTGCTTTTAAAACTATCTTAAAAGAGTTGTCTCAGCAACAATGACACAGTAAAGACCTGCCATTTTCCTTCTGCACAGGGAAATGTTTCTCTCCCCGAGAAAAGCAAAGAGAAGTAAGCCAAGTACCTTAGAACTCTAGAAATCAAAAGTTCATAGCAAATCTCAAGATTTTTCAAAAAAAAACTTGAAAACTTGGGGTGTTGGTCAGAACACTGAGTTATGGAATTTAATTTTCCCTAGTCCTATGCTTGCCCCTTACCTCCAAGAAAACCAACAGCCTGTGGCTATGGTAAAACCAGGAGCCAAACACATACTATGGGAGCCGCCAATCTCTGGCTGCAAAGCTCTTCTTTGGCCTTCTCTGGACATGGTCCAGCATGCACACTTCTCTTGAAGAATTTGCTGGAACAAATTGAAGCCATCATTTAATTTCATGGCTACTACTATTTAAAACTAAGCTAACTGGAAAGTTAAAAGGTGGGGGTGGGGGGGCACTGAATCTTCAGCACATGTCCTAGGATCTGAAGTACCATACTCAAGTGTAACTATGCATACCTAGACCAGGTGTGTTCTTGGGAAAGACTTGGGAAGGACCAAAGCTCTCATCTCTAGCTAAATTTGAGGCACTAAGGAACAGAAGGGAAGGCAAAGGCAGAGTTGGGATTTTCCTGGGTATGGCTGGGTATGGAGAGCCCATCCAAACACATATGCAGAGTCCCCTAGGAAGGAAGGGAGTTACTGATTCCAAGCACTTTAAATTTTTCTGCTAATTCCGAAGTAACCACTTAGTGCACCCAGCAGAATGTAAAGTGGACGCTCATGAGGGAAAACACCAACTTCATAGAATGAAATTTAAAAAGTCACCCTGTAACAGCAGCCTTCAGCCCGGGGAAGAGAGAGCATCTGAAATGCAGATGTGATATTATATAAAATGCCCAGTTTTTATGAAATGGGAAAGATAACCAAAAAATGCAAACACAATAAAGCTAGACTGAAAGAGGGAAAACAAAGCTGTCAATAAAAGCTCAGTTTACAACACGAAAGGCTGAAACTACCATACTTAAAAATCAGCAGCAAAGGAGGGCGGGCAGCCCCCCAAGATACAGCAATCCGCATTCATTTTTCGGCAAAGCAACCCAGCAGTGAAAGGGATCACAGGAAATTAAACGGCTTCTGCATAGCAAGGAGACAGCCAGAGGCACAAAGAGAACCACAGAAGGGAGAAACTCCTGACCAGGTATATTTCATACAGAACGTTAATATCTAGAATAGACAAAGGGATGCAAATATTAACCTCCCCAGCACCAAGACTGCGAGTTAATTAATGAGCCAGAGAACTGAACAGGTGGTTCTCCAAAGAAGAAAAATGGTGAATAGGAATTTAAGAAAGTATCCAACATCTTTATTCATCAGAGAACTACAAATAAAATGACTTTGAGATTCCATCTCACCCAGGTCAGAATGGTTTTCAGCAGAAAAACTAATGACAGCGAACACTGAGGGAGGTGTGGGAAAGATGAACCCTCATCATTGTTGGAGGCGGTGTCAAGTGGTACAGCCACTGTGGAGATTGGTGCGGCTGCTTCTCTAAAGACCAGAACTAGAATTCCCACATGAATTTGCTGTGCTACTTCTGAGGCATAACCAAAGGACTCTAACCCCGTGACAGAGATAGACGCACACCCATGTTCTCTGCTGCCTTGTTCACAGCGGCAGGGAAACAGAACCAGACTAGATGTCCATCAGCAGAGAGAATGTGGCACACATACACAATGGAAATTTAATCATCCATGAAAATGAAACATAGATGAAGATGGAAATAAATTAAACAAGGTGACGCAGGACTAGAAGACAAGTGAACATGCTCCTTCTCAGACATGGATCTCAGCTTCCAATTTTTATGTGTGTTTATCTGGAAATAATGTGGATGACAAGAAACTAGACAGAGGCCTTTCCGGGAGGGAAGTAGTTTTGAGGGTATGAGAGTGGAGAGGGCATTCTGAGGACAGAAGACAACAACAGGGGATGGAGAGAGATGGGAGAGAAGAACAGACAGGACCGGAAGGGACACTCAAACCCAAGTATATGTGAAAATGCCACCAGGAAGCCTGCTACTTTGTATTCAAATAAATAAAGAACACACATAAAACTTTGTCGGGAGTATCCATAGCAACACTATTCATATTATCAGAAATGTATAAATAATTCAAATCCCCATCAACTGATGATTTGATAACCAATGCTCTATAAAAATCTGGGAGGCTAGCTAATCATCACAATAAATCTGACTGTGCTTAACGTGGATTCTCTTGAGAACAAAAGCTGGACTGGCGAGCCACAGCCTGCACACTCTCGTACGACATAATAATAGGAAAACCCACAGAAATAGAAAGATTAGTAACTACCAAGAGCTAGAGGGGAAGAGCTAACTACTCAAAGGTATGATCTTTCTTTGGGACTTGGAGGGGGGGTGGAATGTTCTAGAATCAGTAGTGACGGTTACTCAACCTGGAGAATACACTAAAAACCACTCAGCTTTACTGTACCTGCAGAAGGCTTCAGTTGTGCATGAATATATACGTGGGAATAACAGGTTGCAACATTGTTCAAGTGTGTTCAACAAGGTTTAGAAACCACTTTACAGGTATTACTTAAATGATTCCAGCACAGGAGAGTGGTATAATTGTTGTTGCATGCTCAAGTTATCGCTCATACTTATTTTTCTCTCTTTACAAATGGAGTCTTTCTTATTTTACTTACTCTTTGTATTTACTAATGAACTGCACATTGGAAAAGGCTTAAATTCGAGAATATTTATCAAGTTAGGAGTTTTTCAAAACTCAATTCTCCTAGCAACCATCCAGTACAGGTTTCACCCTCATTTTACAAGGGGATAAACTGAGCCTAAGAGAGACTATTCATGTAGAGCCACATTGGATAAGTGGTAGGAGGAAAACTGATTTTCTGTCTGCTCCAAAGCAAGTCAGTGCAAACTTTTATTAACCATCATGCTTCTTGCTTTATTAAGAGACTAATACTGAATACTGTTATTTTTACTTAGAGACTTCTACAAGCTAGCTTATCATGAATTTTTTCTTCATTTTTTATTCCCATTAAAATGAAATAAAACTGCACAATTCATAGAAAATATTAAAAATGAATAAACACAAATCATCCATAAACCTACCAAATTGCTTTACATTATACTTTTATTTACTATTATAAATATTTCTACATGAGTTATGTACTCTAAAATCTGCATCCTAGAATCATCTAGAATCTAGTAGAGTTTCTTAATACTGGCATAGTTTATTGAATTACTGTCTTAAGGCTGCAGATGATAACTGTATTTCCTATATCTGCTTCTTGTCTCAAAAATAAGTTTTCCAGACAATCTCTCCCTCAACAAGACACAATTAATGTCCCATAGATGCTTTTATTCTGGAGCATGAAGGAAAGCTCTGTCTTCCTCGAGGACCTTCGATATAAAACTTTCGTCAACAAAGAGGAGGCTGCATCGCAAAGAAAAAGGACCATCACAGTTGGCTCTTGGCTGAGTTGTTGCTGTGGTTTCTGTCACCGTTTGAGTTCCTTATTTGTAAAGTCCAGTTTTCTCAGCTAATGTATTCCATGGACCATAGTCCAAAGCTACCAATCAGCTCTGTAACTTCCTAACCTATTTCTAAATAGTGTTTCCCTTCACTATCTCAGCAATCCTTCATAAGCAGCGTGTGCAGGGGTCTTTAGAACAGATCTTTCAGTGAGATGGAGATAATCCTGTACATTTACAGATACAATTTCACGAAGTCAGAACATAATTAGCGATATTCAGCTGGGTAGAATCACTTTTTGCTTGACAATTTAAATAGAATTTCTCTTAACTGGGTCTCTCCTGGTACTCTGATTTCTTCTGAGTCTCAAGCAATGTCATAAGCCAGTGTTCAAACATTGGTACTGCAGACGGATGCTGCCCGTGACCCAAAGGTCCATGTGTTAAACATGATCCCAGGCAGTACTGGTGGGAGGGAGGCTGTGGGATCTGCTGGAGACAGGGTCTGGTGGGAAGTCTTGGGGTCACTGGAAACATAACTTTGAAGCCAGCAGTGGGACCCAGCCCCTCTCTCTTTTCCTTTTCTCCCTGCCTTGTGTGTGGCGGTTTTGCCTACCTTGCACTACCAAGCGTTAGTGTGCTGCTTGACGCAGGCACAGCACAGTGAGGGCCACCAATCTTAGACCAGAACCTTTCAAACTAAGGCTAAATTAACCCTTTTTAAAAATAAGTGACCTACCTCAGCCTCTGTGTTACAAACGCTAGTTGATGAGCCCATACGAGAATGTGAACCAGAACAAACATTAAGGCTATGACACAAGCTGACCACATACCAGCTTACTCCTCCCTCTTTGAACTTTATGTGAATGGAAGCACATTTACATATTCCTTTACAGAAAACTATGAGAATTATCCAAATGTTGTATGAATGGCATTTTATTACTATGGCTTATATAGTATATATGCATAGACATAACAGATATCCATTCCCCACTGATGAACATTTTAGGATTTTTCCACCTTTGACTATCATGGGTAAAGCTACTATGACATCCGTGTGCAGGTCTTACGGTGTGAATGCACCATTGTTTTCAGAAGTAGCAGTGGTGACAGACAGAATGAGTGTATGAACATCTAGAGAAGAGAATATTCCCGAGCAGTCATCTAACTCTGCCCTCCACCAGCTCCCGCTTGTGTTCTGAGGGCGCCTCACAGCCATCACTCTCCTCAGCTGCTGAGAGATGGTGCTGACACCTCCTCCTATGTCCATCGGCCACCTGGGGTCAGCTCCGTGGTGAGGTGCTTAGCCCCAACCTTGTTTGTATGACTCATATTTGAATGATCCACAAAAGCAGGCTATCCCGTTTCGCGGTCAGGTCAGTAACCCAGAGACACTATTTTAAGGCAGTCCTGACTACATGCATCTATTCAATACCTCCTCAGGAAGGTTCAAGAGCTGCTGATAGTTTCAGACAGCAAAGGTCTTATTGGTCCAGCCACTTGACCACTCGTCATCTTAGCAATCTGTTCAAAGATGATTAAGCAGCAATCTACAGTAGATAATCTCTCCATTCGGATTCATCAGAGACAGAAGGGATCTGGGTGGGAATGAGCAGCTCTGAAGGCTGTGAGGCAATTGAATGAATGAGAGTTCCCAGCTCACGGCATCCACCTTCTACGTCAGCACCTCAGGCTTAGCATGGACCTCTGGCTGATGGAGGTTTGGTGCATGGCCACTGCTCCACAGGGGGCAGGAAGGGCTGGGCACCTTGATGATCTCCTTGGGCATCCTTCAGTCAAACCTGATGAGATCTGCCAGGCAGCAGGCCCCTCAGGATGATGACTTCGGCAGCATATGACATCAGACTCAGGATGACATTTCAGAATTCACGCTCTGACACAACCAACCTCAAGAGTATTCAGTGAAAATCCAAACTCTCCTCAGAGTCAACGTCTGGGCATGTTTATGACACGTGCATTAATGTTTATGAATACTACATTAATGTAGTGCAAATAAGGCTTAACTTTCCAAATACCTCTTCAGTATCAAAGAAAATTTCAAAGAAGTAGCAGGATATTTTAAAAAGAGATTTGGATTATCTTAAAGGTAAAACCGAAAGGTAGCTATGTAAGGTGGCTGTGCAGAGAACAGCTGAGACAGGAGTTACTGTCCTCAGAAAAGACTGTGCAGGTGCTCACAGTTCCCTGTCCTGGTAAAGCCTTGTCCTCGGTGTAATAATGCCCCCCTGCGCCTTCACTGCTGATCACACCTGATTATCTTCGTGGAGTCTGGAATGGTCGTGGGAGTTAGGTAGAGGAGTGACCCTGGCCAACAGAAACCTTGGATGCTACGCAGCCAGGAAGCCTCCCCAGGAGATAAAAACCTCACGTGCTATCAACATGCCATCGTAACTCATTCTCGGAGGGACTAAGAGTGTCAGTGGGGGCTGCTCAGATGGAATTTCACAAGGTGGCACCTAGTTCTCTCAGTCTTGATGCCAGGAGCCTTTCCCACCATGGACTTTAATTGTATCTTTTCTCTGGGACACATCCAAACTCTTGTCTTGACCGTGTTCGGGCAGGATTGATTTGTAACTAACTTATATCTTGGTTTAATATTTTTCAGTGTTATATATGAATATGCTCCCACACATGGCAACAAGGTTATATAGAAAAGGATCTGGTGATATCATATTTCCTACAGGACCTGGAAAGTTCACAAGTATATAAAGCCTCAGAAACACCTCAGAGTTCCTTTGTTCTTCATCATAAAGTGGCTGCATTTACATGGGATGGGTGGGTTATGCTGTACTGTGTCCATAGCAACAAACACGTTTCCCCTCTGAGAAGGTCAAGGCAGACCCGCACAGTGTCTGTGGTGTTGTTGGTGGTGTGGTTTTCACTCTCCCTGGGTGCTATGCTGCTTTCATTTAACACGTCACCGGGTATGGAGACTAACAGTGCTTCTGGGACCCCAAATCTCATGCTTATGGAGTGTGTGGTCTCTTCCCATGTGCGTTTTTATACACCACTCCAAAATCTAGAATCTCAGCTTCCGAAGTATAAAGGACACCTGTCGTGTGAGCGCCGTTCACGAGCGAGTATAAATAGCTAGTGAGGGGAGATCTACCTAGACGTACGTTTTCACCAGACTCTCTTTCATTCTAGGCAGCGGATCCATCTGTTGCCTTTTAGAAAACTGATTTAAGCCAGAAACCTGAAATGCAAAAACAGCGTGTTATTTTCTTCCTTCCCAACTGATCCATTTTCAGCCCATTTCCTTCACGAACATGTCTCTTAGCATGTGTAGAGGCGGCTAAGTGACAGGAAGTTCAGCCATTTTCTGCTAGGATCAACCATTTAAGTTTCTGTACAAACCCCCTCTGGACCCCGCAGTCCATGTGACTTTTGATTTACAGAGAAAGCTTTGAAGACCAGTCACTCATGTGTGTGGGTCTCTAAGAGTTCCTGTAGTAGACATTAAACATACATAAAGCACATAGCCTGCCTGCAAGTCAGGAAACACAAAGGAACACTACATACACTGCTAAAGCAGAAAGGTAAGATCGTGTTAAATATCACATCTCTGTTGTAGTTCTTCCAGGAGAGGCAAAAGGATGCCTTGGGCAATTCAAGAACACTGGAGGCCAATCAGCTTCCAGATGGCCACCAAATCCTTGAATGAATGAGGATTTGCCATACAGGGCAAAACTGGAGAGAAGAAACTCAGTGATATAAACCAAAGACAACAGCATCTGAGGGGCCACGAGAGGCACAGAGGACATTATGTCAACAGTAGGGAGACCACCCAAGGCAGTCAGTGAAGATCTGTGTGTCATGGCCACCAGCCTAACAGGTTCAGTGAGAGGCCCAGTCATGAGAAGGCAGAGAGTAAGTCCTCCTCTGGCTCCACACATGCTCACATGCTCTTTTGTTGGCAGACACCACCCTCGAGCACAAATGTGGCACACACCCACAAGACCATAGAAATAAAAGAAAATTTGGAATTTCTGGACAGGCCAACAGACCCAGGTTGTATCTGTAAGCCCAAAGCATTTCTATTTAAAGCTCTCATGCCCTTCGCTAAAATCCTGTTATTCAGAACAAACACCAGAACTTGAATTTATCAGGCCTCATAACACTCTTGAGAAGCTAGTCCTGCTGCACTCTGATAATTCCTTGTGCCGAGTCCGTGTGAAGCAGGATCTCTACACAGGGTGTGTAAAGGAGAAGACCTCTGGCGGGGGAGTCGGTTGCCACCAAAGTACACCCATCCTGCTTGTTAGCGACAGGTTGGATATTAGCAGGCTGGGAAGACCCAAGGCCCGGATCCTGCTTCACAGTCAACATCTTTGAACCAAGAATTAAAGTGGACTTTAATTACTGACTAGAAAAGGAACCCAAGGCACATCTTTGATCTTGGAAGGAGCCTAACACCTGATTTGTCTGGAGGGCCCTGAGTGGAGACCTAAATCTGGCTGTTAGGGTTACTCTATCGCAGGAGGCTTTCTGATAAAGAACAGAGACACACCATTGCTTCCTCCTATAAGTAAGGCTCCAAACAGGCCTGTCAGTTACCTGGACAAGACAAAGCCCCTCAGGAAAAGCTACTTGTTCTGGAGACCTTAGAAAATAGTATAATGTCTACCTAGCGTGTAGGGTCAAGCCCCGGGTCTCTTTGGTCATTGGCTTCTCTCACCGCTTGACAGTGTATTTACTCTGCAATAGGCCAGGCCTGTCCTCCACACTGCTCTCTTTATCTGTCTAAATTCTTCCCATAGAGGTCACAGGAAGGAAAGTAGGGACTGAACCAGGTGACAAAGCCGGGGGCTGGAGGAGGAGACAGCCAGAATGAGCACTACAGACACATCCTTAGCAGACTGAGCAAACACAGCTCCCACAGGATCAATTATTTATGCATTCAGTGTGGGAAGAACAAAGCTCACCCATTAACCTTCCCAGACAGGGCCAGAACCACCTTTGAAGACAGAGATTAGCAATTCACTCTAGAGTGAAATCCTCATTAACATTTATACCGGGGGCAGGATTAACGCCTTCCTGGAAAGCTGTTGGCTTTGATTGTACATTCAATGAGTCTGCACAGTGAGGAGGATAAACCAGCCTAAGTGACTTTTTTTTTTAATATAAATAAAGGTAAATGGATGTTTCAGGGACAAAAGACTTTCACTTTTCACCTTTAACAAAATCTTCAAGGGTGTTTTACAGGAATGGATTTTTTTTTCCCCTAGTAATAGGCTTTTTATTGTGAGGTGTGTAAATGCTTTTGAACACTGGCTATCTGATGGTCTTCATAGTAAACAATAAGGCAACAGGAAGAGTCAGGCACATGTGACTATAAGAGACCAGAAGGCAAGTAGAAACCTCATCACAGAGCAAGAACCTCAAAAGATCAGAAAGGAACTGGGAGGTAGCACCCTCCAGTTGCTGGAGTTTAGAGCCTGGATGTGTCAGACATTTCATGGTGTGTGCTCTTCACCCACAGGGCTCTCTAAATATGCCATCATACTGGGGGAACGACAACAGTCTCAGATCCTTCCTCAAGGGAAGGAAAGACATTAGGCCCAAAAAGGTCATACAGCAAGTCCGGCTGGGGAGATGTCTCAGGAGTTAAGGGCTCAGAGATTGCAAGCGTGAGGACTTCGGTTCAAAACCCCAGTATCCAAGCAAAAAGCCAGGCATGGCTCTGCCCCCACCAAAGTTCTAGCTGGAAAGAGGAGTCAGACAGATCCCAAGAGCTTTTTATACAGTCAACCTAACTGAAATGGTGAGTTTCCAGACTGTCTCAGGGCAACCAGGCAGAGAGCAATGGAAGACAGCAAGTGGCCTGCTCTGGCCCATGTGTGCAGAGGCGCGCGTGCGCGCACACACACACACACACGCACGCACACGCACACACGCATGCATGCATGCTCGCGCTCAAACACATACACACACTCACACACACAAACACATACACACCACACACACATGCACACTCGTGCTCAAACACATACACACTCACACACACACTCAAACACATACACACCAACACATTTACCTACTCACAATTTTAAAAGGCATCACAGCAAGTAAATGAAGAGCTAGAGTCAACCCCAGTCTGCCTGTCTTCATGGTCTGTGGTCTTTCCATCAAGTCAAGGCCTCATAGAGAAGTTAGTGTTCACAAGAGACCTTGAGATGGAGTGGAACCAGCTGGATGAGGAAGAATGTGTCCCGGGCAGAGTGTGGAGTTAGAGAATGGACCAGAGGGAGCCTGTGCTGCAGGTACAAGCCTTGCTTCCCAGACATGGCAGGGGAACCTTGATTGTTAACCTAGGCTGAGAGATGACAGGGACTGACCATTGCGTTTCATTCCCTACTTACCTTGTCAGCACGACGCCCCAAACATCCCTTTGCCACTGTAATTCTAATTTCCATTCTCAGCTCCCTCCCACACTAGGCCTTTGAGGCTTCAATCCCCACACCTAGCTCCTCTGAATTATTTCATAGATCATTCTCAAAGTTTTGTATCACTAACTTTGATCTCCATGTCCCTAGGTCCCCCACCTCCCTGTCTGCCTAGCTGCAGTCTCCTTCTGGCTTCAGAACTATGTCCTGAACCATCTTTTCTTTCTACCTTACGTAGTCCCTACTGAATCTCATTCTTTCATATGTCTGCAATTACTCTCTGTGGGCCAATAATTTCTAAATGTCTCTTGGCAATCTAGAATATTTTCCTGAGATTCATACATCCATCTGATATCTGGATACATCTGGATAATATTTACTGAAAACTGAATCCACCTCCTAATCTTAAAATGCATAACAAATTAAAGTTAATATAATTTAAATATGTAAGTAAACATCAGTTATCAAGGTGTATATACATGCTGAATGATGTGGTGGGTGTAACAGCCACTAAGATGAAGGCAATCCTACAAACCATGAGATAACCTAAATCACCATGGCGATGCAAAGTGTGACCTCTGTAACGCCACCAATGTCACAGATGAAACTGAAAATCCAACAGAAGTCTTTAAGAGTCAGGTACACACAATGTATTGATCGCTTTCCACTGACAGGTGTGCTTGGCTGGGTAGCTCAGACCCACTGCCAACAGGAAGTGACATGTGAAGATTACCAGTTTGTCTGCATCACAGTTATCTTTTAACTGGGGAGACCATTTCATCTCTGTGTAAAAGTTATGTCTTTTCCTTTCCACTTGCCATATTAAAAGAAAAAACAGTCTGTTTCCTTCCTTAATTTCGACATTTGTTTCTCTGCCAAACAAACAAGAATGGGAAAACAAAATGATCGCTAGCCAGAGGAAATGTCTAGAATTTGCAATCAGAGGAGTTTACCTGAGACATTTCTGCGATGTACGTCTGGCACTCATTATTGGTCCTGTGGTACGCCTATTAAAAGATAACAGGTAAATCCTGTGTGTGAGAGGGGTAGCCACACTAATGGGGCTATTACCATGTCTGGCTTTATGTCTCCTACTTTTTATAACAAATGAAATGGGTTTGTAAAAACTTCCTGATTGTGAAGGCATTCATAGGAAATATTAGAAAGGAATGACAGCTTCAAGAGCATTGCTTCATATGGAGTTAAACCAACCTTGATTCTTGCTCAAGTTTAAGTGCGTAGTCTTCCACTCGGTTTTCGAGACTCCTTTTTTCTTTCTCTAGTTGTTTGAGTAACGTGTTTAAAGATTCCTGAAAATATGAACAGTGAATTTTATGCACATGTAGCTCCAAGCAACAATAAAAAAATCATGAAAATGTTCGCCAGTGAACGACTGCTATAGCCAAGCGTGACTCAGATTTCATGCACTACACTAGGCAGTGTTAAAGTAACAGCAATAATACATAGTTATCATGTTTACTGAACTCTGTTCTGTGAATTAAATACCTTCTTGGTTTATTTCAAATTAACCTGTTGTCCCAAGGCCCCAAAATTGCGCCTCTGCTTGGAAGTTTCTAGTGAAGGGTAAAGCGTTAGTTGTAAGATTGGAAGAGAAATCAGAATATATATATTTTTCACAGATAACTTCATTTGGTTTGAATCATGAGATATCTTGTCTTTCTGTTTACTGTAGGGAAAATTGCAGCCCTGGGGCTTGCGTAATTAGACCAGAGATGTGTGGCTGGTGAAAGAGAGCGCAGAACCCAGGTGAGAAGATTCCAGGGGTCACACACTCGGAAGCTGTCAATCACACAGCTGCTGCCGCTCTAACAATGCAGTACAGGCAAAGACTGCATCTCCTCTGCCAGCTGTATGCTTCCTGTCTATTTTATACACCAGTGTAAACGACCAGACACCAGGCATCCACAGAGATAAAAACTGAAGGCTCCTCTCCCCCAAAAGAGGGGATGAAGCAGATCATGGTGACTAAGATCATACATATTGAAGAGTTAGAGAAATGCATGGCTAAAATGGAGCATTTAGATCTGCCCAAAACACTGGTGACGATGAGGTCACTCTCATGCCTATGACATCCAAGAGAAGCTGCAGTTGGTCCTCAGCAGGTTTTCTCCAGAGGCACTATCGCAGTTCTGGGGTTCCTGTCATCCCCATCAGGACACTGTCTTTCATATAACAGACCCACCTGGCCTGGGCCTCACCTGGCTCCCACAGAGTGGACTTCAGGCGTGTCCTACTTGCTCATTAACAGTTCCTTGTCTCCCTGTCTCTAATCATCCCAAAACAGGCTACATTGCAACTTCCTGGGAACTCTCTATTTCCAAACTCCTGTCTCATGGCTTCTTTCCACAGTATCCCGACTGTTAGGGCACATCTTAGGTTCATGATCAGGCCTTAGAAACCTGTCACCCTGGGCTGATCAATTATGTCATATTTACCAACCATGAGAGATCTGCCTGCTACGCAGTGTCCCAGACAGACATGTCCCACCTTTCTGCTTTCTTATGTCGCTTTCGGTACCACTGGTTTTATACACAGCCTTCTGTGAAGTAGCTGCCAAAATGGGATTAGAAGGGCAAAGATGAGGAATACCCCTGTGAAGGTGGGGGGAGGGGAAGTGGGAGGCTGGGAGAGCAGTCTCAAGGTCTCCCCACAGGGCAGGCAAAGCAGGCTGGCTGAAGCAGACTCATCCTAGTCGTCAGGCAGCCTACAAAAGCTTAGCAAAACTAAGGAAACTTTAAGCCCAATCCGTCAACAACATCAACAACGGAATCCCACACACAACGCCAGGAATAGCTCTGCCTTTGTCTCTCTGCTGCTGCCATAGTTCACAGACAGAGAACAGAATTTTTCAAGTGCGGCCTCAACAGAGTTCAAAGTCTTCTATCAAAGATCTTCCTGCCCCAGGAGTCACAGGCCCAATGGCCTTGTGATGTGGACCCAGCTGGAATTTCCCAGGTACAGGGCCGGAGATGAGAGCTGAGAGCCGATCTCTGCTTCCTAAAATGCACACTGTTCCTTTCCCAATGCCGTGTCTCACTCTCACCTTCTATTTTTGAAGGTCCAGAGCTATGGCATTTTTATTCAGAAAATAGTCTCCTAGCTGAGGGAAAGTGTGCCAGCCCCATGAGGTGGCACCAAGTCCTGAGTGATGACTGCTCACTGGCTCGCCCTACCTCTCCCATACCTGCTGCTTCCAAGTTCCAGGGATAAGTCTGGAGCCTAGCTTCCTTGTCACTTGGGTCCCTCTCTGCACTCTGTTGTCCCTTCTTCAACTGTCTCATATGAAGACAGGTCCTTGAGCTATGTCTTCCAAAAGGTCCTCAGTCTCTTGCCTATGAACTTTTGTCCTCCAGGCAGCAAGCATCAGCTATTATTTCTCTGCTACCAGATGTTACACACTGAAATCTAAAAGCAGAGCCCTGGGTGTCTGTTCAGAATACTTACTGGACTCTTCAACTTTGCCCAACGGCCGTTTGGTTTTATGTACACAATTTGTGTCCTAATAAATTCATTTTCAAATGGCACTAAGCATGATTTTCAATTTTGCATTGGCTATTGGTTTTGACTAGAAGAGAGTAGTTTATGCATTTTTAAGACCAAGAAATAGAGTGTGCGTTGGGAAAGGGAGTGTGTATAAAAGTGAATTTTAAAATAAATGATAAACTAAAGTTGTAATTCCTTTACCCACCCCTAAGGCTGCACTTCCGGGCTCGGGGGCCNTGTCCCGCGCCATCTTTCCATCCGCGGAAGAATAGTATTACTGGTAATATTATTGGTAATATTATTAATAGAATATTAAAAGTCTTACCAAAAAAAAAGTGCAAGCAGAGCCCAGGGTGTAGACAACTCTGCCTTTACCTCCCTTGCTTGCTCCACAGCAGAGTCTTGGGTAGAATGGAACGTTCTACTCCAACACACCTGAGAAGCACAGCAGTGTGGCCATTTTGGGACCAATGGGCAATTTACACCCAAACTAGGACTCTTAAATAAATCATGCTTGAATTGTATTGTTTTTTCTTTGGTTGGCTGGGCACTCATCTCATGTATTAAACAGTGGCTGCAGACCAGCTGGAGGATGGCAGTATCGTCCTGATTTTCTGCACTACCATCTTATGTCCACTCCATGGCAGGGCCACACAGAACAAGACATCCATGTTCTCTGGTCAACCTCGGCACTGTGCCCACAAGTGGCAGCAGCTGTGTGGGCCACGACTCCTGGGCTGCATCTTTCTTCCTTTCCATCACCTGCTTTGAGTTGTGTATCACACACGTGGCAAGCTTTACATTTATAGTACGGCTCAGACAGGAAGGTTTGCTCTGGCAATCTCATGGGAATTAGACCAGCAGTCATATTAACTACACATTATGGAGAAGACAAGAACACATCTGGAATTCCCTAGAACACTACCATCATCAAATATCCTAGAGTCTAGACCAGTACAGAAAACTGACTGCATACAGAAAAAAAAAACTTTAAAAGTACTAAATTATTCTTAAATAACTTTAAGGTCTATTCTGGGTTTTTATTCTTTCTTTTTACTGATGACAAAGTAACTGGGTATTAGGAAAGTGATTATTTTTATCAGGGGCAAACGCTGTCACCACCTCTAAGCCACAGCAGACACACTGTAATGCTCCTGGTCTCCCCAGCAGCCAGTATCCTCTGCATAAACCAATGGCCACAAGCCAGAAAGTCATCCAGTGAAGACAAACTGTAGCTAGAGATGCTCTAGAAACCGAATCCTCAGAAAAGACACAGATTTCACACTTCTATCATAGAACTGCTTTTGAAAACAGTTGCTTCTTAGCGATCTAACTGAGCCGTTTTTCACCTGCGTTCTTGTTTTCAAAAAGTTGCTTCTTAAGAGTAGATTGAAACATGAGGTGAGGAAAAGAAGCTTCCGGGCCATGTTAACATACCTGCAGTGAAATAGACTTCAGATTTAAATAAGAGGGGAAAAGGCTGCTCCACCATAACAGACAGAAAGGAAGCCTTTACTAAGGCACCTGTGGTTTTTCTCAAAACTAATGTTAATTCAGCAACAGCAATAATAGGCAGGGGCGGGGAGCTGCCAGCTAGAACATCCCATAGGGGCTTTTAAGAGAGAGAAATAGCAACGGGACTTAGTTAACCGATTTAGTTCATGGCAACCCCCAGAAAACACCAACTCCGATAGAAAAATAAAGATTCTTCACACTGAGCCTACAAGTGCCCCCTTGTGAGCAAGCCTGCTTATTACATATAGGTATCAACACGGCCGCCTTTTCTCTCTGGTTTGAAGCTATGCATCTGCCTACAAGCAAACCCTTTTGTTCTTTGGGGAGAATGCAAATTAGGGGGGTACATGGGTTGATCACAGGCCCACCACAGTCAGGCAGACAAAGGGAATTCTATATCCTGCTTCTCAGAATCCAAGATCTCTTCAGTTATCTTTTCATGATACAATGATTCAACAGTGCTCTGCCCGTACCTGTTCAAAACACGCTTGCTAGTTCTGAGGCGCAGTTAGCACTAACTGCATAGCGGAAGGGAGAGGGTAAGGCAAGACTAGTTCCATCTTAGGCAGTGTGGACAGCCTCTCTGCACTCAGTGTCACCTGCTGCTATAAAGGACATTCGGCTTTATCTCACTTGGTGTCTTGAGACCGAGATAAACAGTATTCAGCTGTGTACCTTGCATGTTCAATTAAACACAAATTACAATCACAATTATCGAATCCTGCAAATTCAGCGGAGTATTATAATAACACTCTTCCCCCCTCCAGAGTATCTTTTTTTCTTTCAGCATATCTCTATGCTTTTGTCTGAGTTATTTTTCAAGTGAAACTTCAGCGTGGGCTCTGAGGCAAGTCTGTCTCTCAGCAGCAAGGACTCAGTGAGAGTCGTGACTTGGTGTTAAGAGTCAGGCATTGTGCTGGCCTGCCCTGTCGTCTGGCAGGATGTGCCCAGGCGGCTGGGTCCTAGATGCAAAGACCCCTTTAAAAGACGCTCCGCCCACTCCCCAGTCTTCTCTCTCTCTCTCTCTCTCTCTCTCTCTTCCAGCTTTCACCTGGGGCTTTTCTACTTTTTCAAGGATAAATTCAAATGAGTAGAAAAGAATTCATCCAGGATGACAGGAATATTAAAAAGGGGAAGAATGTGAGGCAACATCGAGAAGAAGGGATGAGAAGGCCCCGTGAAGATTTGTGTCATCACAGGGCAACCTTGGTTGCTCTGCTGATTTTGTGTGTCCCTCTGTATCTGGGTATGTTCCTGTGTACACAGCTCAGTCTACATGTTTTGGGTTAATGTGGAAACAGAATGAACACGTTTTAGATAAGTAGAAGACGGTACTTGGTGTTCAGCGGGCTTCTTAGAGGGTGAGAGGCCGGTACCTTTAAGTTCCCAGCCAGCTCAGAGGTTCTTCCCTGGATTCACCCCTAGCCCAGCTTGTAAGGGGAAGGATAGCCTGAAGGGCTGGGTCTTGTGCAGCTCCGCTGAACTTTATTGGGGTTGGGCATCAGTCTTTACATGTCTGCATGTCATTCCCTTGGTTCTTTTCAATTAGCCGCCCTCTGCTTACCACTGGCATTCTTTCATAGGCTCGAATGGAAGACAGCCTATCTGCAAAAAATACAAAACAAACAATTGCTATATTCGTACATCCTCCTTTGCACCTCCGCGCGGGGATCGCAGCTCCTGTACCTGAAGGATTTCCATGGACCTTTTCCATTTTCTCTTTCAGAGACACGATTTGCTTTTCCAGTTGGTCATTCAGCTCCAGCTGGGTCTCATACAGGGCTTTCCATTCACTGCCTGAACGAAAATGGGGGGAGGGGACAAGATCACCCCAATGCCACTTACTTGTTCACGGCTGGGAGATGGTTCAGTCCATAAAGTGCCTGACTCGCAACATGAGGACCTAGTTCAGATCTCGGAGCACACATAAGAAAGACCAGGACAGAGGTGGGGGAGGGGCAGAGACAGGCAGACCCTGTCAGCTACAGTAGCAATATATTTAGGTATTTTCTCCTTCAAGCAGGTTTTTTGTTTTGTTTTGTTTTCGCTAAATGTATGACCTCTGGGTTCAGTAAAGAGACCCTGTCTTAAGTAATTAGCAAATAGGTAAAGAAGATGCGTGTGATCAAAGAAAATGAGGATATTGGCCTCTCTCCTGCACATGCACACACAATACATGTGCACCTAGACTCACTCCTGCGCCGACATGTACACACACACACACACACACACACATATATACATACATACACAGTAAAATATGGACCAATTCAAATTTACCTGACCAGTAGTAAGACAAGTGAGCTATTTCTAAGATAGGATTTCCTGGATAGGATTTCTAAGATAGGATTAGACCCACCCTCACACTACCACACAGCCAGAACTCAGCACAGCTTTGGTGCCTCTTGTTTTTCCTTGTTCTCTGCTCCCTCCCCATTTATCCTTCACTTCCTGTTTTCTTATAGTATATTCTACTATGGGGAGTATCAGGAACCTATCTCTTCCCTTGAGATCTCTGCATAACCCCCAGCACCAGTAACCATCCAGTGTCTAAAGTCAGTCTTAACCATGTATGTGCTTTTGACACCGAAAACTGTAGCCCTCATATTTTAAAGGTCAGTCCTTCTACAAATGAGGAAATCAAGGCTCAGAGAGGTTGGATGACATTCTCAAGAAGTTAGAGCGAATGCTGGTCACGAGGGAACACATTTTTTAAACCCTGCACTCGGGAGGCTGGGCCTGATACACTGGAAGTACCAGACCAGACAGGGCTACATAACACACTTTGTGTCAAAAACAAACAAGCAAAGGAAAAAATGGTGAAAGTAGAGCTAAGAGATGATGGAACTGCAGTTAGACACAGTTTCAAAGGACTCCAAGTGTCTCCTGTTCGTAGCTACTCAGCTGCAGTAGTACTATATTTAGGCATTTTCTTTTATCCTTCAAGCAGTAGCTTTTTTCACTAAAACCCTTTAGCTACTAAGGCCAAAACACTCAGTATTGGGGAATGGAGAGTAGGCAAACACAGCTTACAGTTGAAAGTTTCTTGTTCAACTTCAAGGCCCAGAACCTTAAAGTTGGACTTTGTAGAAAGAAAAACATTGGCTTGTGTTTCGACTTCTATTTAGCACATCTGAGATGAAACCTGCAGTCTGATAGTGCTGGGGTCTGAGGAGGAGGGAAACAGCAAACACCACTACAGACTGCACCCTGTCAACCCACCCCATCCCCACCCAAGACTGGCCCTGCTAGGTACAGCCTTCCAACACTGGGATGCACACCCTCCCACCTTCCAACAGCTGGACACACACCCTCAACCTTCCAACAGCTGGACACACACCCTCCCACCTTCCAACACTGGGATGCACACCCTCCCACCTTCCAACAGCTGGACGCACACCCTCCCACCTTCCAACACCAGGACACACACCCTCCCACCTTCCAACACCAGGACACACACCCTCCCACCTTCCAATAACACCTGGACGCACACCTTCCCACCTTCCAATACTGGGATGCACACCCTCCCACTTTCCAACACTGGGATGCACACCCTCCCACCTTCCAACACCAGATGCACACTTTCCCAAATGGAAGCCCATAGTCACTGCACCAAATGCACCAGGAAGGAGAGGAAGGCAAAGCCCTGAATTACCAGGCATATTTCCAACAGACACCACTGACTCCCAAGTAGATGGAATTCTCTTTCTGACTGCCTGACTGAAAACATCTATCTCAATCTGCATCGTGACAATGGAAGCTTTATAGCCAGACAAGAATGCTCCCAAAATAGATTATTTTTTATTTATATGAGTATAATTCTTAATTTCAATATTATACTGTTGTGGATACAAAACACAGCTCTCACATCAAAGGGTATATGAGGCTTCATTCTTAGCTAAATATGAGTGCCCTAAGCCCAGGAACATGGGTTCAAGTTGTCCCAAATAACACATTCTGCCATATGTGAGTTTACACAATATTTTATTAGTTACCGAACTAAGAAAGGCTTAAGGTATTTTCCAAATATATTAGTGTGCCCACAGGTAGGATATAGAAAATTGGGGTGAATTCTGTGGTAGACCTCAGATGCTGTCTGGTGACATTCTTGGCTTTTGGATTGGTGGCAGCTAGGCATCTGCTGAGAATGTATTTCAAGGTTTCGCTTCATGGTCAAGGACATCCCATCAGACTCAGGAGTAAAAAAACGAATGGTTATTACCATCTGCAAATCATTGAGTGTAATACAATAGGACCAGACAGAAGAATAGAAATCACATGATCATCTCAATAGACACAGGAAAAACCTCTGACAAAGCGAAAAGTCCCTTCACCACAGCATCGAAGAAACTGCCCACTGAGAGGACATTTCTCAACACAATAGAGACCACAGTCAACACTGTGCTAGATGCAGAAAAGCAGACAGCATTTGCTCTACAACTAGGCACAGACAGTTCCCTCCCTCGCTCCCTCTCTCCCTCCCTCCCTTCCTCTCCCTCTCCATTTTTATTTAGCAAAGGGTTCAAAGCCCTCCCTGGAACACCAAGATGTAAGGAAAATGTGAAAGGTGCTGAGAGGCAAGGAAGAAGTCATCACTTATTCGAAGATGACAAGATCCTAAACTTAGAGGACCCTGCAGACTCCTCAGAACTCCCAGACACAGTAAACACTTCACCAAAGAAGCGGGATACAAAATCAAGAGACAAAAATTAATGCAATTTCTAATTAGTGGTATGAACTTGCTGAAAAATAAATCAGTTTTAAAAAAATCATAATAGCTTTAAAACCAAACAAACCCAGAAATCCAAGGAATGAATCTAACTAGGAGGTGAAAGACTGCTACAATGAAAGCCTTAAGACCAAAACTAAAGAAGACACCAGAAGTCCCCCCACACTCACGATGGGCAGAATATTGTAAAACTTGATAAATATTATAAAACTCGATATATATCATAATATTATAAACATGATCTGGAGACTCAACACAACCCCCATCAAAATTCCAAGGAAATTCTTTACTTACGTAAACATTGAAAATTCACATGGAAGCACAAAAGGCCTGCAAACCACAGCAATTTTAAGTGGAAAGAATAAAGTCAGAGGTGTAAGACATGGTCTCAAATTATACAACTCTACAAAAACTGCGTGGTATTGTCATCAAACCAGACATGTCGACCATGAAGCCATGGAACGGAAGAGAGCAGTGGTTCTCAGCCTCCCGAATGCTGTGACCCTTTAATCCACCTCCTCATGTTGCGGTGCCTCCCA
>LOEQ01000049.1:436746-453432 GCA_001685075.1 Bramus lutescens | reverse complement strand
GAGAGAGAGAGAGAGAGAGAGAGAGAGAGAGAGAGAGAGACAGAGAGAGAGCACACATACAGTGAACCTCTCCATATAACACTTCCTTGGGAGGTGCCTGGTGAGGCCTGCATGAATCCCCACCTGGGCACAGGGGCCTCCTCGTGCATATTGGAGCTCCTGCCCTGCAGGTCACAAGAGGCCTAGCAGGGAGATGAAGCCCATGGGGCCACTCACTTCAAGTGGATCTCCTCCAGCAGCTCCAGTTTCAGGCAGTCTGTGCTCACCCCCTCGAAAGTGTCTCCCTGGCCCTCAGCTTAGGGACCTCCCTAGCCCTTCCCCTGCCCTGTGCACCACCTAGGGCTTAAGACCTGGGGATGCCTAGGAACCCGGAAGGAAAATGCATTGCCAGGAACAATAGCATGACGTCATAGGGTATTGCTCATGTCTGCAAGCCCTGGTGTGAGCAAGGTGTAGAAGAGCCTGGGACTGTGGGTTGTGTCTGGGATACAGGCGCCCAGAATATCCAACTTTTTCTGCCCCCCTTCTGACTTTGCTTTTCTGGGCACTGTCCTGTGCCTTGCTAGGGATGCTGGATTAAGAACGCCGGCCTTCATTTGCTTTAGGCTTTGAAAAGATAAGTCTGAACTTTGACGATTGTGAGTGGTCAGGCCAAGAAATTCTTCCTTGGGGTTTATGCAGTCCCGTGCTCTGACAGGCTTATCATATTTGCATTCTACTCTTGAGTCATTCCTGTTTTTAATATATTCTGACTTCTCCCTCATCTTTTTTATACTTTATTATTTTTAATTGAGCTATACATTTTTATCAGGAAGGTGATAGGCTCTTTTCCATGTGGCTGGAATATGGGTTGTTCCCCCAAAAAATTCATCTTGAAGTGAAATCCCTCTTACAGGATATTAAGAGGTGAGTCGAGATAATCATCAAGAAGGGATTGGAGGGACTGGAGATGGCTCAGTGGATGTGAGTACCTGAACTGTTAGAAATGGGTCAGGGTTCTCCAGAAAATGACAGCACAATCCAAAGTGTCCCAGCAAGGCCGAATGTTTAACTTCTACAGAAGGGAATGTAACCCGTCAAGTCAGCAGGCAAGCGTACCAGTTTTATTTCCACCACAAAGGGGTCATGTGCCTCTCTTTGAACAACCAGAGCCAGGCCTCACTCTCCCACGCTGTTGGTTAGGGCACAACTGATAAGAAAACTCTAACTGGGAACAGAAGGCAATTTGCCAGCATGTATTTTGACTTCAAGAAGTATTGACCTTAGTGGAATTCAGATTTCTGCCAAGTGATTCTTGACCATGTTTTTTAAAAATAAGAGTTTTGTCTTATTTAATTCTTTGACAGAAAAGAGTACATTGTGTTTGTATTTCTCACACAGCTTTTGATGAGGACTCTGGTTGGTTCCCAGCACTCATAATGGATACTGGACTACCCAGCTCCTCTTTTCTGGTCTCAGCAGGCACTGCATGCAGGCAAAATATATCAATACATTTCAAATCGACTGGATCTTTGCCCTCATGAGCAATCCTGCAGGTTACTAGGTTTATGGGTTATCTCACAGCCAGTTTGCTCTAGGACATCTCTTCTCCCTGGTTAGCCCTTTTGGGGGCCCTGCACCCACTTTGGACATGACATCTGGTATCAAATAGAGGAAAACGGCCACCCAGGATCCCCTGAGGATGCTGCATGCTTCCTGAGTATGAGAGTCCTGCACTAAGCATTATTATGCTGGTTGAACCCCAGATTTTCCCCTTCCTCTGTCTTAAGGGCTGGACCCGAGAGGTGCCTCCTGTCACTTCCATGTTTCCTCCCTCCTCGCTCTCCGGTTTCCCCGTGTGTTTGCAGTCTCTGGAATTCTCTTAAGCAGACATCTAGCTTGTGCTCTCTTATTCTTGTATCCTGACATCTGTAAGAAGTCACACTCAACGTCACCTCAGCCTACCTTTTCCCACTTTTCTCAACAAATGAGAGGCAAACTCAACGTTGGTGCAGCATCCACACATCCTTTCTCCTCTCTAATGGGGCAAGCTCTTCCTGTGAAGACAGCTGAGCCTGCTCCATTGCAGGTCTTATTGTTAACACGAAAGGGCTCATGACTGACATCAGCGTCTGCATATGACCCTGTCCTGAACATGCAGCTTCCAGGGACCTTGTCCAGTGTTCCCAGCTTCATCTCTATACTCGCATGGTAGACTCTCTCTTTAGGGAGGCAGGCCATATGGGATGAAGTGAGGAAAATAGATGGGCCATCCTAGGGTTCCCAAGGATACTCCACTCTCAGGTGGCTTGGCTTTGGTTGTCTGTCACCCATTGCTGGGGACATGTAATCACCACTATAGTAAGGCAGCACACCATTCCACAACACATGGGAAAGGTAGCTCTAATGGGGCTGCCCCTGCAGATCCTCCAGTCTCACAGGGACCAGCCTCAGCCGTGTATCCCAGCACTCATTTCAGGAGCCACACAACGCCCCCTCCCCATCATCCTTGGTTCTGCCAAATCCCTTTAGGGGTGCCAATTGTGAGGCAGGACTTTTCTTGGGGAAATTGTCTATTTCCCAAATAGGACACAAACACCAACACCATACTAAAGGAAGATGACTGTCCCGAGTGAGTCAGAGAGGTCACTGAGGTTGCTGATCAAAGTCTAGGTGAGGAGTTGCTTACAGGACCACAGGAGACACAAAGATATCATTGAAAGCCTAGGCTAGCATGGGTTTGACTGATGTGCTTTGCGTTCCTTGGATTCCACGAAGGACCTGCAGGCCCCTTGGCCAATTAGAGAGGCTCCTCTCCTCAGCAACTGTACCTGCTTAGATGGCCTTGGGCAAGGACAGCCTAGCCTTGTGGCTCTTGTAACTGTCAGCGATTCACTGGGCCTTGTGTATTTTCTTTACTTCCGGTGTCTTCTGAGCTGCCCTGTCACTCTCGGGGAAAGCAGCTACATGACACGCTAGGGTGAGGGCATGCAATGTTTAAAGACTAAAGTCTCTTCACAGATCTCAACTCTGGAAGCACAAGCAGACAGGCAGATTCTCCATTCCTCCATGCTCCGTGAGGGCCTAGTCCTTCCAAGATGGTGCGCTGTTGCCGTGTCCCTACATAGTATGGAACACAAGCAGAAGACCAGAAAGGAGCCTTGCTAACTTCCTCCAGCTCTTTCATAAGGCCCTAATTCCAGTAGTGAGGACAAAGGCTGCATGGCCTGACCACCTCCTAAAGGCCCACCCTTGATACATTTGCCCTGTATCAAGTTTCAACATGAATTTTGGAAGGAACGTGAGCACACAAAGCACATTAGGTCTCTATACAACGAAAACAAGGCTACTGTGATTGGTTAATTTTGTGAACTATGGTGAACACAGATATTTGGATGTTCTGTGAGGGGGTAAGATAGGAATAGATATACGGGCCTGGAGGGAGGATCACTGGCTAAGAGCACTGGATGCTCTTGTAGAGGACAGGGGTTCAATTCTCAACACACACAGGGACCGCTCATTGTAATTCCCGTTTCAGGGGATGTGATGTCCTCTTCTGGGCTCCACAGATATTGTAAAAAACATGGTGCACATAAAGACATGCACACACACACAAATTAAATATTAATAAATACTCAGTCTAAGTACCTGGTTCCCGACAAAGCTCTGAAAACCCTTGGAGTCACAGAATATTGTTGTTTACTCATAATTCCCCTATAAGCATACCTGAGGAGTTCAATGTCACCTAGATGACAGGGCTGGTTGGCATAACTAGTTGGGTAGTGAGAAAGCTGGGACTTTTGGCTCTGTCCTTTGAGTGCTCGACCTTACAGAGAATAAATACAAGACTGGGACTGAGTTAATCTGCTATAGCCAACAATTTAATTATGTCTGTGCAACTGGCCTCCTTAAAGATCTTGAATGGTAAAGTTTGGTGAGCAGATTCACAAGTCTGAAGAGTGGTTTGCTTCAACTCTGTGGAGACAAAGAGTCATCTTCTTCAGTCTAAGTCAGGTGGTCAGCACACTGTAAAGGGGTCAGCACTTTCAGTTTGGGGCCCCATATTCTTACGACAGCTGGTGCATTGAAAAAAGTAGCAATAGCAAATGTGCAGACAAATGAGTGTAACTGCCCCAGTAAAAATGTATTTTTGGAAACAGGTGGCCAGTTGGATCTGGTCAGTGGACCACGCTTGCGCGTCTCTGGTCTAAGGTGGCTTTAAACTAAGGCCCTAATACTTGTCGTTATGCTTTTGAAATAAAAGCAGAGACTGACGGGACAGTGCTTAACAATCCATTTCAACAGCCACTACAGTCTATGAGAAAAAAAACCCCATCTGTTCTGAATTCCTGAAATACAAGCCCAATGAATATTCTGAGGCCCAGCAATTCAGAGATCATTTTATTCTCAAAGCACATTCATTAACCAATTAATGAAATCTATAAGCTAGCCAACTACAGGTTCAGAAATGATTATAATAGACATAACTATATAAACCAATATCAACCTTTAAAAGTCAACAAAATAATAAAATAACCATGGGGTATTTAATTACATATTTGTTGCTTAAAGAATATCATCAAATGCCTATCCTGCCTTCTGCTGAAGTGAGAACTACCCACCAAAGGATTCTTTATTCTTTACCTTGATAGGAATAGGTTCCTCCCTTTTAAATTGCTTACTGGCTTTTAGTATAAACTCTAATGACGAAGTGGAATATATTACTATTAGTAAGTGCAATGTTTATGTTTTACTTTCTGCAAATTTAGGAAAAATTTACAGAAGCAGATATGGAAATGTGATTTCTTAAAGCCACTAACAACGATTTCAAATTTTAATAGAATACCAATCATACTTCAAAATTTCCTAGTCTATACCACACCCCTCCCCTCGGGAACCTGGGGGAAGAGGGGGTGAAACACCGTAAGAGTCAGAAGTCAGGAAGACTGGCTGAACCGACATCTGGAGACGACAGGACTCCTGCACTCACAACTCCCAGCAGCTGGGGCTGCCTCCACAACATAAACCACCCAACACCCAAGCATGGAATGGGCAGGGTCTCACAACCCCCCAGCCCTAGCTGAGGAGCTATTGGCAGTTAATGGCTTCTGGGGAGGAAGAGTCGGTTTTCTTTAGGGGTGTGGTCCCTGGCAGATGAACCATGTTCCGGTGCATGGCCCCACCCCCATGAGCAAATGGGCAGCACAGTTCAGACTACTCCGTGGGTTATTTAAAACATAAGAGTGTGAAGTTGGGAGGAGGGGTGAGGGTGGGCCTAGGAGGAGTTATGGGGAGAATATAATCAAAACAGTTTCATCCATGTACAAAATTCTCAAAGAATACAAATCATTCTCTCAAAGAATTGCACACTCTCAATCCTAAAGTCTTGAAGAACCTTTTCTTCAGGTTAAATCAAAAGGTCATTTTGGTTCCTAGCAGAGAGGAGGTCTAGCAAATAAGAGATAACATTGCAGAACTGCATGGCACTTCATGATCAGGCTCCTTCCTGTGTAAGAAAGACTTCTAAAATGTTATCTGAGAACACACTTTAAGACCATGGTTTTATTTAGCTTTATATGCTGAAAATTCTGTTGGGTATCTCAAAAGTCCACAATTAGTGCAAAAAAGAGGCATATTAGGCCACTCATTCCCAGCATAAAGAGAATTCATGTGGCTGTGAACATCGTTTGTATAGTTTCCTACTTTGCTTTCTGAAGGCTAGCACATATAAAAATAGATTGACATTAGGTTTAAGTCACATATATTATAAGCTTTATTTTAACTGCAAAAATATTTGAGCCACATTTAAGGTAAAATAAACTCACTGAGACTATAAACTACATATTTCTAGAGGCCAGATGTAAGAATACTGATTATTTTACTTGTGAGTGGATACATGCCCCAAGCTTCTGACAGTCATTTTGTAGGAATGAACATACAGAAAACACTGCTCCTTGTGTGGAGAATCCACATCTGCTACCTCACACTCCTCCATCTGGTAAGGCTTTGGTGTAGGTCACTCCCAGAACTCCTGTTATTTATCTTTCTTCTTTGCTCCTTTCTCCTCTTCCTCCACCTGCTTTTCTGTGTTTCCTCCCACATCTGCGCTTGCTCCTCCTTGGCTTTCCTTCTGAGAGCTGTGAATGATCTGGTAGTCTTCAAGGAGTGTGTGCCCTGTCTGCTTTGCGGTTCTCTTTACCATGGCTTTGATGCCGATGTTGTCAATATTGTAGGCAGTGAGGCCAACATTGATAGCAGAGTCCACCGCATTGTGTGTAGCTTCTCCTGCATTGTGCCCATACCTTTGAAAAAACAGAAGGCAAGAATGACATAATATTTCTGAAAACATTCTCCTGAAATCAGGAGCGATTGAGTTATATAACTTCTGTGCTATTCTTGAAATCAAAACTGAAGTTTAGGTTTCAATTTAGTTAATAAGTGAAGACATAGGAGAGAATAAAAACCATGATTACAAAACTGCACCTCTACTTTTAGCAAAAAAAAAAAGTGTGTGTGAAGATAAAAGACTAGCTACAATGGTAATAAAACATAAATTAAACATAATTTAATAAACAACATAAATTAAAACATTGTTAATCATTTGTTTAATTCTCTACTTCACTTCTCAAAGTAACAAATGTAGATGCTCCTTAATCCAGCATCTACAGGACAACTAATCTTCAGCATCACCATGAGCATCTATCTACAGCACATGGAACCTCAGGCATAACAAATGCCCTTTAACCATGAGCCTCTAAGGGACACGGAACCTCAGGCATCATAAATGCTCCTTAACCCACGAGCATTTGATTTGCCTTTCAGCAGAGATCCTGTGACATTCTCCTGGTACACCACTCCACTGCTAACTCACTGGCCATCTTACTGTCTTTAGAACCTGAAATACACAGAAGCCCTGGACCTCTGCTGTTCTGTCTGTCCGTCCAGACATGTCACAACTTGATGCATCACGTGCCTTGAGCACTGCTACTTTCTTAGTTCTAACCTGCTTAGATGGCCTTGGCCCATGCACCCTGCCTCACTGACAACCAATTCTATCTGACTGCCCTTTCTTCCTCCATAGCTCACCGTTGTCTATACACCATAGGATGTATTAATGGCAACTGTTAACATCTTTGTTTATCTCACTAAAATATAAACCCCACTGCAGAGGGAAATCTTTGCTTTGTTCATAAATGTACCCTATGCTTCTGAGCGTCTGGCATCCAGTGTTTCATGAATGAACAATATGATCACTTGTGGCGTTATCTCCCCCATCTCCTCCTCCCCAGTCCTCCTTCCTGGGCGGACCAAGCTTACTGCAAGCTCAACCCTCTTGCCTCTGCCTTCCACTGTTGGCATTACATGCAGGTACCACTATGCCTGACTTGTCTCAGATTCTTCATGCAACAGGTCACTGTACAGTCAACTGCACACCCATGTTGATCACTACTTTTTGCAGTAGTCAAGTGACAGAATCACCTAGGTGAGCACTACTGGCTGAATGGAAAAAGAAAACTGAATGGACAAAAAAAAAACTAGTGAGCTATGAACACAATCCAGCTAACTCAGCAACAAGGAAGTGAATAGAAGGGAAGTGAGCAGAACCATGTTCAGTGAGAGAAGCTGGTGTCACACAGACCATTGCCAAATTGTTTCTCTTACACATGGAATCTGAGGTGGGTGGAGAATTCGAGAGAAAAAGTAGAGTCTATTTGGGATATGAGAGAAGAAAAGGGGGACAGGAAAGGCAATATAGGTGTGTATTATATACATGCATGAATATGTCATAATGAAATTTACTGTTGTGCACAATTAATATGCAGCAATGAAAAATGCACAGTAAAATACATGAGAAATTGTAAAAGTATACACAAGTACTTAATATTAACAATGCTAATAAGTCTTTAACACTGAGGATCTGAGGAAGTAAATCTGAACTATACAAGGACGCTACAATATACCTCCCCCCTCTGTAATTTTACCCTTACCCTGATGACAGGCTTTTAAAGCTTTGCTGATCCACAAAGCCCTGCTTATACAACAACCAAAGCCAAGGTTCAAATCCCCTACACAGGAAATCTCATGGAAAGAGCTGTCACCTCTGGACTTAATAATTTATTCATTAATTTGTGTGTGCCAGTGTGAGGAGGTCAGGAGTCAGTTATCTTCTTCCATTGGGCAGCACTGAGCTCAGGCGGCCAGGCTTGGCATGGAGGGCCAGCCCTTGACATTTTACACAAACACTGATTTGCTTTTTGCTTTAAGGAATCTACTGCCAGCCTGCCTGACCAGAACAGACTTGCAACACCCTGGCTTTTCCAACCCAGTGCTGTCAGTCCAAGCCACCTATCTTAAGGTGGCTTGGGTGACTCCTCCAATCTTTCGTCAGCAGGGAATTAGTAATTACAAACAATAGAACTCACAGTCAGTCAAATCTTATCTCAGAATCACCCTGGAATGTGGACTTCCTTATTAGGCGCAAGCAGAAAAGCTTCCTGTAACTGCTTTCTGCGACCCCTCAGCATTGTGAAGGGTTGGCTGCCTTGTAGAAGAGACACCATAGCCGAGGGAGTTCTCAGCGGATCCACCAGCTATGACTCAATAAAAGAATGAAGTGTGGGCTTCAGCATGGAAAAGTGACCATAACCCTTTGACAATGATAACCAAGAAGTCTTTAAAGCCAAGTCTGAGAAGATAAAAGGACAGTAGAACATTTCCTGGAGGACACTTTCCATCACCGTGGGGGCCACACAGAAATGGTGCTGTCCTCAAGAGCAGGAAATCATCCAGAAGCATAAATGCCCATCTTTGAATAGCCGGAACACCCCTGCTCAGCAGTTTGATACCTCATGGAACAGGATATTTCTGTGTGCAATGCACTTCTAAAAGCTACACCGTCCTTGATGAGTGTCTAGGTCTCTTGACTGTTGTTCTTCAGACTGCAAGAACTGCTACAATGTGGGAAACTCACCAACCTGGGAGTCAGGAAATGACATCAGATACTATGGCAGGCAACTGATCATAAGACCTTGGCCAACTCTCCCCATCTTTGCACTTCAAGCTCATAAAAATATATATCTGAAATCACTTAGAAAATTCCAAAGTAAGGAATTATGGGGATTTCACTTGCTGTGTTTAATTTTTAATATGTCCTCACTTATTGGCTTTAATAGCCCTTACCCACAATTCTCCTAATAGACGCCTATTCCTCTCTTCCTAGGTAGTTAACCACTCAGCCCTTTACTGCACTTCAACTCCATATGTACTGCTCAAAACTCTTCAAAAGCATGGATATGGATAAGAACATAAAGCCTAATTTGGATTTATTTATTTATTTTTAGTAAATGAGCATTTCAGTTACACTTCATGAACAAACACCTCAACTGAAGGACAATAAAATGACTGTAAAAGATGTCCTAAGTCAGAGGGTCTAATGTAACTGGAACCAGAATTGTTCAGATATGCCCAATGTGTTCACTGAGGTCGACAGAGGCAGAACACTGCCGTGAGTCAAGATCCTATGGATTAGCTTCAGTATGACATCTCTCTCGTCAATCAAGTGATACACAGCCATCAATACTATGCTCAGAAATAGTGATCTGGAATATTTAAAGGAGAAACAGATCTTATTCACCTATTTACTGAAAGTAGGCAGGCTGTGGCTAGTTTAGGAAGGCCATGTAGGTGAAGATAAGGATTTTAAGTTTTTCATGAAAGCAATGGGGGAAAAAAATCAGCAAAGGAATGTAATGACCAAAAGCATGTTTCCGCAAGTCCCTCTGACTCTGAACGCAGTGGGAACTCAGGGCAGGAAACAAGCTTGTATCTGATGAGAAGGGAAGATCCGTGGGAAGGTGGGAGCACACAAGAGTGAGGTCAGGATGTGGTGCCTTAAAGTCTATAATGTGACTGAGCATGTGACTGGCAAGAAGGACAAAAAATAGCCTTGAGACGTACTGGTGCAGAGGTAGAAATTATAGCCATGAACACAGATGACTAGTGCTTGATAGTTTTACATCAACTTGGCACAAGATAAGAGTCATCTGTGAGGAGGGAACTTTAATTAAGAAAAGGCCTCTATAAAATGGGGCTATAGGGAACTCTGTAGGGCATTTTAATTAATGACTGATGGGGGAGGGCCCAGCCCACTGTGGGTGGGGTCATCTTGGGGCTGGTGGTCTTGGGCTCTGTAAGAAAGTGGGCTGAGCAAGCCACAAGGAGCAAGCCAATAAACAACCATGGTTTCTGCATCAGCTCTTGCTTCTAGGTTCCTGCCCTGTTTGGATTCCTGTCCTAACTTCCTTCAATGATGAATAGTGATGTGGAAGTGTAAGTCAAATAAACCCTTCTCCCCCACCTCAAAGGTGCCTCTGATCCCTCATCACAGCAACAGAAACCCTAAGAAAGTGACATTATTTAAGAAACAAGGAGGTTGCACTACAGTGAGACTCTAGAAAGAACCGATGTGTAATGAACATGCCCAGAAGACAAGTCCTTGGATGAGTGAGATGGGGTCACTGTGGGGTGAGCAGCAGACTGCTAAGCTATTGGTCTTAATAAGCATTAAGTACAGCAACAAAACCAGTCAGGATGGGTAACTACACATGCAATCAGATTTTACCCAAAAATTGCTGGGAAAATGAAACATCAGCTTAATCATGGATTGAAATCAACAAAATAAAATAAAGCAGCATAAAGAAAAGGTCTTATCTATAAATAGTGATAATCCTAAAACAAGATAGAGGTGTGGGGCTGGGATGTAGCTTAGTGGAAGAACACTGCCTGGCACCAACAGCGTCCTGAATTCCATTCCCGGCATTAAACAAACAAAGGTCCAGACCTTAAAGGTATTTTTTAAGTGTCAAATATGATATAAGTCAGCAAAGTAATGGCTACCCAAAACATACACCGTGTTCCCTCAGCAAGAGCAAAACCTGACCAACACAAGAGAAGCCAGCGCTCTGCACCTGATCGTATCAGCCTGGCTCTAGAACACCCAAGTCAACTCTGATTCTTTTCAGAAAACTGACAAACTTAAACCGTCACTAACAAAATGAGAAATGATGGGGAGAATGAAGGAACTGGAAATCATGTTCAAGAACCGGAGTGCTCAGATAAGAAAAAACAAGAGACAGCGACAACAGTGCTGTTTAAATATCTGTACAGTTCTGTATGCAACAGAGGAGATGGACTAATTCCTGCATGGATGTCATGCAGATCTGGCTTCAGAGACTACGGCATCTGTCATTGGAGTTAATTCCTCACTTCTACAAGTTTAAGGGGTATTTAAATAAAATTTTACTCTAAAGCCAATATAATCTAGTGACATATGAGAGTAAAATTCTTCTAGTAAAATACTGTTAGTTATTTTTCCATAACTGGATAAAAATGAAATTTTACCAGGAGAAACTACAAGCAGACCAAACCTGCTGCCGCAACATCATTCTCCTTAACAAGCCAGGGAGGAGCCAAGGAGCCTCTGCGGCTCTAGAAGTTAAGCTAGAGCGAGGGTTATCTAGTGGGCAGCTGCCGCAGCTGGACTCTGCGCTAGGCTGTGTATGGCTTTACAGTATTCCTGTGTGTCTCCACATGCCTAAATCTAGAAAAAGTGAGACCAAAGTATTAAAGTAGCAGACAAAAAAAGAGTCTAAATATTCACCTAAAAGATTCGGTGTCCCTACTCCCTCCCACCAAGGCTGCAAACACCAGGTCAGAAAGCTCATCTAAATCATTTCCTCCCAGTCATGATGCATATGATTTAGGCAGATTTAAAAGTCTGTGGGAGAGCAGCGCCTTCCACAGGCAGTGAGGACACAGCTTCTTCATCACACTAAATTGGTAGACACCAAGAAATACTCATTCTGCTTTCTCCAGTGTCATATGTGTAAGGATATAGAAAGTGTAGATTTAAATAAATAACTAAATTAAATGAAGGAATTTACAAATAGCTCTTCTCTTCTCCCATTCTGTCACTAAGCTGTTGCCGGCTCAACAGAAGGGTTTCATCAAAGATATTTTCTACTTCTGGGCCTTCACAGGTGCAAAATCTGGAATTCTGGGGCCAATTCCTGAATCTCCCATGGCCTCTTCCTTCTTCCCAAGACTCTAACTGCATAAGTGAAGCCACTGCTGAGAAAATCGCTCCTCTAGTCTCGTGGTCAATGCTGGGTAACTTATTTATTCACACTGCGCGTCTCTGGGGAAAAGAATAAAACAACACTAACACACAGCACCACAGGACTGCACTCACTCAGGACCGTGGTTAAAATACTATGAGTTTGAATAAAAGTGGCCCTCATAGGCTCATAGCAAGAGGCACTATTGGGAGGTGTGGTCTTGTTGGAGGAAGTGTGCCACTGGGGATGGGCTTTGGGGTTTCAGAAGCCCAAGGCAGGCCCAGTGCCACTCTCTCTCCCTGCTGCCTACTCTCAGGTAAAACCTCTCAGCTCCTTCTCCAGTACCCTGTCGGCCTGCATGCTGTCATACTTCTAGCCATGACAATAATGGCCTAGACCTCTGGACTCTAAGCAGCCCCAGTCGAATGTTTTCCTTTGTAAGAGCTGCTGTGGTCATGGTTTCCTCACAGCAATGAAACCCTAGACAAGTACCTTGTTCATCACAACAATCCCCTCATTAATAATTCACACATTTTTGGTTAAAATGTAACAAGCACCATCACTTTCCAATATCTGTGCTAAGAAATGGTAATTATAATTCACTCTGTATTTGTTCTCAACCAAGTAAACCTGACACCTGAGCTGTCATGTTGCTTTGAATTAAAGGCATACCCCACGTTGAAGGAACAAACAATTCAGGATGGAAATTAAACTTAGTACTACCTAAGCTGAAAGCAATCTAAATAATAGCAGACTGATGGTTCCAGAAGCCAGTGGAGAACGTAAGAAGCTGTATGGACGATGCACCAAGTGCAGAGGTGGCTCAGCACGCTTCCCCGAGTGTAAGCAGAGTACGGACGTGATGAGAGCTACTTGGTTTCTACCACAGCTCCACCACTTGACTAGGAATGTAAACTCCAGCAAGCTCTTTAACTTCTAATGTTTTGGTTTCCTTCCAGTTTCCTTACAAAACTGTGATAGAAATGTTAAAAGTAAATAACACATATGAGTAGCCCTGAACACAGTATGAATACATTAAGTATGAACTCAAATAGTACCACTATTAATATTACATTTTTGCATGTGCATATTGTATGTATGTTTGCATGTACATGTGTGTGGAGGCCTCACCTGTTCCTCGATCACTCTACACTTTATTCATTGGGAAGAGTATCTCGCTGAACCCAGAGATCTCCAATTCCATCTTGTCCCGGGAATCCATCTCTGTAACCCCCGCCTTACAAGGGGCTGCCATGCCTGCTGGCTTTGTGTTGGTTTGGGGATCTGAACTCCTCCAATTCTCCAGTTACTTGTAAGGTGAGAGCTTTATCCACTGAGCTATCTCTCCAGCCCTACTGCTCCCTTTTCCCCTCATAAATAAATAGTAAGATCCAAACGAATCTGAAGCTAACCAAACAACTCGGATCCCACCAGATTTAAGCTTTAGACTCCAATTTCTCTGATTCAGACAGAAGGCAGGAGACCAAAGGTACACACCATGCACATGTGAAATGTCACACTGAAACCCAGTTTTGTGCGATACACACTGGTAAAAACCTAAGTTCAAACAAAGAAGACACCCAAAAGCCAGCGTTTTACACTTGTTCTTTGGTAACACTGCTAAAGTATTTGTTTCTCAAGAGTATTTGGAACCAGGTATATCCCTGCTACCTTTGGCTGAGTTTAAACTAGTAGTCATTGCGTAGCTTGTTAGTGACACAGTTGACTCGTTCCTCTCACTGGCTCAACTGCTTTCGCTCGACTCCACAACTGCTGACCACTACAAAATCCAATGCTGACACCACAGTTCTGTGACTTCCCCTTTCACGGTTTCTCTAAAGCAGCTAGCCTATCCCACCTCCACCCAAAAGGCCCATGGACCTCAATAAGGCCAGAGGCCCTCTTTCTTCTGCTCTTTGGAATGCCTGTCCTCCTGGTGGGCTGAGGACCCTACTGCCTGCACACAGGGCGGGGTTCTGGAGTAAAGAGCTCTGCCTTCCTGTGCTTCCCTGTGCCGTTCCCACTGTGTTTCACCAGTCAAGAACTGGACACAGATCTGAGGGGCTTCCTGTGACAAAGACACTGGGTATGAATTGGAGGCAAGCTTTAGGTCACCTGCTAAGGGGAAAGGGTGTGTGAGTCTAACAGCAACCAGCAGGGCACCCTGAAGTCAACTCTCTCCAGGGATCTCAAGGCCAAAGGAGAAGGAGATCATGCTACCAACTATCAGATAAGCTGTGCAAATCTATTTCTGTCCTTTCTACCGACTGTGAAACAGACGGCGTCTCTAGTTCAATATAAATGTGCAGTGGGAACTATGACATGGTAGTCACGGCGTTCTGATGAGCAGATGCTAATGCGGGGCCTCCAATCCAATCAAGTCTTTATTTTTTCCTTCAAGCAAACACTTCCGTCAAAATTATATAGTCAAAAATTAAACATTCTTTGCATTAATGAACATTTATAACAATTAGCAGCATAAATCAAAGTCACAGGAGTTCAATCAGCAGACTAACATTTTTCCCTATTTAGGAAACAGTGAGTAAAAAATACACTCATCAGAAATTTAAGTAAGGACATAAATCTTAAGTGTCATGGATTGAGCTGATGATACAGGAGACTTATTTATCTCTAAAATGAAGATGCACTTACTTGTATCGGACAGTTTGTACGGTTTCTGCAGACACATTGCTGACAATGCATTTAGCAGCACATTCCAAGCCCTGCCAGACAGTTGAAAATCCTGTAAAGGTATTTAAAAGTCAGTCTCACCTAAGGTGCACAGCCTGCCTGTCTCACGTAGCTCAGTGCCCTTCCAGAAACACAACAAAAATAAAAACAACAAAAAAACAACAAAATAAACCCAGGGCTGTTTGTTACCTTGAACACTACTTGCTGCCACAACCATGGCACCATCCAGAGTGGACTTCCCATCTTTGTCTCTCTTGAGAGATTCTGGAACGAGTTTGCTTCCATGCTTCTTGACATGTGGAGCGAGCTCTTTGCCAACACAATTTGCTACTGTGCAGACGCCATCAACTAACACAACCACAGACAAAAGGCTCAGAGAAACTGTTCTCAAGCAAAGTTCTCAAATGACCATCCCCAACCGTTTTTCTGCGTGGCTGCTACTGTCTCTGTTAGCTGTTGTTGTATCTATGGAAACCCTGCCTCTCGGACACACTTCTGTTAGAAAGAAAACCATCCACTTTCATTTTTCTGAGGTGTCAAAAAAGATAATCTTACTGAATTTAATGGAAATCCACTGAAGACTGGTGTGACTCTATAAAAACAAATCTTGGGGCTGTGATGCTAAAGTGTCACCCGGGGAGACAGACAGAACCACTGCGCTGCTGGGCTGCAGGTGTAACTGTGGGGGAGGAGAGCCACGCCATCCATACTCTTTCCTTGTGAAGCAATGGAGCCTCTGTAACTAGCCCAGAGGAAGCACAGGCACTTACCCAGGAACTGGCTGACTTTTGCTGCCCCTCCAGTTGCCTGCTTTGCTATGTAGAGGCCCTTGGTGACAGCTGGACTCACTTCCACCGGTTTTTCCTCTGGTTGGATGCGCTCTCGGAGTTTAGAAGCTCCTTTTTGGATGGCTTTACCAGTAAGTTCAGCACCTTTGACTAAACCCCAGCTCACCCAGGAAGCACCTTTTACAAGGGAAATTTAAAATTTCAGCATTTATGGCTAGTTATGCCTTTAAATCCTTTAATAGCACGAGCAGAAAACAAGGTTCAGTAGTAGATCCTACATGGGCCATGAACATGCCAACTGCATACCTACAGCTTCTTCCTGAAACAAATCTTATTTTTATTTTATGTGTTTGCCTGAATGCATGTGCACTACATGCATGCAGTACCCAAAGAGGCCAGAAGATGGTGGAAGATTCCTTAGAAGTGAAGTTATAGGTGTTTTTGAGTCACCATGAGGAGGCTGGGAAGTAAACGCAGGTCCTCTGCAAAGTGGCCAGTGCTTTTAACCACTGAGCCATCTGTGTGGTCTGACCAAAGCCCTTTCTAACTAAGCCTTTTACTTAGGTCACACATCTTTCTGGACCAGAATCCTGCATTACTCTGGGCTGTATAACAATATGCAGGAATCTGCTACTGATCACACTTTTCTATGATCAAATCCTGATGTTGACTCCTGAATTGGGGTATTTAAGGCAGCATCTGGCCGGAGGAATGAGGCACTCTTGTCCTTTCTACCTTACTTAAGGCAACATTGGTCCATGAAATCCTGAGAAAGACAATTCAAGCGAGAAACCAATGAACTTGGTTTCTGAAGACTTTTGCTTTCTTTAGACCCAAGCATTAACTGGGCGGGGGATCGTGTTCTCTCAATCCTATGCTCTGCTGAACCTAATTACAGAAGCATGAGCACCCTGGAAGAGAAGGGAACAGCCTGGCCTGCAGCTGTCTCTAGGGTGTGGGCCCACCCTCGGCTTTACTGATGCTTCCCACAGCCTGAACTAGAAAAGCTGTTGCCACCGAGACATCAAGAAGGCAAAGCCTTGTGTAGGAGGGATAGAGGTCTTCAGCCAGAGGACAATGTGTGTGTGTGTGTGTGTGTGTGTGTGTGTGTG
>LOEQ01000049.1:422311-435669 GCA_001685075.1 Bramus lutescens | reverse complement strand
AGACCATGATGGAGACACCCACTGAAACAGTTTACCTGAGCTAATGGGAGCTCATCAACTCCAGCTGGACTGGGAAGGAACCAGCATAGGACCAAACTAGTTTCTCTGAATTTGGGTGACAACTGTATGGCTGGGGCAGACTGAGCGGCCACTGGCAGTGGCATCAGGATTTATCCCTACTGCTTGTACGGGCTTTTTGGGAACCTATTCTCTTTGGATGGATATCTTGCTCAGCCTATAGTAGGGAGGGCCTTGGACCTTCCACAAAGCAATGTGCCTTACCCTCTCTGAGGAGTGGAGGGGGGTGGGGTGAGGGGTATGTGGAGGGAATGGGAGGTGTGGAAGGAGTGGGATCTGGATTGATATGTAAAATAAAAAAGATAGTTTGTTTTCTCTTTTTAAAAAAAATTAAAAATTAGAAAAAGCTGAATTTGAAGAATCAAGACTGAAAAATCACAAAATATAAACCAACAGAACAAATGAGTCTATAATTAGGATTTTATGAAACTATAAGAAACAAAAAGGAATATTCCTTTGTGACTATGAAAAATAAATGGAAATGAGATCCATGAAAAGTCACTGCTCTACGGGAGGGAAGCCAGACCTGGATACTCAAAGCCTTGTCACCAAGCGAGAACATGATACAGTCAGGGTGAACCCAGAGACACAATAGCCAGTGACAAACATGGTGCTTCATGGCACTGCCTTAGATCCTTTCTGCACATGTGTGGTGATAAACATCAGTTATTTCTAGTCACAGCTGCATGGTTTGCCCACATGTAATGCTGACAGACAGAAAAAAATATGAATGCTTGCTAAGTTAATGAAAGGTAGTTGGTAACTCTGACTTGTCTAGATCAAACCCAACACCACAGTTTCTGGACTGTTCTAGATCAAACCCAACACTACAGTTTCTAGACTATTCTTCACTTTTACTGACTTAAGGAAATCAGCCATTTGTACTTGTACTAAAATAGAAAACACAAACCATGGCTTCTTCTTCTGGTGGAAGGGAGTAGAGACCCGAGGGGAAACAGATCTGACTTCCTGATACATTTTCAATTATTTTATCATAAGAAATAACTTTAGAGCACTGATGTTTCTACATTTTGGCCTTGATATTCAAGATCTAGATAATGGGGAGTAATGGCACATGAGGGGCTACTGAGTCCCCAGTTACACGTGTTTTCTCTTCTCATATTTTATGGGGGCCCCAAGCCTGTAAGTGACCTATCTAAGCACCCCATCATCCTGAAGCCCATCAAATTATTAGTTGTGTGAATGCAGGACAGTTCCTGTGGCCTGAAGTCTGTGTGAGGTCAGGGTGCTGGTGGGAGATACTGTGGACCTAACAGACAGGCCCTTAGGTCAAGCATTATTACCTCAAAGGGAAGTATGGGGCCATAGCCCCTGCGGCTGCTGTTCCCCGTTTCTCATCTTCTGTTCTGGCAGTCTTATGAGAGGCCCAAAGCAGCAGAGTACCCACCCAGGGACTGCTGCCTCCTGAGCCACAAGACAACCTTTTTGGCTTTACAAAGGCGAATGCCTCTGGTATTTTGCCGTAGCAGCAGAAAGCTACTACACTTCTAAAGACAAGTGAGCAATTTTCACTCTCTTGGGAAGCATCTTAGACTTTGCTGCTATAACAAACACTGCGAAATTGCAGTTGATAAGCAGCAGAGAGAGATTCGTGTCTTGGAAAGCCAGGACTAGGGTGCTGGTGAGGACTCTTGAGGACACTGGAAGCAGGGCAGCCTCCTGGGCCCCTTCAGTGAAGAAACAATCTCGATCACAAAGGCTCCTCCCTCACAACCCAGTGGCTGTTCAAAGACCTCACCTTCTATTTTGTGATTTTTGGGGGTTGCTGCTTCAACATGGGGATCTTAGAGGGCATGAACCCCAGAAAATGACACTGGGAGAAGGGAAGAAAGGATGAGAACACAAGAGACAGGACATAATTTATGCTCACATCTCTTTGATAGCTGAGGGACCCCTGGAAGAACACACACTTACACAGCAATGTGCTGCCTTCCCGCCCTTCCACCTGTCAGTCAGTATTTCTAATCTGTTATTTAATATATAAAAATCTATAAGTAACACTTTTACTGGTTCAAGGGTTGACACCATGGGGGCTAACAAACAGTTCTGCGGTACCTGACAGAATGTTGTGGGCCACTTTCTCGCTCCATTCAGGTAGTTCTTTTGACTTTTCTTCTGAACTTGGCTCACAGGGCACAATCTGACTCAAATTAACTTCTTCACTTGGAGTATCTTTAGTCTAAACAGTAAAAATGGTTCAAAATGTAAAGGTTAGTGAAGTACAAAGGAAAGGAACTGAGAGCATTATATAATAGACTGTCAACAAACTCTAGCTAGGGAAAGCATCCACCTTGTTAATAAAAAGAGAAAACCAGAATTGCCACAAAACTGAAAAGGCTCTGGTCTTAAACAAGCTCCCACTGATGAGCTCTAGGTAGAAATACAACTCCAACACAGCATCTACTAAATCAGAGTCAAGCTAGCCAAGTCCTCCTCCCACCAGCTCGTGACCTGTGTCACACACATGGCCATCACCCCTTAAAGTTGCACATCTATGGTACTGTCAGGGTAAAAGATTAAATGACTCCACCAGTAAGGAAGGATGTATCTAAGTGAACTGGTTTTGGTAGAAGAAAAAGTTCAGTTTGACACCTGAATATCTAGCTACACAATGACCTGCCATCCCACTTAATGGAAACACCAGTACACCAGCACTTCACAGAGGGCTTCAAAGGGTTTGGCCAACACCCAAACTCAAGGCCAAGTTCATCCATTCTAAGAACCCAGAAGCAGAGTAACCACAGACCTCAGAGTGCTATAAAATAGCTGGAAAGAACAAAGATTTTTCGTGCCCAAACAATTACAAAGAACTTGGTTTTAAAAAAAGATAAGAGGATTGTGGAATTTATAAACACACACACATACACACACACACACACACACACACACACACCCTAAAACAAAACAACTCTTCTTTATAGGAGAAGAGCTACTTGTCAGTAAAACCCAAAGAAAATCTGTATCACTGGAACCAATGTCTCCAACATATAAAAACTCCTGGAGACTAAGCAGAAAAAGATTAACAACCCAACAGTAAAAATGGGTGTAGAGGAATAGATAGTACACAGAGTGCTTACCATCATCCAAAACAAAATGTATGTAAACTACAATATTCTGAAATATAATTTCTTGACTATCACATTGTTAAGATAAAAAAAAAAAACAAACACTGGCCACCTGCGCATTCTTGCCCAGGCCATGAAGAGAGGAGTATGTAGCTCCCCTTTCTACATGGGATCCAGTGGATCCTGAAGTCACAAGGCAGTGCTCAGTTCCGCAAATATTAGGACACATTGGGACTGAGCTTTTCCATACATATGATATATAATCTATATGATAGAATTTAATTTGAAATTATCAACAAGAAATAATACATAGAATAATTAAGATATTGCTTTACAAGAGCAAAAGCAGAATGATTTTTTCTTCTTCACAATTTCACAGAAAATCCATTCTCCATTTATTTATTATTTATTAGGGGAAGGAGCACAAAACCAGAGCAAGCTCTTAGCCAACAAGCAGAGGAAGCATTAAAAAAAAGTATGTGGTCCTTAGTGTAAAACTAAAAAACATTTGAAATACTGTAGGAGACACAAAGTCTCTCTTAAAGCAGGGCGAGCAGAAATGTTTGGGACTGTGACAGCTTGTGCCATGCTGCTGTGGCGGATGGCCAGACTGGGAGCACACTTCCCACTGCCTCTTTAACTTGCCTTTTTCCCACGCTTTCCTTTATGGTGTGCATCCTTGCTGCCTTGATCTATTGAAGAATCTGAAGAACCCGACTGCCTGATATCGGTGCCAGAAGCTTCCTTCCGTGGCTCAGAGGGGTGTCTTGCTCTCCCAGGGATCTGGAATTCATCTTCTCCTTCTGCTCTATTCCAGTTTGCCTGGAGCATAAAGGACTGGGCTTAGCTCAGCTGGTCTTTGCAGGACATTCCTCTGGGTACCCTACACCATGTGCTCATGACACACATGTTAAATACCAGTGTCTGAGTGCACAGATAACTACTGTTGCTGGTTTCCCCTGTGTGTATGTATACACACGAGTGCACTAACCCATGTGTGCAGCTATATGTGCTCATGCCATGAAGCACATGTGACAGTCACAGGACAGTCTGGGGTGTTGGTCCTCACCTTCAAACCACTGGTGTTTTAAAGGGTCTCCTGCACACCATATGGCCAGGCACATCTTGGATTCCTGGAGATCTTCCTGCCTCTGCTTCCCTAGCTGGATAGGGCTGTGCTGGGATTACAGATAACAGTGCTACCGTGTACAGCTTTTAGCAGTTCTGGGATCCACTGTCCTGAGCCTTGCAGAACAGGTGCTCTGCCCTCTGAGCCACAGCCTTGCTTTCTCCTGTCTACACTGCTGTCACCTCCTTACCAAACATTAACCCTCTGGAGTTTCTTGGGTTATGCAAGATGGCTGACAGTGAAGTTCAAAAGAAAAGGTACAGAAGCAACCATTAGCAGTTGTTTATGTGAGTTACCTTGAAATGGATACTGCTACTTTGGGATTTAATTAATGCAATAATAAATCTGAGGAGATGCAGCAAATTGAGAATGTATTCAAAGGCAAGGAATGAACAAAGCTCATGTATAAGTGCACTGTACTGTTGGAAGGGGCCAATTGTGTGTATTGCATGCCACAGGCATTGTGCTGGCACATACTCTGCAGGACGAGCAAAAGCTTAAATGTAAAAATCAGAGCCAATACTTCCAGCTTACAACTGACACTCTGCAGCAGCACAGAAATGAAAATAAAATAGAGCCAAAGAGCAAAATAAAAGAGAGCAGCATCCTGCAACCCTGGAGTCTCCTTAGGTCCTTCCCTGAAGCCTGACAGCGAAGGCCCACAGAGGGGAGGGCAAAGGTGTCCTTCACTTGGCCTGTGAGCACCTACACGTGACCACAGTGAGCACGGTGGTTACTCTTGTCAGCCTCGTGGGATTTAAACCACCATGGGAGCCAATCTCTGGACACATCTGGGAGGCATTATTGAACCACACTAACAGAGGCAGGAAGATCCACTCTAGGCAGCATCATCCCGTGCACTGGGGTCCTGACCAAATAGAAAGGGCAGAGGGGTCTGAGCACCAGCATTCATCTCGCTCTGCTTCCTCACTGTAGATATACAGGACCATCTGCCTCGCGCTCCTGCTGCCATGCACAGCCCCGTGACAGGTTACATCCTCCAAGCGTGAGCCAAAATCAATCGTCCCTTCCATGAGTCCCTCTGTAGGGTGTTTTGTTGCAGCAACAAGTGACTAATACAGCAAGTGAGCAATAAAGCTGGGGTGTGGCCAGATCCACTCACCCACATTCCAGTCTTCACACATGCCTTCCTGTGGACACACAGGCAGTGATGTACTACACAGAGGCTGTGTGTTATGTCACCACTGATTAAGTTACTGCACACACGCGCACACACAGGCACACATGCATACACTCACACACGGGCACACACACATCTACACAGAGGCTGTGTGTTATGTCATCACTGATTAAGTTACTGCACACACAGACACACATGCACACAATCACATACACACACATGGGCACACACACATCTACATAGAGGCTGTATGTTATGTCATCACTGATTAAGTTACTGCCCATACACACACACACACACACATACTCAGCTATATCCTCCTGTTCCTGCTCATGGCACCCCACACTAACACAGTTTAACTGGTTAATAAAAGAACCCAATATCTGATGACTGAAGAAAAACAAAAGATTACACTGCCATGTGTCAACTGAATCTAGCTGCAAGTAACTTTCAACACTCATAATTCTTAAAAAAAGAAACTTTACCACACTTACTTAGCTCAACTCCTTGGGAATATGTATCATGTTTTATTTGGCCTTCATTCAACATGAGAATATTGTGTCGACCAAAATCTCTCCCAAATACCATTTATACACCCTATATGTCCAAATTTACTAAAGCGGAATTATCTTCAGAGTTTTACATCTTAGCCAACCTTGCTGTAAACAGTGGTGAAATAGGCACAATCCATGGATCATGACCACCTGCTAGCTGTCAAAGAAGAGCTTCGGTTCCTACCACTGCCCAGTGAGGTGGACATTATCACTGACCCTGTGTTACAGTGAGAAAATTACAAGCAGAGCAGGCTGGTAATAGCTAGGCTAACAGCTACCACGCAGTGAATACAATTTAACTCCAGCGCCTACAATCTGAACAACTGGAGGCAGACAACTCTCATCTCCCTGAAGCTTGTTATGGGTCTTTGAAGGTACATCTTTGGTGCTCATGCTTAAATCAGTTTACCTAGGAATCCGGTTACCTGGAGCCGAAGGTCAGACATCTGCCTCAACAGATCCTCAAACAGCTCTCTGTCATCTTCTGGGAGTTCAGATGACAGAACGACCCCTACAAAGCACCCTGCGGCTTGTAACATGGTGTCTGGAAACATGTAGGCTCCTGCAGTGCACTTCAGAACTGGCGACCTATCAGGAACTAGAGGGTACAACCAGTCACACACCTGAAAGAGTCAGGGAGAACAGGCCGTCAGCAAGGGGATTGCCATGAAATTGCTACATTAAAAGCAAACCTGTCAGGATTTGGTGCAGTTTAGGGTTTCATAGACCCACCATCAGCAAGCCTCACCATAAGTAAACCATCCTTTACCTTGGTCTTCCTTCATTAAAAACCTCTGCAAACACCCCACTAACAGTCTTCTTATGGCCATAGGGCTCCTGAGTTTGACCAAAGATGATGCTAGCTTTAGATAAAAGATGGTTAGCATAAACCGAGGGCTGATTATTCTAATTAGCTCCATTTATAGCATGAAATAATTTTCCAGTACTGTGCTGATGCTATCCATTTAATCCTCACAGCATCCTATCAAACCGGCTGGTCCTTTTCACTGTTAACTGGCAAATAAAAGGATAAAACTGTCATATTAACAGGGTAACCAGTAACGTTCTGGTTGAACATATTACATCTGCAGAAACCTATCATTTCTTTATAGTGAAGATGCAAATCTTTTCTTGAAACATGGCATTTATCCTCCACAAGCACAGCTGGTCATTCCTTACTCAGTGTCCACCGATTAGCCCTCTCCTCTCACCCATCTACTTCACCCCACACACCTTGCCTTCCAGCAGCCATCATTCCACTCTTGGCCTTTAGACCAAGTGGTGTTTGGCTCTCTGTGTCTCTGGCTAATCTCAATGAACAGAACGGCCTCCAGTTTGTGTGCACAGTTTGCGATCACATACACATACCACGTTTTCTTCATTCATTAATCCCCGTGAACAATCAGGTCATTTCCATTGTGAAAATGTTCTGCCATAGTCATTTTTACGACAAATGCAGAGGCACAGCCAGGGCACTTAAGTTCTCAGCACTGACAACCAGAAAGTGCAGCTTGCATCTACACATTCTTGGTGTTAGACATACGGTTTAGGTTTTGCTTTGCCAAGTGTCCAGGGAACCTGACGTGACAGACACAGAGCAGAACATTGTATGTCATTGGGGACTAAGACTAAAGCCAAATGATACTGCGGTACCACCTGGGGAGGTCAGTTTTTCCCATCATTCAGACTTAAGTTCATATCCTGGCTATCCAAATCAGAATTCCTAAATGTATTCCTCTGTCATGTGTTTCACTCTCTAGCAACTGAAGTATAATTGTCCCAACCTTAGAACACCATCCACCATAAAGAAACCCAAGGGATCGATTGAGGGATCATTCAATCCATCAATCGAAACAAAAGGATCTCAGACACATCACCCAGTGATGACCAGCAGAAGATAAATGCACAAAGACTACATGCTCAAGGCTGACTCCTGGAGAGGGCCTGACAAACATTTTCAAATTTTTTTAATGGATTTTCTTCTCTATCTCAGAATTCATCAATTTTGACTATAGTAAAATTCAGGTAGATTAGAACAAAGCTGACTACAATGTTTTCTAAAGTATGATGTGATGCCAGGGGGAACTCAGAAACCTAAACAACAACAAAAACCCAACAACTCAGTAGGTACTTATTTAATGTGTATTAGAAAATCTGCTTATTGAAAATAACCTTACTCTCATGTCCTAAACAGATTAATAATGATTTTTAGAGTATTGGAGATTTTACTTAATTTCTGATAGCTGTGATTTTTGTTGGTTTTGGTTTTTTAGGATATATTCAGTAGACACTCATTAACTCTTTAGAACACTGCTACAAATAGCTAACATGTAAATGACTGTCAATTAATGAAACGTGGGGTGCAATTCTACTTTTTATTTAGGACCCAAAAGCAACGTATGTAAAATGTTAAGAACCAAATTGAATCAAGTAAGAAAGACAAACTGCTGGTGGAATCGGAGCATCTTCTCAGCTGAGATCCAGCAGCCAAGCGCCGGCCATCTTTCTGATGTTCTCTTCCTGAACCTCAGGAGGCAAGGACCCAGAGAGCTCTTAGGCCCCATGACTATGCAACACAGTTGCCAGACCAGCATAAACTCTCTACAGCCCCTCCTCTAACCTCAGTCTTGAGCCTGCTCTTGTAAACCCTAAGGATTCCTTCTTAAGGTAACAGTCAATGCCTCTTGTTTAGTAATGCATCTTTCAACTGTGCCCCAAGAATGTTTTCCACATCTCTGATTAGCTTCCAACAATTGTTAAACGACTTTCAGCTTGGCTTCCATAAGAACAAGGGCAAAGCAGCATTAGGACTGCAGGCAGCCAGTGCCTAGTTCTATGATCTTATCTGATGCTGGGCACAGGCAACCGCTTTGTTTGAACAGTGGTGTCTCTTCAACACAAACCCACTGAATGTACACCGCATCCGGTTTTCAAGAGCCCATCTCTCAGCACCTACATGCAACCCTTTCCCAGCAGTTTCCCAGCAGATGGTGGCTGGACTGTACCCCAGCAGACCCCACTAAGCTCACAGCGATGCCCTGACACACATTTTGCTTCTCATCAGTCTTTACTCTTGGACCATTCTGGCCATCCTAGCTGCAGTTCAGCCCTTTAGGCCAGGGCTTAGCAGCCTCGCCTGACTGAGATTTAGGGTTGGATAATTTTCCTCCTGATGGGCTATGCTGTGTGGCCATTGAGCAGTTTCTCTGGCTGCTGTTACACCAGGTAACTACCACCCTTCAGTTGTAATGAAAACACTTGCAGACACTGTCAAAAAAGATCCCTCAAGAGGCAAAATCGCCCCTGGCAGAGTGATTCTAGGCCAGTCCATACCCCCAGGTGGGTCTTGATAACATCTGTGGATATTCACAGGCATATATTAGCATGATTCCCATAAATTCCCTTTGAAATTCAAGTAACTGCATTTCTTCTTCAGACAAAACATAGCTTTCTTAGGTCCTAAAATCAATCAAAAATAAAACCAAAACCAGATTTTTTAACTCTAAAAAGAGGAAATGGCCAGCACACACAAACATGGATGTATTCAGAACTCTGTAGATGCAACCCTTTTTCTTCTGCTCTTATTCTGGATGTGTTACAAACATCAACAAATGAAAATGAGGTACACTACCCGTTTCCAGGCTTATACTCACACATTTTCTTCCAAGAGCTTACCTGGAGAAACCCAGGAGGGCGGTTCAGAACCGTATCCAGAGAATTGTCCAAGAACCTCACGATGCGCAGGTACCCAGGGTATGAAGGAGCACTAACCTCTCCCGCAGGGTTTACAAAAAAGATCTGCACTCCGTTTGGTATCAAAATCAGCTCATCTGCATCGAGCCCCAAGGACTCGAGAGGGGGAGGCTGAGAATGGTTCCTATAGAAGTCTTCTCCCACTGAGGAGATCTCCCCGGAGTCTGTTCCGTAGGAAACAGTGTAGTGACCCTCAGCAGCCTGGGGGGTGTAGGCTGGGGGTGCTTCAGCGGGACAGCTGGGCGAAGGTAAGGGCCCAGTAGAAGGTGCAGCACCTGGCTTGGCGCCTGTGGCACCTGCACCAGAGACGCTCCCATCTACTTCAGCAGGCTGGGGGGCTGAACTAACAGAATCTGGCTCTGGGGACTTCTTGCATGTATCTTTAGGAGGGAACTCTGGGTATAACTTGGGCACATCCTGAAGGTCGTTCCGTAGAGATGTGGCAAGGCCCTTCTCTAGGATCTCTAGCCTGGTGCGGACATTCTGAAGGGTCTCGTTCATCTTCTGCTGCATCTGTCTGGCGGACTCCCATGCAGGGCCTGAGCATCCTGGCTCTGCTGCCGCGACACTGATGCCCCTAAGCAGGTGTCCTATTCCTTGCTTGTAGTAATTCTTTGCTTCTTCCTTCTGCCCTAACTCATCCGTGTTCAGCCCTTTATTAACAAACAAAAAGGCCTTCTCATAAGCTTCCTTGATGATCTTAATCTCAGCAGGTTCTCCATTTCCCGGCTCTTGCTCCATCTCTGCAAGTCAAGAAACATCACCTGCTATTACCCAGTTAGCTTTATGCACTTAGCCCTCTTTCCCACACGAATGTATTTCAAGGATGGGGCCTGCCTGTTCACAACTGCACACCCAACCCTTCAGACAAAACATTCAGGATCAACTTTATAGTTGATAAATAAATGTGCCCGATCCTAAAATACCATAAAGGGGGCTAGAGAGGTGGATCAGAGTTTAGCTCCAAGCACCAGGGGACTTCTTCCCAACACACTAACCCCAGGGCTGGGGAAGTGGATCCCTGGGGCTCACTGGCAGGCTAGTAGTCTACTCGGTCAGCTCCAGGAGAGTTCCAGATCCTGTCTCAAACAAAAGAAAAACAAGGTGATGGCTCCAGAGGAAGAGCCCCGCCCACAGCTGACCTCAAAGGGAAAATAAATCTGTAAGATAAAAGACAGGCAAGTGCCCAAAAGGACACCCCTCCCTCCCCAAAAAATTAGCTTTTAGAGATCACACAGAGCTGGAAGGTAAACTCAGTAGAGAGAGAAAATGTTTATAAAGTTCAAGGAAATGCCCAGAATGGATAGCAATGAAATAAAAGGCTGAACAGGAAATTGCAATAAAATTAGAACTTTGTCTAAAAGGTCCCGTGTGAAGGACAAAACACTCTGAAAAGGAGAATAGAGAAAATGACGGATGGAAGAGTAGAGGGAGTAACAGATCAGATAAAAGAGGAAGCGGAAATCCCAGGCTTAAACCGTGCTGACAGAGGCCGGACAGCAGCCTTGGAGGACCTGTTAGGGGTGTGAGGCAGACCTCAGGACAGTTACTTGCACACCACAATTAGAGGAATCCCAGGGCTGAAGACGGAATTCCCAAGGTAGTTCCAGAGTGTCATAGCCAGACTGGAAGACACTTCAGAAAGCATTCAGGAAATTAAAACCCGCAATTTCTGGTGTGTTTCTAGGTTTTAGGGAAAATTTATTCAACCCTGGGAAAATGCAGGATTTAATTAGTAAAAATGAAAAATCACAGAGATAAAAATCAAGACAATTATTAACTCCAGATAAAACATTCCAAATAAAACCCATAAAGTAATCATGGCATATTCTGTTTCTCCTGGTGTCTAACATTGAAAATAGAGGATCTTGACGTTAGCAAAATGATGCAACAAACTGTACCGAGGGAACAGGAAAACGGGTGGTGGAAAGTTTGTGTGCCAGGATGAAGGCGCTAAAACCTCTTTAGTGGGACTTTAGCTGCAATGCCCAAGGCTGCAACAAGCAGTAGTGTTAATACACTGCTGAGAGACACAGAGACACCAAGAACTGGGTCAGAAAACCAACCCGAGTGGCCTTTGGAAGGAAGCAGAGAGGCTGGCTTGCAAGATATTTAATCTTTTATGTACGTGGTGAAAGGCGAGTTATTTACAGAATAAATACAAGCCTTGCCGCAGCTGCTTTGTCCGGAAGGATTACACTGCGGTCCACAAAATTAATTTTTATTTTCCAGGAACCACTAACAAAGTAAAAGGAAAGAGGTGAAATTTCAATGACAGCTTTTATTTATCTAATACAATGAAATATTATTCCAGCATGTATCAAAATGAGTTGTGGAGTATTTTCCTCCTTTGTGTTATGTCTTCCAAAGACAGCCTATGCTGTACTTCAAAGTCTACGTCCAATCCAATGTACCCCACAGCAAACGCTCAATGCCCACATGTGCTAGGCACTCTGGACTCCTTACAGCTTCTCGGGACAGGAAAAAAAAAAAGTCAAGGGGCAGAAGAGTATTTCCATAGCTGTCTACACAATGAAGGGGCCACAGACTTCAGTAGTCAGACTTCTCAGAAGTGAAAAACAGACAGGCTGATAGCTGATCCAGTCACAGCAACTTCATGGCAGTGGACAGAACACACTCAGCCCCCAGTTCAGGAACTATTGCATACAAGTGGTCATATACAAAGCTGTATTTGCCCTACCCCGGTGTCACTACTGAAATAAACCCAGCACTTCCCCTGGAATCCTACCCTGCTGTCACCACAATGCCACAGATATCCACAGACCCCAGCCACGTTCTCCTCCCAGAAGCCACAGGATAAACATTCTATAGTTCATTTTTTCTAGGGCACAAGGAGGCATGGACTCTGAAGTGTACAAACTTCTAGCAGCATCATCTACATAGTGCTGGGCCGCATGTGTGGCTGTCTGTGTTGGGCTGTGTATGGTTTCTGGGCAGTAAGCTGGGCTCGTGTGCTCAGAATAAAACAGAGAACTAAACAGAGGAAAACTGTCTACTATATGTCTCGAGAAGATTGGAAAGTTGTTAAGGATTTCATATGCTTTAATTCTCAAAGTCTGGAACCAGAAAGGTCTTTAGAAGGCCAGTCTGAAGTAATGAAACACTCCATTAGCTTGATAATAAAAAAAGGTGGACTTTTAACTTTTAAACATTTATTTCTTCTTATCTGTATGTGAACAAATCTGAGTGTGAAATGTTGGCAGACACGTGCCCAGGCCTGGGGAGGTCAGAGGACAATGCCGGGGGTGTATCCTGGTCTTTTGCCTGGTCTAAGACAGGGTCTTTTGCCTCCCCCACTGCCATCCCCTGCTCCACAGACAAGGCTAGCTTCATTGCCTGATTTTTTAAAAAATAAAATATGGAACGATGAAATAAAGCTAATTAACTTACTCATCTCCCCAGATATATGACATTTAAAGAAAATGAATAGAGCTGAGACTCAGTCTCAGTGATGTATACAATAACTATTCCATGATCAGCTGTTGTCAGCAGACTGAACTGAGATCCCCAAACTACATCACTTACTCCTATCCCGTAGGGAACATGGGGGACTGATACTCGGGGTGGGCGTCTAGTCGACTCCTGTACCATCCTAG
>LOEQ01000049.1:397083-421210 GCA_001685075.1 Bramus lutescens | reverse complement strand
GAGACGGGCGATGACAGCCTCTGGCCGCCAGGGGGAGCCCTGGGTCGAGCACTGAGGACCTGGAGCACAAACGCTGGCTGTGGCCTGTCTGTCACCAGAGGTGTTAAATCTGTGACACATAAAACTAGGCCTGGGTCTGGAGAGATGACTCAGCAGCGAAGAAGTCATTATTTCTTATTTGAATCTATACTGCATAAAGAACACACCTCAATAACTTATAAAAGCAACAATTAAAAGAGAATAAAAGATTTGAGTAGATATCTCCTTAGACAAGATATACAGACCACCAGACAGGGCATCAAAAGATGGTCAGTACTGTGAATCTTCAGGCTAACTCACATCAGAATGAGGCATGACTTCTGTCTCTTTAGAATGGCTGTAATCAAAACATAGGCAGTAACAGGTTCGGCAAGATAGCTCTGCAGCCCTCTGGCATTATTGGTGAGATTGTTAAGTAACTAAAAACAGCACGGCCAGTAAACCCCTAGTTGGAACTGTGCAGACAAGTATTCACTTATCTTGCCTCAAATAATTGAGTGATTATTATAAAACTCCTTTTAGTCTCTTGACATCACCTGCAGTAGTCACCTGGGTAGACTCTCAGTGGGGGATGGTCTGTGTTAGGTTAGATGTGTATGTGTGGCCTTAGGTTAAGTGACCCAGCCCCTGTGGGCAGCACCATTCCCTAGGCAGAGTCCTCAAAGGAGAAATCGTGCTGAGCCCAAGCAAGCAGCCAAGTGAGCGAGCTTGCATGCATGCATGCATTTCTCTGCGCTCTTGACTGCAGATGGGATGTATCTAGCCATTCGAAGTCCCTGCTTACTTTCTCACAACAAAGAACTGGAATCGGGATTAGTGAGCTGAACCAAACCCCTTTCTCCCCCAAGTTTTTGTTGAAACATTTTCTCACAGCAACAAATGAAACCAGGACATATTCCTATTTATTTTGTTTAAATGAAGCAGGCAGGATTTTATAAGAGCATCCCGTCTCAATTCTTTAAACTGCTTCTAAATTATATGCTCCAAATCACTTTACGATGTCATATCCTCAGCGGTTTTTTTAATGCAATAAATCCATTTCTTCAGGCAATAAAAACATTGGAATCACCTGACTGCAAAAACCATTTGCTACCAACTAATTATATTTATTCACACACTACGTTTCTAGGAACTACTTCAAAATGGCTTTACAATGATTGATAGTTTAGAGTGCTTGTGATCTGGTACTTCCAGCATGCCATGTTCGAATGAACGCCGTCATCCTCCAGTGGTATCTACACGGAGGAAGCACCCCACGCATTTGCAGCCATCCCCATAACAACCTACCTTCAGCACCAGGTAGAAGGAGGAGGAGGAGAGATGCTGAGACCCCTTCTATAGTCCTCTGACTACTGACCATGGAACCTGTCCTTGGCTGAAAGAGTCTGGGGTAGTTCCCCCTCTCAGGGACCCGGCATGAAACAGGGAAATGGGGAAATAGAAGGTGAGGCAAAGAGAAGGAGGGAGAGAAAGACTGAATTCAAATTTCAAAAACTTCTGCTGTTCTTTTGAGTTATATATATAATATATAATAAAATATATTATATATAATATATATTATATATAATAAAATATTATATATAATATATTGGTTTTTTGAGACAGGGTTTCTCTGTAGCTTTAGCACCTATCCTGGAACTAGCTCTTGTAGACCAGGCTGGCCTTGAACTCACAGAGATCTGCCTGCCTCTGACTCACCAGTGCTGGGATTAAAGGCGTGCACCACCACTGCCCCATGAGTTTTAGATTTTTTAAAGGAATATTACTTCATTCACTGCATGCTCTTAAGAAATTTGTAAAGTCTCAAATTTTAACAACAACAACAAAAAAAACCCAGTCACCACTTTTTTTCTTGGAGTCTACTAGAGCTTCCAGTATCCTAGATTTTAATGGCTTCAATGAAAAATGTGTAGCAAATCCAAAATTGGGGTACAAGTTTCATCTGAGGCTTTATCCTATACAGCTTTGATCAACTGGATAGCTCCGACAAGAACGATGTTCTTATCTGAAGTGCTCGGCATGGTATGTGTTGCTTGACTCCCCATGAGGTTCGTACTTTGCACAGGCGTCTTCTAAGCCAGCTTCCGATATGTGCTCTGTGGTCATATGTATTTTGGTAAAATCCAGGGACTCTTCCCAGTTAAAACCACCGACTCCACATTTGACTTCCTTTCTTGTCTCCACTGTTGAAAAGGACATGGGTATTCAGGGATCTGAACAAGAAGTTAAGTGGGATATGCTTAGTCTTGGTTTTTTGAGATAAATGTATGTCTACTATGGCTTCTGGGTATGTCTAAGCTATTGCAAGTCACAGTGGTGAGACACCAACTTCCAGGACTATTCTCACCATCACTTGCAGGCTCAGTGGACCCTGGGTAACTCTGATATAAGGACACTGGCCAGGGGCCACACCCTCTTTCATTATATTGCATCTTGCAAGTCAAATATCCCTCATCCAAAATGCGCGAGAGCAGAAATCCATTAGGTTTCCTCTATTTTAAAATTCAGAACATTTGTGCAGAGATGATGAGGTATTATGGAGATGAATAGACCTAAATTTAAGCAAAATTTATGTATGTTTCATATATAACTTATACCATAGGCTGAAGGTAATTTCAAGCAGTTTTAGTGAGTTCATATCTTGACCATCGCCCCTCAAATGAAGTCACGTGAGGAAGTTTGCCCTTTGTATCACGGCACTAAAAACTTTCCCATCCTGGAACATTCCAGTCTCCCAGATCAGGAATGACTAATAGGCACAATGTTCAACACATGTGGGTGGAGCCGAAGCAAGCATTGAACTACATGGGACCAAAAAGGAGTCTAAGGAGAATTAGTCCAATGGGTAGGCTCGAAAAATATAAGCAAAGGCATTGGTTTCTTTCATCAATGCCTTGTCAAACACTCTGCCAGTTGTCTTCAAATTTTGTAAGTGAGGAGATGGCTCAGTGGGTAAGAACATTTGCTGAATTAACATGAAGACATGAGTTCAAATCCCCAGCGTTGATGCATTAGGTCATTAATGGACACACCATAGTACTATGACCATGGAGGATTGCCTGGGCTTGCTGAGACTGTCTCACTCCAGGCTCTGTGAGAAACCCTATCTCAGTGCTGAAGAATCATGGAGCAGGGTACTGAAGTGTCCTCCCTGAGCTTCTGCAATTCATACCCCAGCCACTCACACACACACACACAAACTAATAATAATTAACTCCAAATTATCAATATTAAAATGTGAAGCCAAAACAAAGTTTTCTAAACTTTGTAAATGGTCTTGACAAATCACACTAAAGGAGATGAATTTTATTTATTCATTTACTCTCTCTGGAACCCTTACAAAGTTCCCTATGAGGGTAATTAAAGGAAGATTGTTTAGACCAATTAAAGTCAATAGTGTTCATTTGAGCAAAACAAGCTGCTTTGCAAATGAGAGCTACAGCAGTTTCCGGGAAACCCAACATGATCTCAAGATACTTATAGAAAAACGAAAGGCAGCCTAGAGCAATCCAAAGAACTCAGCTAGGTCAACGAGCCAATTGGTTACAATTAAACTTGTCAGTTGCAGCTTAATTAGTTAATTAGTTACAAGGTCTTTTGCAACCCAGCAATACCAACTTTCTGAAAAAAAAAACAAACAAACAAATTTGGGCTAATATTGTTTTTCCAAACCGAGCAGAGGGTCTGGCTATTTTATTTCATATTCCCAGGGCTGGAGATACAGCCATCTGGAGAGAAAGCTGTGTTTAAGAGCATTGGCTGCGCTTGCAGAGAGGATTTAGGTTTAGTTCCCAGTACCCCCCATGGTGGCTCACAGCTTTCTCTACTGCCTGTTCTAGGGGATCTAATGCCCTCTTCTGGCCTTTATGGGTACTGCAAATATGAGATGCATGTTCTTATATGCAGACCAAACTTACCCAAACATGAAATAAAAATAAATACATTTTTAATTTTTTTATTTCATAGATTCTTGTGGACCAATAAGGTGGCTGCCCCCTGACAAAAAGATAAAATCCTCAAGAGATTTTATAATGGATTCCAGACCCACAGGAAGGGTGTGCCAGGGCCAAGATTTCCACTCTTCTGCTGGAATTTGCTCTGCACTAAAGACTGTGCATGAATGGTTTCCATATATCATACTTGAATTTCCTCCAAACAGTGTAATGAGGTTTGTTGACAGGAAATGTTTCCAAGGTCTTGTAGCTAATAGGAACTATAGTTAGTTAAACTGGAGGGTGTGAGTCCCAAGTCCCGGTCTCTGACCTCCATCTTTGGAGGCCCGTCCCTGTGCCCGCCAAGCCTTGACCCCTCCCCGGAGGAGGGTCAAGACAGCCCGCCAAAATCTTGACCACTCCCCCAGTCTATTTAAACTGCTTCCCGGGAAAGTTCCCGTGTGGTCCCCCCTCCCCCATGGTTGCGTTGGGGCTTCCCGTTCCCCACCCGAGAGCACAGGAATCCCATTAAACATGGGTATTTTTTAATTTGGCTTGTTGTGATTTGGCTTGATTGGGATTTTTGCGTCGGCAGAGAGCTTGTGTTAGGAAAATTCCTAACAGGGTTTGATTTTAAACCTTGACCATGCCTAGTTTGGGTGTTCTTTAACACAAGAGGTGATATATTTTATGAAAATTGGGAAGATCTTGGTAAAGAAAGTAATTTTGCCGAGGTAGAGGACATGACCTGGTCAGGTTAGCACTAAAACAGACTTATTTAATAGCATGGACTATTGGAAGGACCTGTATTTGAATCTTCGCAGTCTTGCCTATCACCAGCTTGAACTTAGACGACCCACTTACGAACCTCAAAACTTCAGTTCCGTATTTGTATAATTGGGATAACAGTGATTTCTTCAAAGGCTTATGCTCGGGATTAAATATGATAATCTATGCAAAGCTCTGGATCCAAGTGGAGGGAACAGATTGCCGGGCAATCTGGGCAAGAGCACAGACCCTGGAGCCCAGTGCCCACACTGAAACTTCGAGTCTGCTGCTAATCTTGACCGCGACCGTGGGCCCATTTGCTCTGCCCACCAGCACCTCCCTTTTCTCACTGCCAAAACACAGCAACGACAGCGAAACACTGCTTCCTCTCTGTGTGCACGAAGTGCCTAACAGAATGCCTAGCACAATGTATACACAAAGCTGTTGTTTGTTTAGTTTTAACAAATCTCTTTGAGGGCCTTGAGAGGTGACTCTGCAGTTAAGAGCACTGGCTGCTCTCGAAGAGAATCGGGGTTCAATTTCTAGCACCCACATGGTGGCTCCCAGGCATCTTGTAATTCCAGCTCCAGTTGGAACTGTCATTCCAGGTGGAATCTTGTAATTCCAGTTCCAGTTCCCTCTTCCGGCCTCTTCAAGCCATCCACGCTCGTGGTGCATGAACATACATCGGGCAAAACATCTGCGTGCAAAAATGAAAGTCAATCTACTACTGAATAAATGGAGGCCATTTGATGGTGTAATCACTTATACAGGTTAAAATCGGCTTCCCCCAGTGTTACAATTTGAGATATTTTGTCTTTCTTTAGGAGACTAGATCAATCGGCAGACCCAGAAGGATGGGTCTTACAGCTACTAGACTAAGGCTGCTGGAGTCAGGGAGCAGGGAGGACAGGAAGGTGTTAGGAAGACCTTTCAGGTTTGTGTGACAAAGTGACTGTGTGACCCCAGGTGTGTCCCGGGACAGGACAGAAGGGTTGCACATACGAGACACCGAGAGAAGAGCCCCAGGGAGGCCCCTAACTCAGGTTATAATTTTTGGCAGCGTGTTGTGAAAACCTTCACACATACTGACATGGTGCTGGAATTAACGGTGCAGCCACATCGCACGCAGCAGGGGTCAGGACGTTTCCCACGTTGATTTCAACACTCATACTATAAAGCCACCAACCAGGGCATAGGGTTTCTTCCTCTGTCTTCTGAGGAGCGCGCCAGTTCCGTCGGCTCAGTCGCTGGGAGGATGACATACAGGAGGCTAGGCAGAACCGAAACTAGCGGAAAGAATTTGTGTCTTTACAGGTGGCTTCTAAATGTGCTACAAGACACAGATGCTGAACCACAGAACCTAGGCAGTTCCTAAAAGCCCCAGCAGAAGAAGCTACTGTTCTGTGTAGATTCTATCAGGGTATTAATTACATGGAACCCTGTGAGCTTGCCTGCTCGGTACTTCTGTGTTGTTCTGCACTAGTCTACAGTTCTTAGGAGCAATAGCTATGATTATATTTAGAATCTCTTTGCACCCTTCAAAAACCCTCTTTACTCTGAGGGAAAAGAGAAAACTTTTTAAACTTTACTAAGTATCTCTACCGCTTTAAAATCATCTTACAATTTTGGCTTGGTTTAGTTTTGGTGAGTCAAGGTTTGGCTATGTAGCCCAGGCTGGTCTCAGACTCACTATGTAGCTCAGGCTGATATCAAACTCACTATCCTCCTTCTTGCCTCTGAGGTGCCAGGATTATGACTGGTTGTTACAATATTTTTAAGAACTATTTTTATTTTATGTGTATGAGTGTTTGGCTACATGTATGTCTATACAGCATATTGTGCAGTGCCTATGGAGTCCAGAAGAGGGCGATTGATCCCCTGGAACTAAAGTTACAGATGCTTCTGAGCATGCGGTTGCTGGGAATTTACCCCAGGTCCTCTACAAGAGCAACCAGTGCTTTTTATTGCTGTGGCATCTCTCTAGACACTATTACAGAATCCATATAGTAAGCAATATGGACTGATTAAAACAGTCCTTGAGCTTAAGTAAAATTATTGACTATAAATATAAATAATGAAAATATCTCTACCTGTGTGATACGTGAAGGATCTCAGCAGGAGCTGTTAACACTGACCTTCGAGGTTTACTTTAAGGAGGTGGTGTTGTGGCTCCAGCCTCACTCTGGAGATAGGGCCAATACTACCCATGCATTATATTATATAATACTATATTATATTATATTATATTATATTATATTATATTACAGAGGCTCAGAGGACAGAGTGTCTGATGGGGGAGGGCAAATTCAGATCTCAGGGGTCACAAATGACAGGAATGTTTTCCCTAGACTTGTTAGACAAATGACTCATCGAATGAAGAAATGCAGTTCTGACGTCATGTTCTGACACGTTCCTGTCAGACAGACATGGCTCTCAGAACGTAGACTACAAGCTGCTCTTCTCCAGCACTAAGATCTCTGTGCTTCCAGCTCTTCTCGGGAGGCCTCCACCCAGCGAGGTTCGAGATCCAGGCTCAGGGCTATGTTGGCATCTGAGGTGGTCCATAGTGCCCCAGCCCGCTGCCTCTCAGCCTGAAGTCAACAGGGAGGAAGAAATCTCTGTGTAAAAAGAGTTTGGATCCTAGGACAACTTAAAAGTCAGTTTATTGCAGTGTTGGTTTTGGCTAGCAGGTTATTTTCCACCATGGTGCAGGAATTGTCCCCTGCATCACTTAACTTTCTGTTTGCGAGGATTCGTGTGGTGGAAAGACAAGACTGACTGGACCAGAGATGTTTGTCATCGATAGGCCTACATTTAATGTCTACTAAAAGCTGCATGCAGGCTGAAGAGAAGGCCCAGTCATTAGAAGCTCTGGTTGCTTTTGCGGAGGACCCAGGTTTGATTTCTGGCGCTCAACCACCTGCAATTCCACATGCCAGGTGATCCAACACCCTTTTATGACTTCTGAAGGCACCAGGTACGGGTGTGACGCACAGACAATGCAGGCAAACACAAAATATAAATAAATAAATCTTTAAAAAGTAAAGGAATACACTCCAGTTCATTAAAGCCAAAGAAGAGCATGAAAGGACATTTTGAGGAATCCCTGGGGACCAAGACTGGTAAATAGACTATATTTTAAGTGGTATGAAACTCAGGGAACGCTTCTTAGAGAAGCCTAATGCTCTACAAAGAATGGGATAAATACAGAATTTTCCCTTTCTTCTGAAAACCGCAAGAACCACAAAGATCTCCAGTTGGTTTTGTTTCTTCCCTTATTATATTACTTTTCCTATGGAAATCTCTGGGAACTGAATTCCTTTCCTAGGGTCCAGGCATCAGGCATTGACTCTTCCCTCCTCACTCTGCTTCTGACTCCATCCTCAGAGCCACACAGCAATGGTGAGCTGCTGCCTGTCCTGCAAGCCTCCTTCTTCTTTGAATTTTACCACCAAATTCTTTTAGCCACTGCCTGCCATCTTTGTAAAATAACATATAATAAATAAATAAATAAATAAATAAACAAACAAACAAATAAATAAATAAATAGTATTAAATGATCGGAGCGTCCACTTGCATCGCTTTCTGCAGTCAGTCACGGATCAGCACTGTGACTGTGAAATGACTTCGCACCCAACTCTTCCCTCCACACCCTCCAGCAGATTCAGGGCAGTCCTGTCCCAGCATGTCACCACGGAACATGTCCCAGCACATCCACAGGACAGTATTGAAGTCTGGTGCCTCACCTTTTGTTAAGAAAATACATGTGAGAATAGACCTGCATATGCTTCCCAGCTTTCTTCACGGGGAACACGCAACACAGCCATGGGACCTTCTGGGCACCAAGACACTTACACCATGTCAATGGCAGTAACTCAAGTTTGCATTTATATTTTTATGTGCAGTCATATTTTTGAAGGGAGAGGTTCACAGCACTCTGAAATGTCATAGATTTGTGGATGAATGCGTGTAAAGCACACCGCAGTCTGAGGATAAAAGCCCACCTTCCCCTTTATCTCCCTATGTCCTTATCTCACAAGGAGCCACCATCACTCCCCTTGCTGTCCACCATCCAAGTGTCCTTGGTGTCCCCTCTGTTCTGTCACCCTTCTTCCTGCTCACCTGGATTTTTTCCTTCCCTCTCCGAGTTCTAAATGAATCCTTTTTCCTTCCCACGTGTCACCCACATTTGCTAAAACACAACTTTTGGCTCCCGCGTGATACTTGACAGGCTTTCGTGGTTTGCACTGCCAGGAGAGAGACCTGGCTGCTTCCAAGGCTTAGCAGACCTGGCCAGCTTCCATGCTGTCCCTCCACTCTCCCCGTCTCCACAGCAGCGCCCCTGCCCGCAGCTGCTCAGGGCAGCTTTTGAGAGCCAGCTGCTTGCTTCCTGAATCTCTCAAATGCCGTACATTCCACGAACTTCATTCTCTCACCACTAAAACTGCCATACGCCCCTCGGCACATCCCCTCCAGTGCCAGCTTAGCTGTGCGTTTCCCTCTACCCTCTGCTTCCTTCAATATTTCAAGGATAATTACAGTGAATTCGTCAATGTCTGTATATACACACTGGTTCTGTTTATGAGAATAACAATCCAGCTGAGCTCTGAAAAATATTACCTATAATATTTTTATTCCAAACTTAATAAAATGTTGGCAATCCTTTTTTTTCTTTACCCATGAAGCTGGAGAGATAGATGGTGTATAAGAGCACTGACTGCTCTTGCAGAGGACCTAACACCTAGCACCCACGTAGAGGCTCACACATATCTGTAACTCCTGTTCCAGGGGATCTGGCCTGCATGTATGTGGTGCACAGAGTTGCGAAACATCAGTACATATAAATTTTTATTTAAGAGTCTTAAAAATAGTTTACTTGGAAGAAAAACTATTCCCTAAACTCCTTTCAAAGGGTTTTCCTGGGGAAAGTTGGAAGGTACAGACAGCAGCATTTTCTGGGCTTTGGTTGGATGCAGAGCCTCTGTGTCCGTGTGATGTGTGCTGGTGTAAGCAATGGTACAGACATTTGGTGCAGGGCCAGTAATGATATTCAAATACAATATACCTCTAGTCAAGTATATGGCATTTCCTCAAAGCTTTTAAAAACAAAATATTCTGAGACTAAAAATGAATAATCAGTTGTCTCTGATAATGTAACCTGTACGAATTATTTATTTCCTGCTTTCGTTCTCCCATGAGTTAGGTCTAGACATTACACACAAGGAAAATATTGGAAAGATTCATAGTTCTTTGCTACCAGCTGGTGTTCACGGCTCTACCTCTCCAAGGTGATGTCATTTCTTTCGAGGAGACAATAAGTTGGGAATATTTCGAATATATCGACGACATCAGATATTTTGCTTTGCCCCTCCCTCCCTCTTTCTCNATACCAGCCCCTCTTCCAACTGCCAGCATGCAGGAATGAACAATACAGGCGTGTCTCCTGCTGTTAGCAGGATGATCAGACTAAGCAGATGGAGACAGAAATGCCATTGATTAAGAAAAAAACATAATTTCCAGCCACGTTTATTACTCACTGAAAAATATCTTGCTACTTTGTAGTTCTCGAGATGCTCCTGATATTTTTACTGTCTTCTGACTTAAGAAATACTTGAGAGAATTTACTTTTACTACGCTGTTCACATGCCTTCCTACTAAACTTGTGATCAGTGGAGTCTTGTACACCATTCAGTACTGACATTCGTCTGTCTGCAATGCTTTCATTTCTGAGATCAAAAGCAAATATTAATATATTACAGCTCACCACTAAAGATTACTTTGCAGTTTTTTCTCTACACAGTTCTACTTTAAATTAAATTAACGACTGGTTTTCTTCCAAGGGCATTTGCCTCTGTCTTTTTCTTCTTCTTTTTCTTTTGTTTACTTTGTCTTTGTACTGAGACTTTAAACTGCAAGAAGCCTGGGCAGAATCAGAAAGAAAGCCACGACAGACTTTAAGCCATCTACTCCCTTAATGTAGCAAAATCTGCACTCAGAAAATTAGAATTATTAGGATGACTTTAGTCTATTCCTCCAAATCCTCCTGTGATTTTTACTGGATGCTATTCTCTCTCTCTCTCTCTCTCTCTCTCTCTCTCTCTCTCTCTCTCTCCTTTTTTCAAGATCTAGGTCTTTGGTTTCATTTGGAACTGCTCTACCCCAGCTGTAACGAATGCTTGGATTGTGGTTTGGAGCATGTCCAAACCCAGGTGCTTCATAGGGAATCAGGGAGATCCCTTTGCCCAGACTTAGAAGCATCAGAATGGGACTCATCAGCCTTTTTTCTGGGAACTTTACAATGCTTGAAAGTCCACTGGTTAGTTTTGGAAGAGAAGGAGCAGGAAAGGCGGCTCAGCAGTTAAGAGCACTAGCAGCTCCTGCAGAGGGCATGGGTCCAGTTCCCTGCACCCACATGACATCTCAAAACCATCACTGAAGTAACTCCAGTTCCAGAGGATCTGATGCCCTCTTCTGGCCTCCTTGGGCACCAAGCATGCACACGGTATGTATACATACATGCAAGCAAACAATGGTGTGTGTGTGTGTGTGTGTGTGTGTGTGTGTGTGTGTAAATTAAAAGAAAAGCAAAGGACCAAATTCTTAGGATCCATGAAATTCCCTGTGCTTATATCACCATTGTCATTATTCCTTCAGCTTCGCTCAGAATCTCTGGGCTTATGCAGTCCTCACCGTGCACAAGTCAGTGAGCTCAGACTGTATGTGAAAACATGGGCCCAAGTCTGACCATGTGCTCCCACCATCTGAAGACAGAAGCCTGGTAGCAGATAAGACAGCGTATCAGCCCTAAATATAAAGCTGTCTCCTCCTTAAATGACTCCTGAAGGGAGGGACAGAGGGCCTGGATAAAATAATAGTAATTGTGAGAGTACCCGTGAAGATGAAGCATCTCACTGTTCACTTCCAGAACTGAGTCACAAGGGGAGGGGTTGGGTGGATGTGGTGCCTGGCCTTGGTGAGCCAAGAAATGGACTGAAAGGCTCTTTCGTTCTCCTGGCTGAGGCAGCCTGGCAGCTGGGGCCCACTGCTCTGATGATACCCCTGCTGGCTGGTGGCCTCTCTAGAGAGCATGGTAGAGACAGGTCTCAGCCCCAGGCTCTGGTGATGAGAGAGGGGCAGTTTAGATGACCACCCAGTGAAAAGCTCCAAAATCATAAACTTCTTGAGCACCCACTGCTGTACCAAATGGGAAATTCCATATCTGATCTGTGTGAGGAGTTTTACAAATTAAAGACTTCATGTAAACTTAAGAGTTTCTTGCTGACAGACTACATTTCCCAACTTCCCTTTCTGGTTACAGAAGTCATTCCCATCTTTATAAGGGTTCTGGTCAATCTTCTGTAGGCATTTTGGCCATCTAAATATGTATTAAGTCATGTTTTCAAATACCAGATATAGTCATTTAAAGTAATGATCCCAATTTTTAAAATTTTATCTTAGCAAATTGTTTCTAACCCAAAACTGTGTTTTTCTTGATTGATATACTTTGGTTTTGTTCATCAAGTAATAATTGACATTGTGAATATTTGAAACACCTGTTTAGATAGATTCATTCTTTGGATACTGACTTTAACTGACTTCTTTTACAAAGATTCCAGGTATATGTTCCTTATGTAGGAGTCTAAAGTAAATAAATAGCTAATTACAGTTATCTTATCCCTCTACAGGACTCTGGCACATGGATCAGCCAGTCGTACAGTTACATTTAACCTTATGTTAATTCTGCGATTTACCTTATGTTACATTGATTTGTGTTAACCTGGAAGCAAAAGTTTTCCTTGTGTAACTTTGTCTCTTAACTTTGCATACCTATTGCTTCATGACTTGTATTCTGGATCTTTGTCAACTGTTGAGATTCATCATGGCCCCTTGGATTGTAGTTTGAATTTTCTTTGGGCTGCCAGCCAGCTCCCAAATAATGTCATAGAGACTTCTCATTATTTATGAAAACTCAGGAAAGCTCAGCCTTTAGCTTATGCTTGCCCCACTAACTCTTATTACTTAATTTAGCCTGTTTCTATTCATCTATGTTTTGCCTTGGTGCTTTTTTTTTTTACCTTCCTTTCATTCTGTGTGTCCAGATTTCCTGCTTCCTCCATGTCTGTCTGTCTGGCCCCTGGCATCTCCCTGGCATCTCTCTCTCTTCCTCTGTCTCCTTCTGTCTCTGTCGAGCCTAAATCCCTCCTCCTACTTACTCTCTCTGTCCGGAAATCCCACCTATACATCCTGCTTAGCCATTGGCCATTTGGCTTTTTCTTAGACCAATCATGTAGCTTAGGCAGGCAAGGTAAGCTGCACATCTTTACATAGTTAAACTAATGTGTCACAACACTGGTTGAAACCTCTTCTGAACCTTCCCTTGCCACCCTTCTATTAGCTGTGAAGCAGTTACTGATATTGGTGGCCCCAAACCTCTAAAAGCCTCTAAAATGTCACTAATGGGCCATTCAACTCATCTCTCTTCTTGTCCCTCTGGAAATTATTTGGGGGAGTCAGAACTAAAAGAGCTGGATTTCTTTGAGTCAGTTAGCCTCTCTGTCTCAGTGACTCAGATCAGCCTAACATCCTTCGGGACCATCTTGTCTCTTGGTGGCTGCAGTACTCCAAAAGTAAAAAGGACTATGTCTGACCACTGCTAAGGATGGCATCTGTGCCCTCCTCAATGCTGCTTTCACACAAACAAAGCATAACTGGTACAACAGTCCTGGCAATGAGACTAGTCACTGCCACCCTGAATCAACTCCATGTCCACTTTCTCTCATCAGCTCACTCTATCTCTCCTGCCTCCACTATTCCAACCTAGAGAATCTCTCAGCTCTACTGCAACTAAACCATTGCTTACAGCCCTCTAATAAGAATTTTCCAAGTCTTTTCAGGAATACAAGACAACAATTACCTGATCCACCACAACATATCAAGTTAAGACTCTCTCCTTGCTCCATGACCAGAGGACTTTCCCCTTCAATGGACCCAGAATTACCCACTCTAACAAAGACCATCAGTAGCAGAAAGCAACTATAACGCCCCTGCCCTGTAATTTTTGTATGTTCTCAGAGCTAGGAATGATAGCTTCCTGCTGAAGAACTATACTCCTCAGCTTCCTTTGCAAACTGCGGAAGTCATTTCCACCCCTATAAGGGGCTGCATCCCATCTTCTGCAGGCATTTTGGCCATCTGTGCATGTGGGTGACAAAGTGCCCCCTTGCTTCCCATCCTTTCTCTACGTCTGCTTTAAATCATCTAACAAGCCTACCCTCAGCTTATTGTATATAAAGCTGTACATAAAATATGAATAGATCCACTTCTAAATTGGGTCCTACCACTAAAATATCTCATTGTCTCTACATAAAATCCCAAACATGGTTTGCATTTTCAGAGAAAAACAACAGGAAAACAAATTCTGTATGTTTTCAGAACGATGCAGTGAACATTTTTTGAACCACAGGTTGATGGGTCTCTAGAGACAGACTGTAGATAAAGAGAGTCAGACACGGGAGGTCAGGCTAACGGTAAGGAGAAACAGCTGACAGAACCAAGGAGAATATTCTCTGTCATGGCCTGCAGGGGGCAGAATGAGCCCAGAGAAAAGAGCGGTGAAAGCAGGGGATGGGAGACCCTCAGCTGTAATGTAACCAAACACTGGGAATTGCCTACGTTTTCTCTCATCTCTACCCGCCTCCCAGTACCCATTCTAGTACCAAATCCTGGTGTCATTTGAGATTTCTCTTGGGGACATTGGTGCCGAATCTCTAAACCTTGCTCTAAGCTAGTGAGGAATAGCAGCGTTTTTCAGAAGAGAGGAGAGACGGGCCAGGGCCAGGCTCTCTCTGAGCCCTAAGGTCATATTTTGCTGGTATAAGACTCTCTTCCAAGGGGCTGTAACCTTCTTATTTTCTGGATGATGATTCTGGGGCTATGCTTTCAAGAAAGAGTAGACTTGGGAAGGAACTTCCGGATCTCACAAAAGCAACTTTCCATGTTAGTAACTTGGGCTTTGCCATTTCTCTGAAGAGTCTTTCTTCCTTCAGAAGCAGAGAGTTGATGTCTGAGTTCAGCCTGCAGAAGCTCAGCCATTGCAAATGGCAGATCTATTCTGTCTTCTGGTGTGTGCATTCAGTGTGCCGCAGCTAACATGGCCAGTGGCAGATCTAATCTGTCTGGTGTGTGCTTTTAGTGTGCAGCAGCTTGGCCATGGCCAGAGGCAGATCTATTCTGCCTTTGTGCTTCAGATATACGTCAGGCTTTGCTTCAGACTCTGAACTTCTAGAAAGCCAGAGATCCTATGTGAGGTCAGAGATCCTATATGAGATCAGAGATCCTTTGTGGGGCCAGAGATTCTATGTGGCAGGTGAGGGGTGTTTGATGGGTGATGTTTCTCAAGCAGGACCATTTCATCCCATGCCACCTTCTGTATCCATTGCATTTTTATGTTCTTAAAGAGGCCCCCATATTCCCATTAGTTTCTGTTCGCTCCTTCTGCCTCATGTCATGCATCTGACCTGCCTGGATTCTGTGATGCTGACCAGGTCCCTGCCTCAAAAAGTGGAGAGCAACTGATGGCCCTCTTTCATGCACACACACACATGCACACACATGTACATATAATATCATACACACCCCTACACACACACCAAACTCATGTACACATGCATATGCCTATACAAACATACATACATGGAGAGACATACAAAAGCTCCAGGTTCAACAAAGGAGCTAGTCTAAAAAAAATAAAGTGGAGGCCCATAGAGGAAGACACCAGTATCAACTTCTGACTTCTACATGTGCACACACATGTACACACCCTACTAACACACACACACACATACACATAGGCACATACACACACACACACCAAAAAAGAAACCAAAACTAAGCATTCCTCCATATCTTTGTCCAGGTGTTTCTCACGTGCAAACAAACATTTTCTGCACAGACGAACATTGCTGGCACAGAGAGGTTTAGCTTGCTTCACCTCTTTTCAAATTGCCAGTGTCATCTTTGTAGAATATAGACCTCAGTATGCCTTTGCTTAAGAATTTTCTTTGATCTCTCTGCCTAAAGGCCAAGAGCCCAAAACATGGTGTTTGAGGCTTCTCACATCTAGTCCCCACCAAACTTGAGTCTGTCAAGTGCTTCCTTTGCAGAGAACTACCTCATAATATGCCACACATTCCTCTCCAAGGGCCCACATTTCAAGGCCTGGCTCCTTCTTGCCTTCTCTTTCTCCTGTTTGGAATTCCTGTATAGCTCCTCATACCTGAATCAGAAAGGCTCAATTGACCTTCCCAAACTGTCTAAGAAATATCTCCTCCTCAGTATGTTTTTCTGAGTCCTTCTAGGCAATCTATGCCCCTTTCATGTTCACATTTCATGATTGACATCTGTCTTAGGGGTTCTGATTCTGTGAAAAGAAACTATGACCATTGCAACTCTTATAAAGAAAACATCTAATTGGAGTGGATTACAGTTTAGTAAGCCATTATCATCATAACATGTGGCAGATATGGTGCTGGATAAGGAATTGAGAGTTCTACATCCTGATCCACAAGCAACAGGAAGTGAACTGAGTTCACACTGGAAGTAGCTTGATCATAGGAGACCTCAAAGCATGCTCCACTTCCTTCAACAAGGCCACACCTACTTCAACAAGGCCACATCTTCTAATAATGTCACTCCCTATGAATTGTGGTTTTTTAATATCTAAAACCTGTTTTAGAGATATTTGTATGTTTACTTGGTAACAGAGCCTTGCTACGTAGTCCAGGCTGGCCTTTAACTCTAATTCTTGTGCCCCCTCCTCACCAGAACTTGGATTACAGATATGTGCCACCAAGGGCCAGAATTTCTCAGCCATTTTAAGGCAAGAAGACAATAATTAACTTTTTTACCTCATTAGACTAGAAGATCTAATAGTTACTAAAATGTATAGAAACTTGAAATCTAATTGAAATTCATAACAATGTCAAGAACACTATTTCCTTTTAATAGTATTTCTTCTTAAAACATAAAAAGGGAATAAAATGATGAATTCTGGGTAGTTCACCCAAAGATTTGTTGACTGTGCTTTGGTCCCTGTAGATAAAACATTCTGATACCATGACCCTCTCATTCTATTCAAATCTGAAGTGCTGTGATCATGGTTTATCTGAAGTGCTGTGATCATGGTTTATCTGAAGTGCTGTGATCATTGTCTATCTGAAGTGCTGTGATCATGGTTTATCTGAAGTGCTATGATCATAGTTAATCTATCACTAGTGAAGAGAATGTTGAAGTCTAATCCCCATGGTGAGAAATGAGAGGATGAAAGTTTGGCCTGACTGCTGTTTAGGAAAGGAGGCCCATGGTTGGATGCATTTGGTTACTCTTTGCCAATTTCCTTGCCTCTGTCTTGGGCTCTACAGTGCTACCCTTAACCATACCTGTCAGAGCCTCATTGGTGCAAACAGTCTTGATTTCTCTCTGACACTCTTTCCCCATATAACCCAAAGGATATGCACATGTATAGTTAAAAAACAAAAACAAATTCCTTTAACCTTGTCTTTCCAGAAGAAAGGCTCTGTTCTCTCATGGAAACTGTCTGGAACGCTGAGCAGCTGAGAGCCTTTGGAGTCTCTGCTGACTCTCTTGAGCTCCCTGGTAGTGTCCTCTGCTGTGTTTTCTCTCTGTGTGCTCCTGTTGACTGACAGACGATCGTTCTCTCTCTGCATCCGACTGGGGTCTTATCCTACAGGGGCTTTTCTACCCTGTCATCACCAGCACCAAGGGCACTTATGGTGCATCTCCCAAGTCTTAAGTTGTCCTGCACATATTTGTCACACTTGTAGAAAACAGGCTGGGACACTGCTTGAAAACTATTTACATTCAGAGGGGTGGGTTATAACATTTACTATATGTTTTTACCACATTAAAGGCAAATAAAAACTTTCAAGCCATTTTTGGTGAATATCTCATGAGGTTATTAGCTGGAGATAATGACACTTTTGGCCTGGTGACATGTCTACACTTCAGGGATAGGACTGTCTGGACCCAAGTGACCTGATGCTTCCCATCACTCCCATCCCAAGGCAACTGAATCTTCAAGGCAGCCTCATATATAGTTTTTATTAAACCAATCAGACTGTAATGGATTCTTTGTTGCTAATCAGTAACAAAGTGTTATATATTCCATATTGTCCTCTGAAGAAAATATGTAAATAATGAATGTGTTCTTTGCTTGACAAAGTACCCTAACATCCTAACATCTCAAATGTTTGTTTAGAGGAATTTACTAGTGACTAACTAATAAATGATCCCAGTTCCATTTAGAAATGATGGTTGGGAAACAACAGGGACAGGGAGACAGACTTTTACCTTTTCATGTGTGTCTGCCTTCCACAAATTCTGACTGCCCTGTGTTGTAGGTACACAGTTGGTTACACTGGTATGTAAATGGAGGTTGTCTTGGGGTTACTTTTCTTTAAAAGCTTTTCTTGGAGCTTATATTTGGTCTGCATCTAAGATTTCATTGACCTTACTGGTCATGATGGCACACACCTTTAATCCCAGCATGCACTGGGAAGACAGAGGCAGCAAGAGCTCTGTGAGTTCATGGCCAGTCTAGTCTATATAGTGAGTTTCAGAACAGCCAGAGCTACATAAAGAGACCCTACCTCAATAAAAAACAAATTCATTGACCTTGAGCCCTTTAAAAACTCTAATTTCTGAAGTTGGTTGAAGTTAGGCAGCAAGGCCAGACCTTGAGAATCCACAGTCTGTTTGTTCCTTTCTTGACAATTTCTCTCTCTGATACAATTTCCCACGTGGACCCCAAAGATTGTGACATATAGTGATAGAGCCATGTCCTCTTGGGTTGTAACTCAGTGTCTTTTCAAAATAGAGTCGCCAGGAAGCCTAAGCAATGGCTAGAGTCCTGAAAGTCAAATACATATTAATGAGCTCACAGTGGCTTGCTGAATCAGAAGGCTCTGGGGAAATCAGTTTTGTAATCTTCCTTATAGAAAAAAATTCAATTTTCTTTCAGTGTTGGCTCCATGAATTGGATATTGGCTGTAGGAGTTCTGGGAGAAGGTAAATTTGATTTACCTCATGTTTGGATGTACTGAGGGAAGTTGGCGCAGGAGTGAGAAGATCAATACAGTCTGCATTTCTCTGCTGATTCTGCAATGTAGCCACACAAAGCCGGGCAATCCCTGCAAGATGGAGCAATTCCCAGGGACATGGAAGTCAGAATTGAAGGATCTGCCGGGCAGCAGTGGTGCACGCCTTTAATCCCAGCACTCGGGAGGCAGAGGCAGGTGGATCTCTGTGAGTTCATGACCAGCCTGATCTACAAGAGCTAGTTCCAGGGCATGCTCCAAAGCTACAGAGAAACCCTGTCTTGAAAAACAAAACAAAAGAATTGAAGGGCCTTTTGAGTTTGTCCCTTTTGAAGAATTTTGAAAAAAAAATTAATGGAGTTCTAGATTTTTTTCTTAAAAAGGAAGCTAACTAAACAAGTGCAGCTTCTCTAAGGCCAATGAAACTGAGAAAGTAGAAATCACCTATTAATACCAAACAATTTTATTAAAGCTTTTTGCCTCCTCTAGGTGAAAGATTTTGGCTTGCTATAAAATCTACTGTCTGATGTGACAGATTTTACACATTGTCATCAAGATGATAACTGAAACACCATGATGACCCCAGCTCAAGGTTATTTGCTAAGTCCCAACTGTAATGCTCCTCCCTCAGAAGCTGCCATTCCCTACGGGTCCCAGGGAGAGGACATGGGTAGTTCTGGGGCACTGTTATTCATCCTACCACACGAGGCAACCACATGCCAGGCACTTACCTTTTCAAACCTCCCCAACAGAGAAAAATGGGAAATAAGGAAAACATTTTACCAGCCCTGAGGACAGGAGAAATGTTAGCGCTAATGCCTTCTATCTCTGGATCTATGAAGTCTCACCACAGTCGGAAATCTCTGCCTGGCTTAACAATTTTCCTTCTGAAAATCGCCTGGGACAGCAAGCCTCCTGCTCACCAGATGGGCATTTGGCAAATATATGTTCACTAAAGTTCATCACAGAAAGCAACTGTTACTTCGTCATTTATCTAGGCATATAAAACAGATTTCTGCTTTGGGCTTTGGTGCAATATTCCACCATAATTGTCCCATAGGTAGGACCATAGATCTGAGTTTTCCCATTCAAGCTGTCACTGAAGACTCTGCCTTGAATATCCTAGAAGGCATGATTGTAGCCTATGGCTGTCACTGAAGGCTTTACCACCTGGCTTTGCCATCCCGTCTCCACCTCTTATCAGACTCCAGTTACCTCATAACAGACTGGATAGACAGTCTCGTCTCAGGCTGCCTAGCTACAACTCTGCCCCTGTCCTTAGACTTTCTCACACATTTTACTCTGGAAGTTCTATAGTTTCGGCTTGTATATTTGGATCTGGGGTCCAGTTTTGGGGCTTAGTAACTGTGTGAGGCAAGGTTCAATACATTTTCTGTGCGGATGTTCAATTTCCCCAGAATCATTTCCTGAAAAGAAAATCTTTTCACTGTTGAATGTGATGGGTTCTTCATGGAAAATATACAAACATAAATGTGACAGCTCATTGTTGCCTCTCTCTTCCTCAGCCACCGAGGCTTACTCTACACTGTGACCTGGACTCCTACTGTATTAGAATAAATCATGCACCAATTCATTTCTCATGCTCACTTTGGCATTAGTTTGCGTATCAGCTACCTTTCTGCTCCTGTGATAAAGCATCATGGCCGAAAGCAACTGTCTTAGGTAGAGTTCCATTGTGAAGAGACACCATGACCACGGCAACTCTTACAAAGGAAAGCGATCAGTTGGGGCCGGTTTACAGTTCAGAGGTTTAGTCCATTGTCATCATGGCAGGAAGCAAAGTGGCATACAGGCAAACATGGTGCTAGAGGAGGAGCTGAGGGTTCTACATCTGGATGCGCAGGCAGCAGGAAGTGACTGGCTTGAGCTTCTGAGAACTCAAAGCCTACCCCCCCACACACACACAGTGACGTGCCTCCTCCAACAAGACTATACCTACTCTAACAGGGTCACACCTCCTAATACTACCACTCTCTGTGGGCCTATATGGGTCATTTTCTTTCAAAACACCACAGCAACTTATAGAAGAGTTTACTTTGTCTTACACTTCCAAGGAAGCTGTTTTTAATGGTGGAGGAGATACGGCTGGAACAGGAAGGTAGCTGATCACATCTCATCACAAAAGAAGCAGAGGGAGCAAACTGATTGGGGTGATGCTATGACATCTCAAAGCCCACTCCCAGTAGCATACTTCCTCCTGCAAAACTCCACCTCCTCAAGGGGCTCCAACCTCCACAAACAGCACCAACCTACCAGGGATCAAGAAGTAAAACCCTCAGCCTATGGGGCCATTTCTCAAACTGCCATGACTCGCTTAATGTTTTCTAGTTCTTTAAAGCAGAAGCAAATACTACTGGTAGGAAATCACATGAAATATAGGTTTGAAGTACACATGGAGAATATATGAAATACAGGTGTTTGATGCTGTAAGTACCTTTCATCACTGCTTTGCCAATACAGTTTTCTCCATTCTGCTACGGTCGGATGGAGCCAGAGGAGAGGGCAAGTGTCACAGGAACAGTCTTAGACAGAGACGCCACAGACTCCCTGACTGCCCAGTGGCATTTATCAACTAAACTATTCCAAATTTTCATGTTTTTTAATTATTATTATTACTTTCCCTGAAATGGTTATTGAAGGGACACCTGCCCACTCGAGCATGTGCTCTGGCAGGCATTGTCCCTCTGCCTTTCTAAAATCCATTAGATTACATTCCTAGAGCTAGCCACCAAAATCTGTTCCCTTATTTGGCCACTTCTTCTTCCTGAGGCTGATTACAAGGTTCCACTATCAAAAGCCCTCTTTGGATCACCTAATTGACATGCCCAATTGAAATTAAACACCTCATCCTGACATGGGATTGCCCCGTTCACCTTTATAAACCACCATTTGCCTATTGCCACATCTGTCCCCTCTATCCAGGGGTAGTCCTTTGTCCCTCCCGGACAAATAGCCCTGTCCCATCCCCTGTCTCTTGTTCCCTCCCCCTTCTCCCTCATTGTCTGTCTCATTTATGCATCCTAGTCCATTCTAACACAGACCTCTTCCTTTTCTCTTAAGGATGATGCCTGCAAAGTCATTTACTGCTGTTTTTCTGCCTGAGTTGGAAAGCAGCCACTTTAACTTTTCATCCCCACTTAATGAAGAGTCTCTGTGAAAATGAGTGTTTGGGTGTGGTCTGTGCCTAATCTGGGGTCTGGATGGGAGCCCCCAATGTGTGGGAGTCCCCTTCAGATATTGTGACCTTTCTGCTGTTTTATACTTTGCGTTCTGGAGGAAGGATCTTTTGAACGCCCCACCTCACCCATCTGGACATCCTATGTCTTCATTATCTTTTATTTCCTTGATCATTAGACCCTGCTCATTTACTTATTATAATGTCTTAAGCAGATTTTTCTCAAAGGTAGGAACTGTTTTCTCCAGTTTGGCTCAAAGCCTACGGTGTACACTTTAACATCTTGAAGAGTTCCCCATGGTGGGCTAGATGTGGCTCGACTGTGGACCAGTTACCTGCAAGTGTGAGGCTCCATGTTCCATCTCTGGTGCCACAAAAATAAATGAACAAGCAAACTCCCACAGAAGGCTCAGGTCATTCTGAAAAGCCTTTCACAGGGCAAAAGAACACATGGTTAAGTTGTTTGAGAAACTGAAGTCAGCGCCTTCACTGTGAGTCTTATCAGAGCTTTGAGAGGCTCGTATGTAATTCAAGAGTTTGGAAAAGAAAGTCTAATACAGTTTTACCACAGACCCACCTNCTGCCCCAAGCCCTCCCCCAACAGGGGACAATGAACATCTATGAGGCAGTAGCTCTCTGTTGCCCTCTTGTGGTAAGTTGCTTCACTTCAGTCCTGTTCAGGGTTTGTAAAATTCTCCTTAAGAGTCTTCCCTGCTGTTATCAGATCTGGCGATGTATTCTTCCTCAGATGCAGATTTGATTGTTTCTTCTATGCTCAAATGCTTTTAATGGCCTCACCATGGCACTAAAGAATTCCAAGAAGGAAAAAACGGGCAGGTACTGCTTGTGTAGAAATTGCTTCTTGACTGGATAGTTTCCTGGAAGTCTTACTAGTTATAACCAAAGAAGCAGGCGGGGCGTCTTGATTTTAAAAAGACAGGCTGCGCCCCAGTGCCTGCAATGTCAAGACGAATTGGGTTCAAAAGTTGCTTGAGGCTTAGAAGCATCGCATGTTGCTCATTCCGATACCCCCTGTTCACACCCCAGCTGTGCTCGGCAATTGGGGGGATACCAGGGATAAGCGAGAAACCACTAAAAGTGTATTATCGGAGCAAGACAATGCAATCATTTTAGTCTTAAGCACTAATACAGTCAGATACCAAGCTTCCATTGCAGTATATCAGCGTTTTTTAACCAGCGACAACTGAACCAGCTGGAAAACATGAGGGTAACTCCATCACCCGAGGGTGGCTCTATCAGCTTGGAGCCCAGAGACATCTAAGTCGGTAAAGAGGTGGGTGTTGGTAATTGTGTGGGGGCTGGAGGAGGACAGAGGCCAAATAGGCAGCTGGTGTTTGCTAACTGATACCATGGTTGTGGAATAAGGAAAGTAATTACTAGTCATTATTTTCAGATATAAAACTTGGGAGTATAATTGGTTAAACATTGACTTTCACTGGACCTCCTGTGCGTAGTCAGCTTTTTAAAGTGTCAAACTCCCTGTCCAGTTGGGAGCTGCTCATCAATAGGTTCTTATAGATTTTGTAGTGTAACTAAGAAAAGCTTGGCTAGCATTTACAGTTTCACAGGATGAGGGCCGCTTCTTTACTAGGTGGACGGATGAGGTTCAGAAGGCTTTCAGTTGCTTTAAAAAAATCTCCACATAATGCAACTCTGAAGACATTTAAAAGTAAATGTTAGTTGTATGTTGTGGCTCACATCTCTGTTCCAAGTTTCTTGGGCAGAAGGGGTGGGGGATTTGCAAGTCGGTAGCCTACTGGGGCAAGTTAGTGGGATCTCTGACATAAAAGTAATGAAGCTGGTTCTGGAACTCAGTGGAAAGGATGCTTTCCTGGACTTCAGGAGGCCCTGGATCCAATCCCGATGTTGAAATGTTTGAGCAGATTTTTAAAGACAACTCAAGAAATGGCTTCATAAGCCACACAGAAGCCGCACATGCTTCACAGGCTCAACTTCTCAGAAGGACGTGGAACGTGGACTGCATTCGAGGGCAGACGTGGCTCACTTTTCACCAGTTTACTCTGTTTTGTGGAGCAATGCTGCAGCCAGCGCAG
>LOEQ01000049.1:375836-396968 GCA_001685075.1 Bramus lutescens | reverse complement strand
TCTGTGGAGACCCACCGGCCAGAAAGAACACAAACATCCTTGTCAATTACAGACAAGGAAGTTCCGCTGTCAGTCAGGGGGAGTGAGGGCAGCTGGATCACAACAGAGGAAGCCCCTCTCCAAATGACTTGAAGAAGCTGTAGCTTCTGCCAGATAGTCTCGGAGAGATGTATTCCTGTAGATAGCACTGAAAGCCTGGTGCCCTTGAAATGTTTAGGGCTTCCTGGATGCTGCGGCAACTCCGAGAATCATAAATCCACGTGTGCGTGTGTGTGGAGGGGGTGTTCATGGTCAAAGATTCTCAAGTGGAGGTCACCAGTATTGCTTTGTTCTTCTACCCAGAGTAAGAAGGACATGGGGAGAACAGAGGAATGCTATCCTTACGATCACCATGTTAGTGAGGATGTGACCTTGCAAGTATTTTAGCTGTTTTAAGGCTTCCACTCTACTAACTCAGTGCTTCCCTTCTTAGAGAACAGTCAGATACAGTTGACATGTATTTTTATGTGCATCTGTGGGGGTTGGGGGTGTGGCTGATTTTATTCTGTGTGCGTTATATCATTAAAATGAGTTTCTTACCACAGACATTGCTCCTGAAGTACTTTTCTTAACATTTTATTCAATAAAAATTATTGGATGTGTGATCAAAGTCATGGAATTCTGAATATTTTAGGATGACATGGATATGATGGTAAGAGTAGTAGGCATAATTTAAACCACAATAGTATATTTCAGTACTTAAATTTAAACAACATGGATAATATCTTTTCTCGATTGCTAAAGGAAATGAGCTCTGATGTCTGAATGTGTCACAGTGCAAGCAGCCCACAGGGGAACTATCGGCTTAATTCATGTGTGAACAACACCCATCCTTCTTGACAAAGAGCTGTTTTGTAAAGGCTACGTGGTGGGAGCTGATATAGGTTTAATGGGCAGCATGCCACATAGGCTTATTTCCTGCCCATAGAGAATAAAGGCAGATGGCTGTCAGATGACAACCCTCATTTTGTCCCCTACATTTATATAGAATGCCATTTTTCCATTTGCAATGATTGTGCCATAAAATGTTGTAGTGGGCACGGAGGTTTTTGTACTCACAGATAAGCACTGGAGGAACCCGAATGATATCTGTTATCTGCCCAGAAGGCGGGGGACAGATGTGCGTTCTAGACTGCTGATTGCGTGGCCATTGACCACACTGGATCCTCCCCCGAGAACGTTACTGAAAACTTGTTCTTCTTGGTCAGTCTACAGAACCCGTCATTATGGACTTTACCAAGTTTGGATGTAGTCACCTCTGATCTTTATTAGGCTTACTTTGTTCACCAAGGAGATTTATGAAAACTTTATTGTGCACATGAGATCGAGTTAGTTATCACCAGGAAAGTTTTCAACAAATTGTACTGTGCTTAGCTACACCTGAAATAAACTGCCCGGGGTGAGTCAGACTCTTGAAGTTTGAGCCAGCACCAGCTACTGATCCGTGCTAAACTGGCCTGCCTTCTTGCCTCTGATAGATCATCCCTCTGCAGTCCTGTGATGGTCACAGAGACCCTGGAGAAATGTAAGCAAGCCTTTTAAGAACATCAAACCACTTTTTAAAAATATCCTCATCTAAGGACAGAGGAGATGATCCAGTGGTTAACAGAATTGGATGCTCTTTGGGTAGTAGAAAAAAACAAGACCTCCTGAGTGAATTGGGAGCATGGGGACCTTGGGAAAGGATTGAAGGGAATGGAGGGAGGAAGGGAGAGGAGCAGAGAAAAATGTAGAGCTCAATAAAAATCAAGAAAAAAGAAAAAACAATTGGATGCTCTTGCAGAGGACCCAGGTTTGATTTCCAGCTCCCACATTACAACCATCTGTAGCTACAGTTCCAGGGACTTGACTCCCTCTTTTGGTCTCCATGGGCTTCTGCACACATGATTATGATGATGTGCATGTGCACATGTGTGTGTGCGTGCGTGCGTGCATACATGTGTGTGTGTGTGCATGTCTCTGGTATCCAAGCGTTCTGGTATCCACACCACTAACATGTTATTATTATTCTGCCTTGCCATTCTGCAGTTCCCGGTGCCGGAAAAGATGGGACCAGTGTCTTCCCATAGACCAACGAAAGCAATTCTTGTAAAAGCTCCTGTGTCTAACCGTGACTGTTGAGGTAGTTTTTACTCAGGAAACTGCATACAGAAGTCTGTGGTTCAAGATTAGTAGAAAGCATGATTGTCTGTGAGATGAGGGATTAAAGTGAAGTGGAATGCCCATCCTGAATAGGGACCATTGTTTTTAAAAGGACAGAGTAAGATCACCTCAAAACTGCTCTCCTTTCTCTGTGATCGAAGGAACATTAATTAGTATGACAGTTTAGTAATAAAATCTTTCAAGATTAATTAAATATGTAGCGTAGTCTTCACAACCGTTCCAAGACTGTGCTGCTCTCCAGATGAAGTTGATGGGAGTGAACCACTCCCTGTGACTCTGTGGGTCTCGCTGAGAGATCCTGTTCTGACAGAGCTATTTAATTCTGTGTTATTAGCCAACCAATGTCTAAGACCAGCCAGAACTTTGTGAAGATTATGTATTTATGCTTCAAGCTCTGGGTTTCTGAACTTACTCCTCCTGGGAACATGAGCTCTTCAACAATGAAAAGATTGATTAAAGTTAATAAAACTACCAACTTAATGAGATGGGTGCCTCTAGAATAATTTCTCTTGCTATATTTTAGAAGTGATATAAACCTCCATTCTCCACTGACACAGAAAAATAAGTTAGAAAAAAAGTTTTTTTATCACAAAAGGGTTCTAAGCACCCCAGAAAGTCTTTGTTTCCTATAGGCAAGGGTCAAGGGTCAGAAAGGTGAAGGACAGAGAAAGAATCCTAGAGTTTCATTACTGCTGACTTTTGGGGTTCCGGCAGTGTGTTGAGACAAGCAGATCCCATATCCAGACTCGAGGTGACTCTCTGACATGGGCAGCAGGGAGAGAGCCTATGGAGCTGTAGACCTTGAAGGCTCTGTCATGGCAGGTAAGAACCAGACAGCTACAGAAGGTTCAGTATGGGTGACCAACTAATAGCAAAGGCCGTTGTTTTAAACCTCAAGTTGGAGAACTTAAAACAGTTGGTAAGCAGTAGTGAAAAGAAGGGGTTAGACTTCAAATTCTGGGAACATCTGAGTCCCATTTTATTTATTTATTTATTTATCTATTTATTTATTCATTTTATGTATATGAGCATTCTATCTGAATATATGTCTTTATGCATGAGATCCACGATCAATGGTTATGAGCCACCATGTGGTTGCTGGGAATTGAACTTAGGACCTCTGGAAGAGAAGTCAGTGCTCTTAACCACTGAGCCATCTCTCCAACTCCTATGCCCCATTTTTAATTGGGTTATTTGGTTTTTCGATATCTAGTTTCTTGGGATCTTTATATATTTTGGATACTATTGCTTTATCAATGTGGAATTGGTAAAAATCTTTCCCTATTCTATAGGCTCTTGCTTTGTCCAAACGACAGCGTCCTTTGCCTTACAGAAAAGATTTTCAGTTTCATGAGATCCCGTTTATTGTTGATCTTAGTGCTTGTGTTAACAATGTTCTGTTCAGAAAGTCTTCTCCTCTTCCAAGGATTCAAGGCTATTTCCCACTTTCTCTTCTATCAGGTTCAGTGTATCTGTTTTTATGTTGAGGTCTTTGATCCATTTTGAGTGTGGTGTTGTGCAAAGTGATACATATGGTTCTATTTGAATTCTTCTACATGCAGCTACTCAGTTTGGCCATCAACATTTATTGAAGATGTTAACTTTTATCCAGCATATTTCTGGCTTTCTTTATTTTAAAAACGTCAGATATTCATAGGCGTGTGGATTTATGTCTAGGTTTCAATTCAGTTCCATTGATCAGTGTTTCAGTTTTTATGCCAAACCCATGCTGTTTTTATTACTATAGCTTTGCAGTACAACTTGAAATCATGAATGATGATACCTCCAGCAGTTCTTTGTTTAGGATTGTCTTAGCTATCCTGTTTTGTGTCTGCGTGTGTGTGTGTTTTACATATGAAGTGGAGAATTGGCATTTAAAGATCTGTAAAGAATTGTGTTGGGATTTTGATGGGAATTGCATTGAATCTATAGATTGCTTTTTGGTAGGATGGACATTTTTACTATGCTCCTACCAATCCATGACCATGGGAAATCTTTCCATCTTCTGATCTTCTTCAATTTCTTTGTTCAGAGACTTTACGTTTTTATCATATAAGTCTTTCAATTGCTTTGCTAGTTACCTATATTATTTGAGGCTATTGTGAAAGATGTTGTTTCCCTGATTTCATAGTCCATTTATCATTTGTATGTTGGAAGGCTATTAATTTTTGTGAGTTAATTTTGTATTCAACTACTTTGCCAAAAGTGTTCATCAGTTCTTGGAGTTTCTTGGTGGGATTTTTAGGATGACTTATGTGTATTATCATATCAGTTGCAAATAAAGATATTTAGGCTTTTTCCTTCCCCTTTTTTTGTAGCCCCTTTATCTCCTTCAGTTGTCTTATTGCTCTGGCTAGACCTTCAAGCACTATATTGCATACATATGGAGAGAGTGGGCAACCTTATCTTTTTCCTGATTTTAGTGGAATTGATTTGACTTTTTCTCTGTTTAAGTTGATGTTAACCCTGGGCTTGCTGCAAACTGCCTTGATTATGTTGAGGTATGCACCTTGTATCCCTAATCACTAAAGAACTTTTATTATGTAAGAGTGTGGATTCTGTCAAAGGCCTTTTTTTTTTGCACTTAATGAGATGATCATGTTATTTTTTTTACCTTTAGCTTGTTTATTTGGTAGATAACATTTACTAATTTTCATACATGAACCATCCCTGAATCTCTGGAATGAAGTCTACTTGATTATAGTGGATGATCTTTTTGATAAATCCTTGGATTCAGTTTGTAAGTATTCTATTGACTATTTTTGTATTCATGTTCATGAGGGAAATTGGTCTGTAATTCCCTTTCTTTGTTGAATCTCTGTGTGGTTTGGTTATCAGGGTAACTGTGGTAATGAATTGGGCAATGTGTCCTCTGTTCCTATTTTGTAGAATAATTGAGGCGTATTGGCATTAACTCTTCTTTTAAAGTCCGATGGAATTATATTGAAAAAACCATCTGGTCCTGGGCTTATTTTGGTTGGAAGACTTAATTGCTGTTTCTATTTCACTGGGGGATATAGGTCTGTTTAAATTCTTTCTCTGATCTTGATTTAATTTGGTAAGTTGGTACCTATTGAGAAAATTATCCATTTCTTTTAGCTTTTGCAATTTGGTGGAGTATAGGTTTTTAAAGCATGTCCTTTGATTTTGCTGAATTTTCTTGGTGTTTGTTGTGCTGCCCCCTTTCAGTTCTGATTCTGGCAGTTTGGATATTCTCTATCTTTTAGTTAATTTGGATAAGGGTTTGTCCATCTTACTGATTTTTAAAAGCATCAGATCTTTATTTCATTGATTGTATTGCTTTCTTTGATTCTATTTTATTGATTTTGTTCTGAGTTCAATAATTTCTTGCTATCTACTCTTTTTGTATGTGATCTCTTCTTTTTCTTCTAGCTTTCAGGTGTGTTGTTAACTGCTAGTATGAGAACTCTACAGTTTTTGCACAAGCTCTTAGTGCTATGAACTTGCCTCTTAGAACTGGCTTCACTGTGCCCCATAAGTTTAGGTATGTTATATATGCACTTTTCACTGAACTGTAGAAAGTCTTTAATTTCTCCTTTGATCCAGTTTTCATTCAGTAATGAGTTGTTCAGTTTCTACAAGTTTGTAAGCTTTCTATTGTTGTTGACATCCAGCTTTAATCCATGGTGATCTGCTAGGATGCACAGAGTTAATTCAATTTTCTTATATCTGCTGATTTATTTTATATCTGAGTATATTGTCAGTTTTATAGAAAATTCCTTGAGGTACAGAGAAGAAGGTATATTCTTTTGTGTTTGGATTAAATGTTCTATAAATCTGTTATGCCCATTTGGTTTATACTATCAGTTAGCTCCAGTATTTCTCTGTTTTATTTTCATTTGTATGACCTGTTCATTGGTGGGAGTGGGGTATCAGTGTGTGAGGGTCAATATGTGATTTAAGCTGTAGCTGTGTTTCTTTTACAAATTTGAGTGCATTTGTGTTGGGTCATAGATGTTAAGAATTGAAATGTCATCTTGGTGGATTTTTCCTTTGATGAGCATGTAGTTTCCTTCCCTATCTCTTCTGATTAGTTTTGGCTTGACCCCTAGTTTTTCGGATATTAAAATGACTACACCAGCTTGCTTCCTAGGTCCATTGCTTGCAATATCTTATTACATCCTTTTACTCTGAGGTGATATCTGTTCTTGATGTTAAGGTATGTTCTTGGACGCAGCAGGATGGATCCTTTTTTCGAATCCATTCTGCTAGTCCGTCTTTTCATTAGGGATCTGTGACCATTGATGTTGAAAGAAATTATTGACCAGCGATTGTTGATTCATGTAATTTTTGTTGTTTTTGTTCTTGGTGGTGGTGGTGATGGTGTGTGTATCTGTCTGTTTCCCATTTAATTTTGCTAGACTGAGATTATTTATTCCCTGTGTTTTCATCATTGTAATGGAGTTCTGTTGGTTGGAGTTTTCATTCTAGCACCTTCTATAGGACTGAATTTGTAGCTAAATATTGCTTAAATTTGGTTTTTATCATGAATGTTTTGTCTTCTCCATCTACAGTGATTCAAAATTATTTTGGGTGTAGTAGTCTGAACTGACATCTGTAGTCTCTTAGAGTCTGCAGCACATCTGTCTAGACCCTTCTGGGTTTCAGAGTCTCCATTGAGAAGTCAGGTGTAATTCTAATAGGTCTGTCTTTATATGTGACTTTCTCCTTCTCTCTTGCAGCTTTTGACATTCTTTCTTTGTTCTGTTTAGTGTTTTGATAACTATGTGCAAGGGGGCTTTCCTTTCTGGTTCAGTCTGTCTGCTGTTCTGTAAGCTTCTTGTACCTGGATAGGCCTCTCCTTCTTGAGGATAGAATTTTCTTCTATGATTTCATTGAAAGTATTTCCTGGGCCTTTGATCTGGCTTTTTTCTCCTTCCTCTATTCCCATTGTTCTTAGATTTTTGTCTTTTCATCATGTGTCAGACTTCCTAGATGTTTTGTGTCAGGAGGTTTTAGATTAAACATGTTCTTTAACCCATGTTTCTATTTCTCCTATTGTATCTTCAGTACCTGAGATTCTTTCTTCCAGTTTTTGTATTCTGTTGGTGAAGCTTCCCTTTGTAGTTTCTGTTCAAGTTCCTAAATTTTTCAAGTCTAGAATGCCCACAGTTTGGTTTTTCTTTATTGATTCTATTTCCATGTTCAAGTCTTGGACAGTTTTATAGATTTCTTTCCACTGTTTGTGTTTTCCTTAGATTTAAGGGCTTTATTCATTTCCTCTTTAAGGATTTCTATCATCTTTACACAGGGTGTTTTAATGTCTTTTTTATCATGCTTAAGCTATGATGGAATAGTCAGGCCTGCTGTGGTAGGATAGCTGTGCTCTAGAAGAGACAATTGTCCTGGTTCTTATTTATAGTGTTTTTATGCTGGCATCTAAGTGTCTGGAATTGGGAAGTTCATAGTCCTAGGTCCTCATATCTGGTTTTGTCTTTGTTGGATGGGTGTTTATTTCTTGGTTTTTGTTTCATCCCTGGATTTTAGGAGAGTGCTGTAGCTGCATATAGTCTGGTATGAAATTTTCTGTGGACCTAGATGTGGTCACTAGGGTTTCCAGGTAAACTGTGCTTCTGCTTATAGAAAATATCTGCTTAGGAATAGGGATAGGTTAGGGATCCAAGGGGTTCAGAGGAGAGGGGAGCAGAGTGTTCTACTAGGATCTCCTTATATAGTCTCCTTGAAATGGGGCAGAGAGAAGAGGCTCACCCAGCAGGTCTGCTATAGTGCCTGCTGGAGTTGGGGGCTGGGATAAGGCAAGTGGGGGGGTAGGACGATGTGGTGGTTTAAATAGGAATGTCCCCCTATAGACTCATGTGTTTAAATGCTTGACCCATAGGGAGTGGCACTTTTAGTAGGTGTGGCCTTGTTGGAGGAAGCGTGTCACTATAGAGGCAGACTTTGAGGTCTTATATGCTCAAGTTAGGCCTCATGTGACAGTGTCCTTCTGCTGCCTGCCAATCAAGATGGAGAACTCTCAGCTCCTTTTCCAGCCCCAAGGCCTGTGCATTGTCACAATTCCCGTCATGGTGACAATGGACTAAACCTCTGAAACTGCAAGCCAGTACCAATTACATGTTTTCCTTTACAAAAGTTGCTGTGGTCACAGTGTGTCTTCATAGCAATAGGGTGTGATGATTGAAAGAAAATGGCCTCCAAAGGGAGTGGCACTATTAGGAGGCGTGGTCTTCTTGTAGTAGGTGTGGTCTTGCTGGAGGAAGTGCGTCACTGTGGAGGCAGGCTTTGAGGTCTCATATACGTCAGCCATATCCAGTCAGTCTACTTCCGGTTGTCTGCATATCATCATGTCTGCCTGCAAGCTACCATGTCCTGCCATGATGATAATGGGCTGAATCTCTGAACTGTAAGCCAGCCACCACAATTAAATGTTTTTTATTGTATTTTGTTTGTTTGTTTTGGTAAGCATTTCCTGGAAATAGAAACCCTAACTAAGATAGAGGGGAAGATCTGTGGCACCCTTAGGAGACGGGGGCAGGGGAGGTTGCAGTGGGTGTTCTGGGCAGAGCTGGAGGTGAGCCTTGGGAATCCGGTCTGGAGAACAGAGGAATGGGGAAGATCCGCAGTCAGCATACCTGCTTCTCTGACAGCAATGGCCTGTGGATTAGTGAGGTTCAGAGTGCCTGGTGGGAGCTGGGGCCTGGGATAAAACAATGAGCAGAGGGAAGGAGTCAGAAGGAGAAGATCTCTGTGACCCGCAGGAGATGGGGCCGGGGTGTGGGGAGCTGTGCTACCAGGCTGAGGATGAGACTGGAGGACTGGATTTGGGGGAAAGGAGGGAGTGGAGAAGGTTAGACTATCTGTTTCTCCGACCTGCTCAGCTGGAGTGTTCTCAGGGAGCCCCGGTGGTATTTTCAATAGCCACTAACCTTGGCTGGTAGGGTTCTGGAGTTGTAAGTGTATAAGTAAATCTAAAGCATAAATTTGATTCCATGTACTAATTAGTTGGCTATATATGAGGACCAAAGAATTTTTTGCATCTGATTTCATGTATCATTTTGTAGATTATTTTCATCTGATGTAGTTTATATGAAAACAATTATTGTTCTGTTAACTGAATACTATTCTATAATTGTAATAAAAAACTGAAACTGTTTTACTAGTATTTGGAATGTTTCTAAGTAAGTACAATTTATGTAAGCCTTAATTCCCTGCCGAGACTCATGAAATAACACATCACTGCATATGGTTAATTTATTTGAAAGTTGGAAGTTAATTTTCACTCATCATTTGGAATTAAGAGATGCCATTGAACTGGGGTGGCTAATCTCAACACATGGCATTTACCCATGTTAGAGTGTCTGTGGCCATACTGCCCTGAGCGTGCCCAGTCTTGTCTGGTGTCATAAACTAAGTGGGGTTGGACCTGGTTAGTACTGAAGGGAGAGCTGAGCATTGGGTCACGGGGCGTTTGGGAAGAGAAGCCCTGTCAATATCCAAGGGCGACCCTGAAGTCTTTCTCTCCTTATGTTCTCATCTTAGTTTGAAATCCATAGGGATGTGAATGAGGATTTCATTTTTTTTCCACATTGGCTTTTCCTCCCACCTTACCTACAGAGCAAATTTCTATTTTGATTCTTTATTTTTAAAATATTTTTCTTTTTCTTCTCAGTGAAAAGATCAAAAGCCACCTTCCTGTGACACAGAGACAAGGAAACATGGTTCAATATCTGCTTCTGGTAGGGAAAGATATTGACTGTGTGTTCAAAGTAAGTGAAGAGGAAATAATAAGAATATTATTTTAATTATCTCAGATGCAGTTCCTAGTTCCCTTCTGACTTGGAAGTCTATTTATACACGCCATTACCTCACCGCCGTGACCTTGCTTTCATTGACTTGGTTAATCTTCACTCTATTTTCCCAGAGGACTGGAGCAGCAAGAAGCCGGTGAAGTCCTCTCTCTAGCTCACTAGCTTCCACTGTGAGTCACGGTGACAGTAATTGTTTCCTCAGGAAACTACAGTGAGTAGGTGGTTTATATCACAGGCTTATCATAAGCTACAGGGAAGAATGGTTAAGAGAAAAGTCAGTCTCACAAAGCAGGCGTTCACCATCATGACAGAACTTCTCAAACAGAAATATCCAACCCTGCCCTCTCATGGTGGCTGCTAGCTGAGCTACCACACGCAGAGATACATACTACATACTACCTACTACCTACTAGATAAGTTAAATAAAATAGCCAGCTGTTTGGGGGCATTGTGTATTTCATGCTCAGTAGTCCCACAGGCCAGTCCTTATTGTATTGGACAATGAAGAGTCAGAACAGTTTTATCCTTCCAGAGAGTCCTCTTGGATAATGTGGTTCATCTTATCCTATAACTTGCTACGATGATTTACTTCTTTTTTATTAAAGTTTTTTTTTTTAGTTGTGTGTGTATGTGTAGGTACCTGCACACATGTGGATGTGGGCATTGGCTCTCCTGAAGCTAGAGTTACAGGTGGCTGTGAGCCTCCTTCCCAGGGTGCTGGGAAGTGAAATCAGGTCTACTGCCCGAGCATTACAGGCTTTTAGACACTAGATCATTATAGTGGTAGATTATTTGTGTTTTAATAAATAAAGCTTGCCTGAAGATCAGAGGACAAATCAGTCATACTAGTCAGTCATACAGGCCAGGGAGTGGTGGCACACTCCTTTAACCCCAGGACTCGGGAGAAAGAGGCAGATGTGTCTCTCTGAGTTCAAGGCTACCCTGGGCTACACAGGATTGATCCAGAAACAGATCCAGGTGGTGGTGGTTCACAGCTTTAATCCCAGGACTTGGGAGTCACACACTTTTAATCCCAGCACTAGGGAGGTGGAGGCAGGAGCAATATGGCTGGGCAGAGAGAGGAATATAAAGGGGAAGACAGGAACTCAGTGGAGTGTGGAGTCTGAGGACTCGTGGAGACAGAATCTTGCCTTTTGATCTGAAGATTTGATAGAGGTAAAATGTCTATTTATTGGTTGACTGCTTTGCTTTTCTGATCTTCAGATTGAACCCCAATATCTGTTTCTGGGTTTTATTATTCATGTTACAGGTTATCTCTTCAGCCCCCATAATTTACTCCCTAAATAATGGCTTTCCATATTAAGCAAGTAGCATTTTTAAAATTAGAGGCTTGGGCTGGAGAGATGGCTCAGCAGTTACGAGCATTGACTGCTCTTCCAGAGGTCCTGAGTTCAATTCCCAGCAACCACATGGTGGCTCACAACCATTCCAAAATGAAATCTGGTGCCTTCTTCTGGCCTTCTAGCATACAATGTAGAATATTGTATACATAATAAATAAATCTTTAAAAAAAATAAGAGGTTTACAAATTACAGATGAGTCAAATAAATTTCACCATTATTAGCTAACACTCAGATGCATAAATGACTATTTAATAATTCATGTTCCTTTTATTTCTCATATAAATGCAACATATATTTTATAATCGATCCCAAAAACATTAGGAATATTTCTGTGCCATTTTTATGTACATGATTTTATATGAACGAAATTATAAAAATTCATGATTACCAATACATACTTGTAGTGGCATTTCATTTATATTTTAATAAATAAGGCTTGCCTGAAGATCAAAGAGTGAAACAGCCCCACTGGTCATCCTTACAGACCAAGCAGTGGTAACAGACACCTTTAATCCCAGTAGCCACACTAGTTACCATAGAAACCAGGCGGTGCACTCCTTTAATCCCAGCCCTAGACAGGATTATAAAACGTGAGGAAACAGCTCTCAGACACAGCCTCATTCTGAGGTTCCTGGAGGCAGCATCACCATTTCAGACTGAGGTCGAGATAAGAGCCAGTGGCTTGGCTGCTTTGCTTTCCTGGTCTTCAGGTTGAACCCCATTATCTATCTCTGAGTTTTTATTAATCATGCATCACATACTTCTATTGTACAATACTCCATTTTTACAAGTTTTCCTGAATAATTTGTGTGAGGGCATGTATGCACGTGTGTATGTGTGTGTTCACCCTTTGGGTGCCTGTGAACGGCAGAGGCGTATCTCAGGCTTTGAAGCCCCTTAAGCAGCTGGGACTTGTAGAAACTAAATTTGACAGAAGTCTGAACCCATGTTTTCTCACTTGTATAGGGGAGGGTCTAATGAAATTACTTCTGAGTATTCTCCTAAATTTCTGGCCTAAGAATTTTTTTGATGAGTGACAACATTTGTGTGTATTTTATAATAGGACAAAAGGAGACTGTTGGGGTGGTAAGAAGGCTTGAGAAAGCCATGTAAACAACTGGATTATTTCTCTTGCGGGAATGGGGGCATTGCAGTGAGGTCAGCAGGCAGAGAGAGGATGAAAAAGTGTGATCACCAGGTGGCAGTAGTACACAGTACACAGTGGGTGGTGTCCTGACTAGTTTACAGCCTGGGGCAGGAAGACCTTCCAGGTGCGAGATAATGGACTGGGGACCCTAGCCCTGAGGGAATGGGTCATAAAAGAGGGGGTTCTGTGACTAGGTGATGCAGTTTTGGATGTGTCTGGGCCAGAGAATTACCAAAGGCAGCAGGGTTTTAGTGGACTTGTTATAGTTCCAGAGTTACTTTATCTCAGGATAAACAAATATTGGTTCCAATTCTTGGATTAATGAAAGCAGACAGGCTTTGGATTGTTTGAGAGTATACTTGTAAGCAGGCCATGATGGTGCATAACTGTAAGTCACAGCACGAGGATGGGGGCAGGGGGCTGAGACAGGAAGATCCAAGTTCAAGGTCAGCCTGAGCTACACAGTAAGTTCCAGGCCATCCTCAACTACTTAAGCCCCTGAAAAAGAAGAAGTGTGTGTGTGGGGGGGGGATTAGTGTTGTGAACTATTAAGATGTGTTACATTTGTTTATGCTTTGGAGTATTTGTTTAATGATGCAGATGTATTGCATTCTTTTATGTTGTGTTTGTTTAACTCTGTGAAGCTGTGTTACTTTGCCTGTCTAAAACACCCGATTGGTGTAAATAAAGAGCTGAATGGCCAATAGCAAGGCAGGAAAAAGGAAAGGTGGAGCTGGCAGGAGAGAGAATAAATAGGAGGAGAAATCTGGGAAGAAAAGATTAAGGAGCAGGATAAGGAGGAGGACCCCAGGGGCCAGCCAACCAGCTACACAGCAAGTCACAGAGTAAGAAGTAAAGATATGTAGACTAGAAAAAGATAAAAACCCAGAGGCAAAAGGTAGATGGGATGGTTTAAGTTAAGAAAAACTGGCAAGAAATAAGCCAGGCTAAGGTCGGACATTCATTAGAAAGAATAAGACTCCATGTGTATGTTTATTTGGGAGCTGGGGGTGGGTGGGCCCCCAAAGGGTAAAGAGTAAAAAAGCAAACAACAGCAGGTTAGTGGGTGGGTAAGTAATCATTCAATCAATCAGGCAAGCAAACAGGAAAGACTTCAAACAAACGATTGGATTGGTAAATAAGTAAGATACACAGGGATTATTTGGGGCTCATTTTTTGTAGCAAGAATAATTTACAATTTGTTATTCATTCCTTCAATCAACAAACATTAATGAGTACCTACTATATCCTATATTCTATGCCAGAAAATGAATTTAGGGAGTTGAGAGAGATTCTGCCCTTGATTTAAAGAAACATATCTAAGAGAGGGCCCTTTGAACATTGGGGTGGGCCCTGAAATTTACACAGGAAGCTGTATATTGATTCTTTTGTTTGGTTTTTCTAAAATGTCATCTAACTGCTAATAACTACTTTATAGTAGGAGCACTTTGAAAACATATTTAAAACATATATTACTATTGATCTGCTTTTATCTCTGTGACAATGTCATTGTCAACTGGGCAGACTCTAGAGTCACCTGCGGGATGGGCCTCTGGGCATGCCTCTCAGAATACATTCTGGTTGTATTAACTGAGGTGGGAAGACCATGTGCCACACCAGACCCTGGCTGGAAGCCTGGACAGGATAAATAGAGAAAGGGGCCTGAGAGGCGGCATGTGTTCATTCCTCCCTGATGCCCGTCTGTGGGTGTGGCTGGACAGCTCCTGCTATGACGGTCATGGTCTACCATGGTGCACACATAGACATCCAGGCGAAACACACACATAACATATAAAAACAAAGAAACCTTTAAAAATAACAACAATGAGTCTGTATTCTGGAGAGCCCTTCCCGAATCCAAGAGGTCATTAGGGAATGCTTTGAAAATGTACCTTCCAAAAAGCTGGAAACCAAGAAGAAATGAAAAACTTTCAAATGCATACGACCTAACAAAAGTGAATCCGGGAGATATAGAGAATTTAAGCAAATCTGTAACAGACAATGAGAGTGAAGTCATACTTCAAAGTATCCATACAAATAAAAGTCAAAAATGCCAGATGGGTTCATTTATAAGTTCTAAAGAAATGTAGGGGAAAATCTAACACTAATAATTCTGAAATTGTTTCGCAAAACGGAAAGGTAAAGAGCATTACCAAACTCATCCTGTGAAACCATATTATCCTGATATCAAAACTGGATAAACATCATAACAAGAAAGCTATAGAGCTGAACCCATTAAGAAGGACATTCACCATGGCCTAGTTCGTTTCAACCTATAGGTGCATAGCTGTTTCAATGCACACAAATTAATAAGCATAATATGCCACATAAGTAACCTTAACTAAATAAATCATATAGTTTCTTAGTAGATTCAGGAAAAGCATTTGACAAAGTTCAATATATTTTCATGACAGAAGTCCTGAGGAAATTAGGAATAGATGGAATATACATCAAATAGTAAAGTCTACTTATGGCAAACTGATAGCTAGCATTCTACTAAATGGAGAAAAATCAAGAGCATCTCCTACAAAATCACAAGACAAGGGTGTCCACGCTTCACTTTTATTTACTATGGTGCTTGAAGTCTTAGTTAGAGCAGTTGAACAAGAGAAAGGCACAAAAGGAGAAAAATAGTGCAAGGAAGAAGTAAAATCATCTCCATTTGCAGATGACATGATTAAAAATTTGAGAGACCTAAGGACTCTCCACCAGAAATATGTAGATGAGAAGGCATGTTCAGTAAAGTTGCAGGGTGCATTGCATACAAAACTCAGTAGCCTTTCTATGTGTCAACAGTAAGCTTGTTGGGAAAGTAATGAGGAAAAGCAACTCATTCATGATAACTTCGAAAATCAAAAAATTCCCAAGAATAGACCTAGCCAAGGAAGTGGGAACTCTGTACAACAAATACTCAAGACACTTAAATTGAAAAAGACATTAGATTAAAGAAAGATCTTCCTTCTTCCTGGATTGGCAGACTTAACAGTGTGAAATAACTTTATAATTAAAGTCATCTGCAGACTCAGTGCAATCGCCATCAGAATTTCAATGATATTCCTCATAGAACCAGGAAAAAGTCCTAAAACTTGCATGAAAATACGAAAGAGCATGGAAAGCTGAAACAACCCTATGTAGAAATAGGAAACAATAATAGGAATAAATAATAAATATAAATAAGAAATAAGGTGAAGTTATCAAAACATTTGATCTCAAATTATACCACAGAGCCACAGTGACAAGGTATTAAGTACAAGAACAAACAAAAGCCATTTAGACCAATAAATCAGAATATAGGACCTAGAAATAAACATACACAGCTATGGCCACCAAATATTTGGCTAAGGCGTAAAAGATATACACTGAATAAAAGATAGCTGGTCTAACAGTGTTGGCAAAATTGTATATCCACTTGCAAAAGAAAGAAGATATATTGATATCTTTCAAACTGCACAAAGATCAATTGAAAACTGATTGAAAATCTTAACTTCAGACCTGGGATTAAAATCTAAACTATATAAAGGGCTGTGAAAATTATATGAACACAAAACAAAAATATCAATCAATAAATGGGCAAATAAGCCAAATGGACATTTCTCAGAAAAAAACAAGAATGCACAGTAACATGTTTAACAAAAGTGTTCAATCCCTTGACACAACTTGACACACAAACATTCCACTATAGAATCATACCCTTTCCTGTCTTGCTTGAAACCTGGATCTCACATCATTATCATAAAATAAAACACTGTATACATTTTAAAATTTCCAAATGATTTCGAAGTTCGATGACTCTTGTAAAATTCAAGTCTCTTACTTGGAGGTGGTGGCGGACACCTTTAATCCCAGCACTCAGGAGGCAGAGGCAGGCAAATCTCTGTGAGCTAGAGACCAGCCTGGTTACAAGAGCTAGTTGCAGGACAGCCAGGGCTGTTACACGGAGATGTTACACAAAGAAATCCTGTCTCAAAAATCCAAAAAAAACCCCATAAAAAATAAAAATTCAAATCTCTTAATTATCGGTGTCTCCAAACCAAGCCAAATACTTTCTTACTCCAAGAAGGAACCAGTGCACAATCACAACCAGATAAAAGCAAAATCCAAATCCAACAGTGAAAATAACTCCGTAATCAGGGACACACTTGTGATCTTCTGGGCATCTCTGCTTCTCTGCCATGCATGTCAAGCAGCTTGTTGGGTAGGCTTAGGCTAGCTCTATTCTGCACCTGCCGCTATTCTTGATGGTCATCTCTTGGTTCTGATGTCTCTAATAGTCTGGGGTCTTCGCTGTAACTGAGGCTTCACCTAGAGTCTCTTTAGACTGCTCCAGGGATTCCAACCCTGCCTCGTGGTGGCAAGTGTCAACTTCTCTCCATGACTCCTTCAGTCTTCCAGCCTTCATGATGCTAACGTCAGTACCACACGGGACACATCGTTTGCCAAGTTCTGCTGCCAGCTTGATGTGCAGCCTTGCCCCCACACTTGACTGGATCACAGCCACCCCTAGAAGATTTCAACCCAGTGATTCTGGCCTCTTGGTAATCACGGCTGACTTTTCAGTTGCAGCTGACTAGCATCTATTGTCCCAGTAAAGCAAAGCTTTCACTTCCAGACTCTTAAATATAGCACATGAATTACCATGGTAGTGTCTTGAGGGACTCTGAAACGTCCAAGTCAAGATACCATCATCTTTAGTTCCCTTAGCATTATTTTCCAAACCCACAGACTTGGAGAAGCTCAGAGTACTCAATGGCTTTCCAAGACGAAAACCTCCAAAAGCTTCCCACAATCCTCTCCTTAGAACAACATGGTCAGAGCTGTCATAGAAAAATCCTACTCTCTGGTATCAATTTGTGACCTGGTTGGCTTTCTGTGGCTATGATCCAGCAGTGACCAAAGCCAGCTTGGGAAGGAGAGGGTTAATTTCATATCCTTCCATGTCACAGTTCATAACTGGGCTAGACTGGGGCAGGAACGTGGAGGCAGGGACTGTAGCAGAGGCCATGGAGAAACGCTACTTGCTGGCTTGCTCCCAGGCTCCCAGTCAGCTCGCTACCTTTGTTATACCTGCCAGGACCACCTGCCCAAGGGTGGTACTGCCCAGTGGGCTGAGCCTTCTTCCATCAACTAGCATGGAGAAAGTGCCACATAGATGTTCCCATGGGCCAATCTGACCGAGGAAATGTCTCAGTGGAGGTTTCCTCTTCCCAGGCGTGTCTAGTCTGTGTGCAGTTAACAAATGTAGCCAGCAGAGCATCCTTCACTACCAGGAAAATGCAAAGCAAAACCACCCTGAGAGACTGGATCTCACGTCATGTAGTGTGTCTGTTACCCGGACAACAAGGGACAACAACAAGAGCAGTTGTGGGCATGTGGAGAGGAGACTCTAAGTCAGTGCTGGTGGGAGTCTAACTGGTGCAGCCACCGCAGAAATCAGGATGGAGGTTCATTAGAAAAGACTGAAAATTACCCTATGACTCAGCTATAGTGATACTGGTTGCATACCCGAAGGGCTCCACTTCCTACCATGGAGATTCTCGCACAGACATGTTCACTGCGGCTCTGTTCAATGTGGGATAAGAGTTGGCCCACGTGTTCATCAACCGATGAATGACTGATGGGAATGTGGTGCTATGTCCGGATTTCATTCTTCTGTTGAAACAGAGAAATTAGGGAAATGGAAGGATCCGGAAATTATTATAGTAAGTGAGGCAACACAGACTCAGAACACTGCAGTTCTCTCTTAAATGTGAATCGTGTGTGTGTGTGTGTGTGTGTGTGTGTGTGTGTGTAGACTAGAGAGAGGGCAGGAGGGATGGCTCAGTGGTTAAGGGCCCTGGATATTCTTCCAGAGGACCTGAGTTTGATTCCCAACACTCACGTGATGACTCATAACTGCCTATAACCCTTGTTCTAGTGGGTTTTATGCCCTCTCTTTTGGCCTCTGTGGGCATCAGGTGTGCACATGGTACACAGACATATATACCTGCAGGTATAGGTGGACTTTTACTCGGCTTACATGTAGGCAAAATGCTCACACATGTAAAAGTAAAATCTCTCTCTTTTTTATTTTTTTTAAAGGATGGGAAATGTTTTTGAGTAAGGGAGCAGCGATAGAATACCTGTGACATGAGAGAGGAAGCTTCTTGGGGGGAAGAAGCAAAAGATGAAAGGGGAAACATGAAGGGAGGAGGGAAGAGAAGGCAGAAAGACCAACAGACAGAACTTAGTATGAAACCATCAGAATGGAACCCGCTACTTGTAAGATAAACAAAGAGGTTATATTTAGTATTTATGTCGTGCTAAATATCACAGAGATCAAATAAAGTTGTATTTATAATTAAATGCATTCTTTGTTCTTAATACATTACTAAATATACAAAGTATATAAAGCATTTTTTAAGAAGTATTGAGTTCTAATCCTAATTTTGCTATAAAATTATACAGTCTATCAGCATTACCTAAAGAGGAACGGGACCAACAGAATGGATATATATTATAAAGGGAATTTACTTACACAGTCAGGCTTAGGTAGCCAACAGAGGCTCCCTGCACACTGAGAATCTGTGAACCCATGAAGCTGGATGTCTCAGCAGCTCCAATCCCTCACTGAAGGCCTGGAAGAATCCTGCAAAATCATGGCTCTTCAGTCCACATTAGAAGGTTTGAGAAGCTGGGTTGTGATGTGGGAGAGGGCAGCTCAGCAACAGCAGGAGCAGCAATGGGAAAAACACACAGGTCATCATCTGGAAGCCAGACTGGCAGCCCTGATCTTTCCTGTTCTTTTATTTTTATTTTTTTATATTCATTATTTCTTGTGTGTGTTCCTGCTTGTGGAGGTCAAAGGATCCACACAGTTCCCAGGAATCTGGCTCAGGCTGTCACCCTTGTGGGTAAGCCCCTTTACCCAGTGAGCCATCTCTCTAGGCTTCTTTTGACCTTTTTGTATCTGGGCCAACTTCAGGAAGGTTCCACCTATGGCGGGGGTCTCCTTCCCTCAGTTAGTACTTCCTGGAAACGCCCTCCCTCACTGTTACGGATGTAACTAATCACTGTCTAACTGGATGTAGTTCTCTCCATAGGACAGAACTCCATGTGTGGAGCTATGAAGAAGTGATCATCATTGAGGGACTCCCAACTACATAGCTGTGGGTGGGGGTGGGGGTGTCGTCTTCCATGCTGGATTGACCATTCAATGATGTGGCTGGNAAAAAAAAAAAGCTGAATGAACTCATTGTTCCACCGAGGCACACCCGTCTGCCATTGGTGCCCTAGCTGGGGTAAGCTAACTTGCTCACAACTCCCTAGAAAGGATTTCACACAATAAAACCTTATGTGCCGTCAAGTTACAAAGCATTTGATTTTTTGTTTGTTTGTTTAACACACACAATCAGTTCACCTGATTAGTTGAGAATCTGGTCAGAGGATTCTCAGTTTGCAGGAAACTGAAGCAGCATGGGAAGAAATCAGAAAATACAAAATAACGTCCTTTGTCAAACATGGAAAAGTGTGCAGAGAGAAAGGAGTATAAACGTAATGCTAAAATTCTGTTTGGATTAAGGCTTGGTCAGGTGGCAGCTACTCAAGAGTGATTTTTTTTAACACAAAAGGCATATCTCATCTGAGGCCCCATTTAATTATTTCAGTTATTTTCCTTTTCACTCATTCTTTGAGGATTTCAATGTATTTTAGGTCATACTCAGCGCCCCCAATAGATCGGTGCACCCCCTTTCCCTGCAACTTCTCTAATGACCATAGCCACTCACTAGATTCTTAAGCTCCAGTCCTAGGAAGAGAGCGGATTGAAAAGAAGGCTCCGGGCTCCGGGAAGCAACCTCCCTCAACGTTTGCCACCAGGTCAAAGGGGACACAGAAAGTTCAAGCCTCCAGAACAAATCTTATTCTCCCCCAAGCCACTCCGGCTCTAGAGGGAGCTAGCTGAGACCTTCTGCCACCGTAGGAAACGCAATAGTCACCAGGAAGTCACAGAGGCCTTCGCCTTCACCAGGCAGAAGAACCCTTGCAAATTGGCTCCTTTGGTCCCGGATGGCTTCGGAACATCTGTCACAGCAATCAAGACGTTCCTGGACCCAGTATGTGTCTTCATATTCAAAGGCACAGGAACTAAATGATGCAACATATAGGAATTACTGTCATACTGAACAAAGAAATCTTGCACTTCTGCATCCAGTGTGGATTGCCGGAATCCTTCGCGAAGGTCTCTTCACAAGCTACTTTGATGACTTTGAGTCCACATCTTTCCTGGGATCCTCTGCTTTGGCTAAGACAGTTCACACCCGCTAACCTACTTTTTCTGGTGAACACATCAATTATTGTAATTAAGCAGGCTGACGACCTTTCCTTAAAGTTTGAATAACCTTTGTGCTGCTTTGAGAGTCTAAGGGTGGATTTTTGTTTTTAAGCAAAAGCAGTATGCGTATACATAAATACACATCTCCTGATATATGTATATATCCTGAGTACGTGTAGGTGTTTGTATACATTCATCACTTTTCAAATGAAGTTAACCAATTATGTAATTCAGTTTGCGGACTGCCTATCACCTTTGCAGGTGCCAGGATTTCCAAGATTCAAAAACTGCCTTAATTTCCTGACCACGCTTTCTGGTTGA
>LOEQ01000049.1:358710-373107 GCA_001685075.1 Bramus lutescens | reverse complement strand
CTAGCTCAAGCTAACTTTGACCTGTTACTTAGCTCTAAATGGCCTCAAATTCAGGATCCTCCAACATTATCCTCCCTGGAGCTACAATTACATGTTTGCTTACTTTGGGTCAGCAGCTAGAATCCTCAGTGCTCCCCTGCACCATTCCTGTCCTGTTCTGTGACTGATGTGTCCCAGTTCTGGAACCAGTGTGCCGTACCTCATGGCCTCTTGGCTTTCAAGGTACCTATCTAACAACTCTTTCTCCAGTTTCTCTTCTCTTCTGGATCAAACTCATTCATGGTCATTGCTTCCCATCTCCAGACTCATCCAACCACATGGCCAGCTCGGTGCAGCTCCTGTCCCAGTTGCAGCAAGATTTCATGGAAACTGTCTATCTCAGTGGGATGGGCATTCCACCAAGGGGACAATGTGGGATGGCACCTTCTCTGTGGTATCCCTAGTGTCTAGAAGAGGGATGGGCCTGGCCAGGCAAACCTAGCGGGCTTGTTGACTGGATGCTCTCTGTCTGGGTCTTCTCTTACTTGTTTTGTTTCTTCCTTGATATATTGATTGGCATCTTTTACACAAGTGGCCATTCTTCCTTCTTTGAAATCATTTCTTCTTGCTCAGCTTGGGGGAACAGTGCTCTTTCTAGATGTGTTATGCTTCACGTTGTCTCTCCTCAGTGTTTTGCTGGTGGCACACACACACACACACACACACACAAATACACACACAGTGCCTGACATTTAGGAGATGCCCAGAAAATGCCTATTGAAGGAGTAAGAGAGAGAGCGAGAGAGAGAAAGAACAGAACTTGAACCCAGAAGTAATGTGCCGTGAGTCAGGACTGGTTGTAACTTGTCTCTTGTTTGTTTGTTTGTTTGTTTGTTTTTCCTGAAATTTTATTGCAAAATGTTTTTCTTACTGAACATAAGTTTAACTTGATCAATGGAAGGTAAATTCATGGAGTGACTTATGAACTGGGAAGGGTATCCAAAAATGGGTACCCAAATTAAGTCTAAGCAAAATGTTCACAGTTGATGGTGTTGGCATCTGGAGACGTCATAGCCTAACTCCTAGGCCCGCCCTGGCTTCCACAGACTTTCCTTGGGCCATTGGTTGTAAGTGTTCACTATGACAAGGCCACCCTTGTTCCTGTTCTTGCTGTAAGAATAAAGAAAAGAAATGACTTGAGAAAACTCCCCGAGAGTAATGATGCTGTTATACAAAAATGTCTTTATACCATATAAGAATATTTTGAAGCACAAGGTTCCAAAGTCATGTTGTTTTACTGAATAACGAGGCAGGAAATGGAAGCTTTATGGGCACCTTCAAGGGAGAGTTGGGTATTTAAGCAGCGGACAAGAGTAGCTCAGTAACTAAGGATCAGTAAAGAAGGATCAAGGGTGACGCTGAGTTCTTGTACAATCCCGCAATGCTCTCAATGTAAAGGGAGATTTACAGTTTTCCTCCTGAATATGGCAGCTGGTTTCCTAAGCGTATTGCAGCTCTTCTTGCTTCTCATAGTCATGCATTCTCTTTACTACACATGTAAGGAAGATGACAAATTGTAAACAGAGCTTTCCCCACAGGACAAATGTAAACAAAACAAAAGGGAAGTCGTACTTTCAGAGATCCAGTGTTTGGAATTAGATGGTCAGCTTAGATACTTCTACTTAGAATTTACTCTCCCTTTCCCAAGCTACTGGTTTGAGGGACATGAGCTCATACTGCTCACTGTGGATGGTGACCAATATGAGAGGTAACTGTTTGTTTGTTTGTTTGTTTGTTTTGAAGGAGATCACAACAGTCAGATGTTTTTCTGGATCAGAAAATGTCTTCCCTGTGGCTGGAAAGAAAGTGCTCCCTGACCCTGGGGTCAACGAGCCAGCCAAGCATGGATTTGACATCTCCATGGATGAGCCTGAACAGGGGGACCGTGACAGCTGCCCAGGGAGAGAGGGGATAGTGTTTGAGAATGTGTATGAAGTAGACACAAGCATGCTTAAATCGGACCTCTGCTTCCTGCTGGATTTCAACACAGGTAATCGTACTCCCCCAGAGCAGCAGGTGCCCTGCACCCACAGCCCTCTGCCATGTTCCAGGAGAGCAGGAAGGGATGGCAGTGTGTGCAGCTTCCTGTGCAGGTGAAGGGCTGTGATAAGCCTCTAATGAAATCACTTACACGACCACATCACACCTCTGCAGTTTCCTCAATGCTGGTCAACTCCAATGCCCATGCCCAGTCAGAGGAAGCGGTGGATTTGGGTTCAGACGTGATTAACGTAACAGAATATGCCGAAGAGATTCATCGCTACTTGCGAGAAGCTGAAGTGAGTTTCCCAATCTCGGGTTCGATCTCCAGACACTAAGCTCTGTCTTCATATTACAAGCTCTTGGTCACGGTCTCTAGCAAACACCACCTATGTGAGATCTTTAAAACGTAAGAAATCTAGGAAAGAAAAGAAAGGAAGGAAGGAAGAATCTGAGCCCAAGCCCAAGGGACACCCAACCTGATGTCATAATACTGAGTATCAAACGCATACATGCTCTCTATATGGTTTAAAGTATCTGTGTTAAGTACTCAGGAATCACAATACAATGTTTTCCCTCTTTGCTCTATACCAGCTCATTACATGACAAAACCAGAACCTCACATTTCTTCCTTATTGTGTGATAGAGATTTATTTGGCGGGGAGTCACAGTCCTCCTAGGCTTGGCTCCTGAGATCTCTTCACAAAATAGGAATGCTAGGGAGTGGTGTCTTTGCTAGTGCAGCCCTTTGAAGAACCACACTCTTTCCTCCACCAGGTAAGACACAGACCCAAGGCCCACTACATGAGGAAGCAGCCGGACATCACGGAGGGCATGCGCGCCATCCTGGTGGACTGGCTGGTGGAGGTTGGGGAAGAATATAAACTTCGCACAGAGACCCTGTACTTGGCTGTCAACTTCCTGGACAGGTTTCTTTCCTGCATGTCTGTTCTGAGAGGGAAGTTGCAGCTTATCGGGACAGCAGCTATTCTCCTGGCTTCGTAAGCGCTCTCTCAGCCTTTGGATGCCACCCCTTAAAGCGCTCCGTTTCTCCTCCTCCATGTATTGAAGGAATGTGGAGCCTGCAATTCAAATGATCTGTACTCTCTTGATAAGAGACTAGAATCTTTGTGACTTAACTGAGGCAGTGAATCTTGCCCACACACTTACTCTTCGGTTTGAATATTTGAAATGTGTGGAAAGGGAATTCACTTTCATGATTGAAACAGCCATTGACTAGGATTAAAGATTGACTGGGATTGACTTGGCTGTTCTGCACTGTAGTCTCTTGGCTGAATTTCAGCACTAGCAAAAATTCCATTTGGGGAGGTTCTTGGTTTCATAAGCGCTTTGGTACTGATCTAGCAAACAGCACTAGTAACACAGCACTTTCATTTCGTTCAGTGGGCGAATGGTTTAGCTGCTTCCTGTCCCAGTCGGTGACTCTTAACAATACCTCACTGAGTGGGGTAAGAGAGCTGGGTTGTGGCTAAATGGGCTTAAGTGATCTGTTGCTGAATGGTAGCTTCTACCCTTCTGGCCTCAGATGTCTTAGTCGTTAATTGTAATTTAAAAAGCCAAAACAAAGCAAAAACCCCAAGTTCTTGTTCTTTAAAGAAAGCAGAACAAATGCAGAAGGAAAGAATGACAATAATGAAGTTATATTGTTATTTTTCTTTTGCCTATTCAGCATGATTTGCTAATCAATGAAGTTGAATATGATCTTCGAACAAACAACCCCAAAGCTATGGGATTTTTTTTTCTGTTGTTGGATTTAATCCTAGCATTCTTTATCACAAAGTGACCCACTATGTATTCAATCAACAGAGATCCAGCTGAAGTTGCGGTCCTTTAGACTCACTCTGTGTTTCACAGGCCCCAACCTGCCAGGACTCTCAGCAGTTAGTATAACATGTCCTTGTAATACTCTCTTCCTTGGGCTGAAAAAATAAGGTTCTCGGTATGTTTAAAGCCCCAGACAGCTCTGTGGCAGTTCTGTGGAAATGGGAGTATGAAGTGAAGCAGCCTGCAAGGCCGTCACTGGGTGCTCCAGACTTTCTCCCTGGTAATTCTTTACTCTCCCCAGGAAATATGAAGAGATCTACCCGCCTGATGTGGATGAGTTTGTCTACATCACGAACGACACATACACAAAGCAACAGCTTCTGCGGATGGAGCATTTGCTACTGAAAGTTCTAGCATTTGATTTGACCGTTCCAACCACCAACCAGTTTCTCCTTCAGTACTTACGACGGCAAGGAGTGTGCATCAGGACTGAGAACCTCGCTAAGGTGCGCCGCGGGCCTTGTGGAGACATCCAGGGCTGAGGAGACTAAATGGCCACCTTTCTCAGCCGTCCTACATTTCTGCCTCCCAGCTTTCCATCTTTGTAGAGATGAAAAGTAAATTCACTTTAAGAACATGACACCTGTTCACAAGACGTTACTGTTGATAGGACTTCAGCAGGTCACATTCACCTAGCTCTCCCAAGTACTGAAGATATTTAAGTTTGGCAACTGCTCCCTTGAGAAATACGGTCCACAGGCAGGCAGTGTCTTTTAACTTGGGAGCCAAGTGAATGCAGCTGTTTTGCTTGAATCTTACTCTAACTCACTAAGTAATGAAGCTTTATGAAGTTTGCATCCGTTTTGACTTAGAGACATTCAGTTGAAATGATTGACATTCTGGTTAGGCCAATGAGCTTGCCAATCACTTGGCATAGGCTATCTGTGATACACAAAGAGTGGTAAGGATGGTCGCATGAATCTGCCAGCGTTCTTCTTCCGACGTGTCTCCAATGGCATTGCTGGAGCTTGAGAACTGTGTCAATTTGCCTGATAATTACTAGCTTTAATATGTCCATGTCTTTGCCCTCTGAGTGACAACCCTTCCTAATCCAGGTGCAAGGTTAACACTCCCTTATCTGACCACCATAAAGCCTGATCTACTAGCATAAGAAAAGTTATGAGCTAGAGTGTTGGAATATCACCACAACTCAAACATTAATCTGACAAAGGGCAGTCAGAGTAACTACTAAACTAGGAATTGCCTGGCTTGAGTTTTGGGCTCAGCACTAGGTTCTGGTGGAAGGTAAATAGGGCACCAATTGATGACGCTGGCAATTCCAGGTTTACTGACAATTTTAGTCAGATTTGACCTTGCTCAAATTCCTGACTCCACTGAGCCTTTCTCTCTTGTGCTTAGTATGTTGCAGAACTGAGTCTTCTCGAAGCTGACCCATTCTTGAAATATCTTCCTTCCTTGGTAGCTGCAGCGGCTTACTGCCTGGCAAACTATATTGTGAACAGGCACTTCTGGGTAATGTATTTTCTTCCTCCCAGGGGGAATAAATCCACAGCTCTTACAAAATCTGTTCAGTGTCTTTCAAGGTTCAGAATAGTCACACCTCTTACAAGGACAAGTTAGTTTCATGATAACTGGTTGCTAAGACAACAGATCACAGCTTGTTCCCGAGTATTGCAGACCAGTTGCCATGGCTTTGCTCTATGGGAAGCAGAGAAGGCTTGGTGTCAAGGAGATGTCAAGGAAGGCCTGGAAATCTCAGTGTCCACCAATATGCATAGAGGGCCCTTGAGGTTTAGCCATTGGCCATGTCAATCTAAGTTGATCCTAGAGAGTTGGAGTGCTGCACACCTCTAATACAAACACCTTTGAGGCGGAGGCAGGAGGATTGTGAGTTCAAGGCCAGTGTGGGCCAGATAGGGAGACCATCTCAATAAAATAAACATTATTAGCATTTATCTTCTGTAACAAAAAGACCCTCTAAGTTCAGCAAGGACTGCTATAAACTCAGAGAACATGGCTGTTAGTGGTTCTTACCTCAGAAGGTGTCACAATCAGAAACAGATTCCTATATTTTGTTCAAGTCTCTCTGGAGTGAAAAAAAGAAGTAAAGTATCTACTTTATATCTACTAAATACTAAAATGTATTTGTGTGTGTGTGTGTGTAAGAGAGGCAGGGAGGGAGAGAGACAGGGAAAGGGAGAGAGGTGGAAGAGAGAGAGCGAGAGGAGAGAGAGAGGGGAGGAGAGGGCGTTGGGGGAGAGAGGGAGCAAAAGGAGAAAGAGAAGTGGGGGTCAGAGGACATCTTTCAGGAAATCATTTCTCTGTTCCCCCAAGAGTCGTCTTTCGTCTTTTGATTAGGAATCTCTTCATAGTCCAGACAAATGCCTTAAGAACCAGTCAAAGAGGCTTGAGAGATGGCTCAGTGGCTAAGAGCATTGCCTGCTCTTCCAAAGGTCCTGAGCTTAATTCCCAGCAACCTCATGGTGGCTCACAACCATCTGTAATGAGGTCTGGCGCCCTCTTCTGGCTTGCAGGCATACACACAGGCAGAATATTGTATACATAATAAATAAAAAAATATAAAAAAAGCAGTCAAAGTCCCACCCAGGAAGGAACAAGAAGAGTGAGTGTTACACACTGAGGATTACAGCCGTAGACTGGAGCAAACTTGACTGTTTTGTTCCTAGTCTAAGGTTTCTAAAGATCCTTTTAGAACCATGTGCATACTCACCGAGGCCTCAATTCCCTTCACTTCCTAATCAGTTATGTTCAGATTTCTAACCTCTTATAAAGTTATGTGAAACACAATTTTCCATTTGTTTCAACTAGCCAGAAACACTTGCTGCATTTACGGGCTATTCATTAAGTGAAATAGTGCCTTGCCTGAGTGAGCTTCACAAAGTCTGCCTCGGTATACCCCACCGACCTCAGCAAGCCATCAGGGAAAAGTACAAGACTTCAAAGTGAGTTGTGGGCACTCTCCCCTCCTGGGTTTCTGGGTTGTTGTGGAGTCAGAACTGAAAACAGAATAAATTCTAGCCTCTCTTAGGCTGGAAAACAAGATGGCTCACTAAATCAAGAAAAGGGATTTAGAGAGGACTAGGTTCACAGCGTGCCAGCATTTGGCAGTTATAGTTAGCTGGAGGCTTTCCGTTGCCTAGCCGGCAGCCTTGGCTCTGGGCTGACCATGCCCTGCTCTCATTTCAGGTACCTGCACGTGTCCCTCATGGAGCCGCCTGTAGTTCTTCCTCTGCAGTGAGTGGCAGCGCGAAGTCAACTCCAGAACACAACGGCCACATCAGCAGGCTTGCTCTGAGTTGTTTTGGCTTCTTCAAGTTGGGTTGATAATGTTGGTTATGTATAAATGTTAGGTTCTCTTAGACGTTAGTAGTTCATAATTTATATAGATATAGAAAAGCATTTTAAACAAATAAACAGCTTGCTGTATAGCCATGTGTTAGGCCTATTTACTTGTTGGCATAGCTGACACTCACGCCTGGACTCTTAGTTGTGAGCTGTACATGTGTGTGTCATGGCCGTTTCAACATTATTCCAAGCTTGTTGAATTTGCATCACATGCTTTATGGTTAAGTGCTTTGAGACAGCCAAGCCTTTCCTAACCTGAGGCTCTCTATAGACGGGTGAAGGAAGGAGGGAGGGGCCAGCTGGGATGAACTGATGAAGGGACCTGAGTCGCTGCTCTAAGTCCTAGCTTCCCTCTATAGCCCGCTTGTAGGGCAGCAGACATCCAAGAATCTCTTGGGTTCAAGTATCTCTTGGGGGCCACATGATATACAACCCACCCATAGGTATCATGCCCTTTGGTGAAGGGCTGCCATCCTGTCTCCTCATTTTGGATTCTGGTAAGCATCAGGAGTGAGTTTCAATCACAGAAGATACTTGGGGCAATAGAAAAAGCTAACCTCAGCACCAATGACACTTTTGGATAATGTATCCAGCACCTCTATATTTCCCTAGGGAGAAATCCATCCTCAACTTTGTTTGGGGGTGGGGGGAGGAGAGGGATGAGAATGAAAATGAATGAATCCTGCCAGCTGGCTCCTTACTTTCCTCTCTTATTCCATCTGGGCTGTAGCTGCTCACGTTCAGACACACTTGAAAGTGTGCTTTCCTGACCTTGGTCTAATCAAGTTGACAGTCAAGGGTAACTATTGCACTTCCATGGATGAGGTTGCACAGTTCCCAGAGGCTGATTTTCAGCCCTGCACAGGTGAGAGTCTAGACTGGGGAAGTAATAGTGAGACAAAGGAGCAGCCTTTCTTCCCAAGACAGGAAGGATAAAGAAAATGAATTTGATCTCAACGCTGTGTGGCAACTGAATGAACTTTCAAAATTAGTGCCATGAACCAGTGGGTTTGGGGGCACACATGAGTCTTCTGGGTTATATGCCCCTGCTCTCAGGAGAAGCCGGCCTATCTCTGGACCAGCTCCAGGGCTCACTCCAGAAGGTTCTATAGGGGAAATATGGGAATGAAATGCTTTTTAGATATTATTTAAATAGGAAGGATTAGGTTTAGTGAAGTTTTGGGGAAAAAATTAGTTCATGAGATGCACTACAAATTCTATAGGTTTTTAATTCTTAGTGAAATTTCATATCCAAAAATATGGCCACAAAATGAACCAAACACACAGATATATAAAACTGTCAAAAGAATAAAAAGGCCATACCAGGCATTTGTGAAGGCGTTTTAGGTGCTCACAAGCCCCTGAAAGGGGCAGTCATTCCCAAGTCGCCACCCTTTCAAGTTTTGATGGAGAAACCAGTGTGTCCTAAGGCATTTTGAGATATAGGACATAGTCTCACAAGCCGGCCCTGCATCAGAGTTAAATTCTCTGTCAAGGACACTTAGTCTCCTTACCTCGTTTTGACATGATTATTTTCCCTCTCTGTGAGTAGACGCTGAGCTTCCCAGACAGCTGATTGGGACCAGCACATTGCCCTTCTCTGTGGGGCAATGGGAGACGGCAATGGCAGCTGATTCTGACTTTTGCCGTGTCTGCCCCTTTCAAGATTTAAAACGTGAGGTACTCCTCTCCAGGGACCAATTCTTTCAGCTCTACCTGTTTGCACTGCTGGCCACCTCCTCCCTGTGGTGTGTGTGTCCTGAACTGGACCTGGCCTTAGGAACACTGAAGCCCCAGGTAGATCCGAACACAGGAGATTTTCTCGACTGGCACATTCTTGCTTTAGGATGCGTTGCTTCAAGGAGAAGCATTCTTGCAGAAATAGGGCATTCACTTTGAATCATTCTGCAAAGGATTTTTTTTCTAAATATGGATACAAAATGTGGTTTGATTGTAGGCCCCAAAGCCACACTGCAGGACGCAGAGGTCTGAAGACAGACCCTTCCTCTCTGCTATAAGCCATTTGTACACAACCCATTTCTATTCCTGCACACACACACACACACACACACACACACTGATTGCAAAGAATGGGCCCTCGGCGGCTTTGACTTCCTTTTCTTCTTTCTCTGTCCTAGCCCCGAAATACTTCATTTAAAAATAACAGGGGAATTGTCACCTGTGTGCCTCCCGCCCAGCTTGTGTGTGAGCAGCAGTTATCTGCATGCCTCTCCTGTTATACCAGACTTTTGATTTGTTGAATTCTGTGTTGATCAGGTCCTTACATGGAGTGTCTTCATACAAAGGAAACCATGATTCTTCCTTAAAGTTGAATGGCTACTGCTGGTCACACATGTCGTTTAGTAACTTTGGTGGGAATTTTTTTAAACAATTGAAGTCAAATAATAAAATCTTATGATTTTGTATAATTGCATGAACATAGAGCATAGTTCTATGATTGACATATCTATCACTTATTCTCATGGGCTTTCTTCATGCTTTTTAGACATCCAGCACTGTCCACTATTTACATCTTAGGAGACTGCTCTGCCTGAGGGTGTGGCAATGGTGCCTCTGTTCGCCCCTCCAGGTTTTCTGGCCTGTCATTTCAAACAGACACACACTTACTCAAGGAAGTTAGTCATGGCCATGAGTGGAGAGGCCCTCGGCAAAATGGGGCTCCTGAGAGAATGACAGGAGCCACATGTGTTGGGCACTTATCAAGAGTGAAATCCAAGATGGCGTGGATGATCCACATAGTTTCTTTTCTAGCACACTTCTGTCCTCCTCTCCATGTGTTTTGTATGAAACGGCAGAATGCAAGTGCACAGTCTTTGGCTAAAGAGTGTCCCAGCCAATACCACCCACCGGCTTTCTGCGCCATGTGTCCTGAATGTGAGACAGGGTGCCAGGGGGACAGAGCCCATGTAATGTCCTGACTCCAAGGAGAGCATGGTGTGTGCGGTAATAGGTGTCTTAGTTAGGGTTTCTATTGCTGTGAAGAGATACCATGACCAAGGCAACTCTTATAAGGGAAACATTTAATTAGGTCTGACGGACAGTTTCAGAGGTAAGTCCATTGTTGTCATGGTGGGGAGCATGGCAGCATGCAGGCAGATGTGGTGCTGGAGATGTAGCTGAGAGTTCTACATCCGAATCTGTAGATAGAGGAAGAAAGGGATTGGACCTGAGCTGCGCTTTCAAAGCCTCAAAGCCTACCCCCAGTGACACACTTCCTCCAACAAAGCCAAACCTAATCCTTCTAATCCTATCAAGGAGCTCAACTTCCTGATAACTAAGCATTCAACTATATGAGCAATATGGGAGCCATTCTTATTCAAACCACCACAGTAGGTCTCTAAGATATGTTTTCACCCTGTCAGTAATTTTTCTTTACCCTAAAGGATGTCAATGAGCTTCAGCAGTGAGGTATAAGTTTCTACTATATATTTCATAAATGACTGCTATGCTTGACAAGTGATTTTGAGAAACAGAATGCTCAATGCTTAGCTAGCCAGATTAAAGATTTGGGGGGGGCAGAAGGAAAAGCACATGGGGAAGCCAGTGTAAGTGGCCGAGAGGTCTTTGGACACTGAGTCAACACAGAGTGTGGATAGAATGTCCTACATGAATTAAAGTTTTCCAAGGCAGGCTTACCCAGATAAACTCATGGGTCCAGGCACTGACCTGGGTGGGTGCTGGTGCAGGCTCACACTGCACCTACTTCCATAATCGTCTTCCATTTATTCTGCCTTGTCTCCTGCTAAGCATGCCCACGGATTGTTTGCATCCATCAAATTGCTACTTATGATCTGCGCCAAATTATCTACCAACTGGAGGAGGAGAAAGATATTTATTCTGTTGTTGTAAGTGCAGTCATTACTGTCTCCTCTGCCTGTTGTTTCAGCCATGTTTAGTTCTCATATTGTCTGCGACTTTTCTGAACTATCAAGCATGGCCTGTGGGAAAAAGGAACTGCATCAATCTTTCACATCCTTCCTTGCGTTCAAAGAAAACATTGACCCTTTCTCCCCTGTTAGTAAGAAAATGGAGACAGAAAACCAAAAGCTCCATTCCCAGGAGGGACCCTCCTGCTGGGCACACATGTGACACATTGCCCCTGCCTCTGCGTCACAGAGAGCACCTTGTGATTGAATGGGTATGTGTAAGGTTACAGAGAACCTAAGCCTTAGAAGGCAGTGAGCCTGGGCTTGACCACCAAGCCCAGTTCCAGGTGCTGGAGACAATAGGCTGTGCACTCACATTCAAGTCTAGAGTGGCAGGCTGTGTTCTGTAACTACCAGCAGCAATGTTGTCTTCAGGCACACCCTTTCCTTCTGCAAGCAGCTCAGGCCGTAGTTGGACTCAAGAACAAAAGAGAAGTGCCGTCATGTGCCCCATGACTGCCCAGGATCAGCCTAAACTGGAGATCACTGGTGAAAACGTCTGGACCAGGTGCTGAGAGGAGGAAGCAGCCATGACTGTGCTCATCTAAACTCAACCCTACTGGAGAGGATCTTTTTAGCCCTTGGTTCAGCCTGCAATGCCAAGGGAATAGTGTTCAAACAGCAGCTTGCAGAATTGAGTGTGTGTGTCACGGTCCCACTGTCTCCCACTCTTCCTCAGTGTTAGTGGCTCTCAGTAGCTGCAAGGACATGCAGGAGATCCCAGTCCTGCCTTTCTTTGGTCACCTAGGAAGTTATTTTTCCTAAAGATCCCTCAACATAAAAACTGGGAGCTTCACTCCATTGGTGTGGGGGCACTGGCTGTCTTTGGGGAAGCTGTTGCATTAGCCATCTGCAGATCTCTGTAACTCTCTGCATTGAAGACATCTCACTCCATCATGTCTGCAGCTTACGTTAGGGAGGGAGCTCTTGTCTCCACATGACCAGCGTTCTTTAGGAATCCACAGGCAGTTCTCATGGGGCATGAGAGGAAAGAGGAAAAATGGGAGCTCGCTCTCCTTCTCACTGCAGGAACTGGGAAATGGAAGTCAGCTCCAGAAAGGGAAAGGAGATCTGTTTATAACGATTACATCTTTGGCAGCATCTTATTGTGAAGGATAAATTTGATCGGTACTTACCAGATCTCAATTGCTCAATCCATCTTTGCTGTTTCTGGCATATCTTGATAACACTTTCAAATGATTTACTTCTAGAGATTAATCTCTTCTGAACTGAACATTACTTTATGAATAAAAGGCATGCTAATTACTTATTTCTTAGAACATATTATAAACTATTGACTGTGGTGTGATGAGAATTCTGAGCTCTGCCAGATATGTGGCTCACTCCACGGAAGCCAGTGATCCATGATTCACCCAGTTCTGTGCAGGGAATTTTAAAATTTAAAACAAGTGGACAGAAGACTGGGAAGATGGCTCTGTCAGTAAAGGCTGTGTGCAAGCATGAAGATCCAAGTTGCCATCTCTGGAATCCATGGAAATATCAATTTTCTAGAGTGTGTCTGAAATCCTAGCCCTTCCTCAATGGAGACAGGGACAGGCAACCCCCTGGGAGCTTGCAGGCCAGCTAACCTGGTGTACACCATATGAACAAGATACCCAGTCTCAAACAAGGTAGAAGGCAAGGACCTCCACATGTGTGCATGTGGTTTACACACACACTCACATATGTGCCTATGGATGTGCACACATAAACACAAAAAGTATATAGCCAAAAGAATTCACTCCATTATATATATGATACTCAAGGACATTTGAGAACTAGAAGATCGGTCACAAGCTGCAGTTTTCCTTGAGAATGACGTTATCTTAGGATGACTGGGGGCAACAGAAAGAGGTCACAAAGATGTAAGCCTTGGAAATAATGAGACAACTTCATTTCAGCCTTCTTTCTGTTCCTCCTTCTGCCCCAGGCACTGAAGGCAGGAATTGGGAAGGTGGGAAAACTGGCAGGTCTTTTGGAGACAGATAATCTGATGTGATAGCTGTGACATTTAGGAGAAGAACAGGACCGGTGATGGTGTTAAACTTGAGCTGACTCACCAAACCAGAGTATACAATGGAGCACTGTCCCGCTGTCTAGTCCCATCTCTGCCCTCACCCCATGATGCCACAGCCCTAGTCTTGTGTCAACCCGTGTCTGTCGGACTCCCTGCCGCAACCTCTTCAGGCCATTTCGTTTCCGTTTCCCCATTCCAACTTTTCTGAAGTGAAGTTGCCGACATCCCTTTCCTGCGTCCAATCCCTTTGTCTTATCACTGTAAGGATAAAATACGAGGCACGGAAATCATCCCTGGCCGGATCTGACAAGCCCCATGTGTAAGTGGCCCACATTCTCCATTCTGTCTCCTTACAGGGGCTTCTGGGAAGCCTTTTATAAAATGCTTCCTACTTCCTGGGGCCACTAGGTCACCTCTGAGGTGGATGATTCCTTAAAACTAATCTTTGGCTCTTGCTCTCCTGTAAGGCTCTGAGAGTTGTCTTCAGGCCAACTCACTTGTCTCCCCTCCTGGAACACAGCAGGACATTTCTCATCCCCTGTGCTTAGCATCGGGATACATGCTGAAAGTCCAATGATGTTTTGTTTAGCAAATGAAAGAACTGTACTTTTAATAGACAAGTGCTGGCCCTTAATTGAACCACTTATGTGGTGATGTACCTGGGGAGTATAAAGGTTTGCCAAGTACCAAATGAGGTTAAAAGGAAAACCCACAATGGAAGGCAAGGCTAGATACGAACAGCACGCTGTACTGCACCGACTCTTCATGGGTCTTACACTTGTACATAAGAAGCTAGAGGACAAAGGAAGCTTTGACTGGAGGCCTGAAGTAAAAACCTGAAATAAATGGCTTTTTAAAAGTAAGAATCGAGAAGCAGAAGCAAAGCTTTTTTAAAAATCTTTTTTTGCCTTTATATATGTCAAATCTGTTTTAGGGGAAGATCCCTTCGATAAGAAGTTGTCCTGAATTGCCATTTAATGCGCGACAGCACACCTGCTTTAAAAGTGCTCAGATACACTTGCTTTTGAAATGTATAAACAAGAGCCCTTTTAATGAAATTATGTTTTCATCAAACTCTGAAAACAATCATTTTGCAATGATGCAAAGGACCAGATATTGGACTTTGTGGCAGAATTGTAGCTGGAACATCGTCACCAGGACCGCATACTAGAATGGCCTAAAAAAGCTATTGGTGGGCTGGAGAGATGGCTCAGAGGTTAAGAGCATTGCCTGCTCTTCCAA
>LOEQ01000049.1:314074-330355 GCA_001685075.1 Bramus lutescens | reverse complement strand
TTTTCCTTTCAACTCCTGCTTTTTAAGAATTCTTACTCTGGACAGGCCATCGCCATTTGTGGTCATCTGAATGAGAATGGGTCCCATAGGGTCATGTATCTGAATGCTTGATCCCTTGCTGGTGGAACTGTTTGGAAAGGATAAGATGGTCTTGTTAGTGATGATGTTTGGTGAGGTGGAGTGGAAGCAAGAAGAGCCAAGGAGGCTGTGTTTTTTTAGAAGGTGTTCTAGAAGAGTCGGTGGGCAGGCAGCAGGTGGAAAGGAGACTGAAGGTGGCCAGGGAGGGAGCTGTGAGGGTATCTGGGGCAGAACTGCTCAGAGAGCAGACGCCTCAGGCAGGGGTATGTGAGGCCCTGTGTGTGAGCCCTGGGAGGAGTCATGGCCTCGTCAGTGCAGCCTGGGTTTTCCTCACATCATCTTCTCACCGTCACTATTCTCATTGAACAGAGCAGCTACACAGGAATTACTTGTTTTTATAATATGGCCTTTGATCCCTTTTCTCTGGAATATAGTTAGCACCGCGATAGTTCTGAAAAACAGTTACTTGTGCTTGCTTTCTTAGGACAAGAAAACTGCTTCTTTAGTAAGTTTAAAACATTCAGGAAGTGATCTGATTGAGAGCTTCTGCCACTGGTGTGATGTCCCATGACACACAGGCCTTCTGCCTATTGCCACTCACACACAGAAGGCCATGCTGGCTCTCTTGCCTCGAGGTCCCCTACTTTTAAATCACAACACTTATCTACCTCATTTATCTGTTTGACATGTTGATTACCTTCTATGTACTACATTCTGAACAGTTTGCTCATTGTATAACTAACACTGGCCCTGACACATGGATACTTTCTTATCTTAGATTTGGATTCTCTCTCTCTTGGTTTTTGGTTTTCTGAGACAGAGTTTCTCTGTGTAACAGCCCTAGCTGTCCTGGAACTAGCTCTTGTAGGCCAGCTTGGCCTCGAACTCACAGAGATCTGCCTTTCGAATGCTGGGATTAAAGGTGTGCACCACCATCGCCTAGCATCTCTTGGATTCTTAAAATACTCACAGAGATCTTCTTGTCTCTGCCTTTCGAATGCTGGGATTAAAGGTGTGCACCACCATCGCCTAGCATCTCTTGGATTCTTAAAATAGCCTAAGCAACAGAAATTTTTCTTTCACTACATTATCCTAAATCCCTACTGCTGATGTGTCTTTTCTCCATAGGCGGTTTGTCAGTTCCTCAGTAAAGAAGCTCTCACCTTCTCCTCTCTCCCATTTTCATAGTGCCTAGCATAGTAGAAAGAAATTAGATAATTGTTACTAGGTTTATTTAATTCCAAAGGTGTTTCTAGTAACCTTAACAGCAGCCTTCCCACAATCTCCCTTCTGAGTTCTAGTTAATAACTCTTCCCTTTCATGAAACAAATACCGTAACCGAGGCACCTGTGAGATGAAAGAAGCCACCAGCAACCTGAAGGACCACCCAAGTCTCACAGCTGTCGATAAAAGATCTGTGATTTACTTTCTCCTTGCAGGTGGTGGGACTTAGATTTGTGCGAAAACCCATGCTGATTTGGCAGTGATCAATGTGGCCTAAGGAGACAATGTCTAGCTCTGCGTTCAAGATGAAAGCATTCGTCATGCTGCCTTCTCTGGAAGAGAACAAATGACAAGAGCCCCATTGCTAATGATTGACAAGACACATCTCCCTCTTCCCAAGGGCTATGAGACATCTCTTTAAAATTTCATAACACCTGTGAATTGCCTACAGACCTTTCCTGACAAAACACTGGCACTCTGCAGCTTGGATCTAGCCATACTGAGCTCCTTTCTGCTCATTCATGTGAAGCCCTTGCCTATCTTCAGAGCATCTGAATTTTCTGCTCTCACTGTCTGAAATGTTCTTTGCTCAGCTCTGCAAATGCTCGCTTCCATCATTCAGCTCTAAACTTGAACCCCTGCTTCCGCATGTGGCCCTTCTTAAACCACTGTTATTGGAAGAAGCCCCATCCTGCAACAACTTGTTAAATTGCTGCCCTTCAACCACTTTATTATTTTAAATAATATTTATGCCAGTCTAGTTTGGCAGGAATCTGGGACTCAGTGAAAACATGGTTAGAGAGTGAACAAATATCTCATTGTAAAAGCAGCCACATATGTTGTTCTCAGTGCTCAGTGTTCACCACCCTTACCCACGCTACACCTGCACAACACCCATGCTACATCACGCTACACCCGTGCTACACCACGCTACACCCATGCTGCACCCACACTATGAAGAATGCACATAAATCACTTGTGCATTCTTGCCTTTCCATCATTTATAGATAAATTATCAGTGTTTTTTATTTGAAAAATAGGAGCAACATGCTTTAAGATGAAAATGTCCTATTGATCCAAGGTCCTTTCTTGATCTGGTTTTGCCCTTCTTGAACCTGAACTTCCTATACTGACCTTGCAGTTACCTGTGCACTGAACCCTGATCAATGCCATGTAATTTTTCCATCATGATGACGGCCTCCTGGGGTTCAGGGTTCATAATCTGTGTTGTGACTTACAAAGAAAGTGTGGGCATCTTCAGACGACTGCACTGTGCTAATATTGATGCACTAGTTAAGGTCACGTGCCTAAAAATGAGGGCTAAGGAAGAGGTAGGTACAGCGACAATGTTCTGCCCTCAGAATGCTCTTGAAAGGTGACTCTGTGGCCATCATCTTTTTAAAAAACAACAGTAATTTATTATTTTTATCTTATTTGCACTGGCGTTTTGCCTGCAAGTGTGTCTGGGTGAGGGTGTCAGGTCTCCTGGAACTGGAGTTATAGACAGTTGTGAGTTTACATGTGGGTGACGGGAATTGAACCTGGGTCCTCTGGAAGAGCAGTCAATACTCTTAACCTCCGAGTCATCTCTCCAGTCCCTGGCTATTATCTTTTTTAGTTGTCCTTTTATGTAGCCAAGGCTGATCTTAAACACAGGATCCTCCTTCCAAAGGTCAGAAGTGGTAGAATTATGGTGTGCACTACCATGCTTGTCTCCTGGGCATCCTAATGTCGGTGTCTCTTTGGATGCAAACAGTGAGAACAGACTTCAGCATCATCACAAGGACCACAGAGTGATAGTGGCTAGTGTAGAAATCAGGACTGTTCCCAATTTGGAAAGCCACCTCCATTGGGCTGACTCTCATTCTCTGAGCTGTCTTCAATTCCTCCTGTCACTTGGCTTATGTTTGTAAATTACTTATTTAATTTTAAAGTATGTAATGTTAGATATGGACGATTGATTTTTTTTTTTTACAAAAGAAGAGAAACTCCAAACTTGCATTAACTATAAGGGAAGGAGGAAGAGAAGGAAAAGGAATGTGGGGAGAAGAGGTAAAGCAAAGGAAGGAAAGGATCCTGAGAACATGACAGTATAGACAAGATATTTGCCAAGCTCATCAGAGAAGAATGAGAGGCATACATGTGTTTGATGTGTGGACATCTAGGTCTTACTGTTCTGGACCATGGATGTCAACACGTGGATGTTACTGATAGACACTTGAATAGGCCTGAAAGGAATGACATCATACAGGGTCTGCCAGAATCAGACCCCTTGGCTCTTTTTTAAGGTCTGCCTGAGGCTGGTGGCCTGCCCCTTAGGGCACACTGCAGCCATGGCCAGAAGTTGCATAGGGGGATGACCAGCTGTCTTAGTGTTACTGTTGTTATGGTGAAACTCCATGACCAAAAGCAACTAAGGGAGGAAAGGGCTTATTCTATCTACACTTCAGGTAATGATCCATCACTCAGGAAAATCATGACAGGAACTCACACAGGGCACCTGGAAGCAGGAGCTGATGCAGAGGCCATGGAGGAATACTGCTTACTGGCTTGCTCCCGGCTGGCTTGCTCAGCATGTTTTCTTATAGCACCCAGGACCACCAGCCCGGGGGTGGCACCATCTACAATGGACTGGGCTCTCTTCTATCAATCACTGATTAAGAAAATACCCTACAGGCTTGTCTTCATGTTGCCTATGTTGTGGAGGCAATGTCTCAACCGAGGCTCCTCCCTCTAAATGATCCTAGCTTGTTCCAAGTTGACATAAGACTAGCCAGCACCTCAGCCACAAGCCCCTATTGTGTCCATTTGTGAGAACTTGTTTCCTTTTATGGGTCTCAGTTTCCTCACTTGAGGAGCCACCATCTGTCACAGTTGTGGGAGTCATACGGGAGCCACATGGGAAACAGAATGTTGGCATCCATTCGGAGCCATACAGGAGCAGGTTATCTTTGTGCTATGGTGCAGAGGTAGACCGCTTTCCGCCAGCTCTGCTAGTGACTTCAGTATGTCCCTTTGTGATGTCTTCAGCTCAGGTTGTTAATGGCCATTTCATTTCAGCTCAGGGTATAGAAACTGCTTAAGGATCCTGCCCTCATCTGCAGCTTCCTGGGTCTAGACTGGAGATGCTGACGCTCATGAAACATAATACTGGGGCTGCAAGGCCAGCTGCTTTCTAGAATATCACATAGGGTGACCTCACATTGCCTACAGAGGCTGAACACTGCTCACAGGTGACCTGGCATTTCTGTTCATCCTCATGCTGCATACTAAGTATTTCTACGAGTCAGAACCAAGCAAGGAGGGTGATTTGTTTTGCCAAAGGTCCCATGGGAAATTGTTATTCTTGCTGACAGAAGAAAAAGGCAGAAAATCAAGGCCATTTATTTCCCATTTTCTGCTAAGATGTAGGTGTTTTTTATGTAAAAAGCAAAAACCATATTATAAGAGCATGTTGCATTTGCACATGATTCTATGGTTTGAAAACAGCTTAAATTACATAAGAAATTATGAATATATGCTCATTAAAAATTCAAACAAAATGATATAGAGAGGCAACAACTCCCTCTGGGAAAGGAAAGGTATGTGCAATTTTTGTCACTGTGACTGTACCTCAGATAACTTAATTATAAGCTGGGGCATTTTTGGTTCAGTTTCATTAGTCTCCCTCTGTGGCTACTTGGCCTCATTGTTTTGGAATGACCTATGGAGAGGCAGAGCATCATGGATGACATGATTTTTCCCACCTTCTCTGTACCTAGAATTGCGTCACCCTTGGTAAGCCATTTCTCCAATGGCCAAAATTTCATAGCTTTTTTTTTGAGACAGGCTATCACTAAGTTCAGCCCACCAGCCTAGAACTCATGGTTGGTCTTCCTCCATCTCCTAAGTGCTGGGATTGCGGACACATGCAGGCCACCATGCCAGGCTCCTTCATGCCTCCTGTGTGAACGTTCTGAAGGGAAACTAATGTGAATTCAGATGAACCAAGGTTAAGTGAGGGAGCCCTCATTGGTGCTCTACCTAGAGGTATGCAGTTTGAGACAGCTCAGGACGCTGATTGCTGTTTCCAGGTAGAGGCCAGCCCTGAGCTATAACACATCCCGAACCTTTCCTTTCTGTGAACCAGTGCTCAGTACCCAGGCATTGACGAACCCCTGAGATGGAGCTGAAGAAGGGAGCAGATTTCTGAGGATATTAAGGACAGGTGGTCTACATCCTTGCTGGGCATTTTAGATGTTGGCACCAGCTCTTGGCCTTGCATCTTCAGATGACAGATGTTTCATCCGTTTGGTTTTCTGAGAAGGTTAGATGGTTTCATCTGCAAAGATGTAGCTGATAAGGGAAGGACTTTCTTTTCCTGGCTGTAGCAAATCTCTTCTGTCTTCACTCTCTTTAATGTAAGCATTGAGGGAAGAAAGTAAGGCAGATCCAAGACCAGGTCTTTGATCTCACTTCTTGACTTGAAAACTCTGCAAGTGAGTTCACACTGCTTGTCATGAGTTCACACTGCTTGTCATGGGTTCACACTGCTTGTCATGAGTTTATACTGTTTGTCATGAGTTCACACGGCTTGTCATGAGTTCACACTGCTTGTCATGCATTCACAATGCTTGTCATGGGTTCACACTGCTTGTCATGAGTTTATACTGCTTGTCATGAGTTCACACTGCTTGTCATGAGTTCACACTGCTTTTCATGAGTTCACACTGCTTGTCATGGGTTCAAACTGCTTGTCATGAGTTCACACTGCTTGTCATGGGTTCACACTGCTTGTCATGAGTTCACACTGCTTGTCATGGGTTCACACCGCTTGTCATGCTCCCCCAGGAGAACATCACCAACTGTTCTTTGGGGCCACATGCCTAGGTGCTAGGCTGATTTATGTCTTCCATGTGTTTCAGATCTTAATTCAAAGCATATGATAACATGATCACAAAATGCATTGTAAGCCCTTGGTTCTCTAACTGAATTAGAGTATTTGAAGCCTGTTCACATTTTATTTCTATGCCATATTTAAAACCACAAGCTATCACTGCCTTGCATTCTGAACACATGAAAACCTCTCTCAATGTTACTCTCAATTCAGCTGCTCCTTTCAAACACAGGGGAAAAAAACTGATTCCTTTCTGCTCTGCCTCTCACCTCACTTCTATGCCTGTTTTCACACCTAGAAATTCTCCACTTTCCATCCAATAATAGCTCTTCTTACTTCTCATTTTCCTCTTTCTTCATGTTTAAATTCCATTCACTCATTTGAAATTATTGAAAGCATTTTTACTTATAGATTTGGGGCATGGTTTCTTCCACTGATATGACATAAAAATGTACCTTTCATTTAGCATCGAGCATAGTGCCTACCACATATTGCCATGTTCCATAAATATTTTTAAATAAGTGAATGAATAAGTGTCCCTCCACAGAAATAACTTGAGTAAGAAAAAAAACCACACCTCTGAATTGTGAATTGTGTGCACCTGTTTACTGGGACAATCATGGTACCATGTCAGGGTTACATAGAACATGCTGCTATTTCTTCCTAGACTATCCTTGCCTTCCACCTAGGGTTCTCATTAATTTTTCACTACAGACCTACAGTCTATCAGTCTTCTAGGACATGGTTTATGGCACTCCTGAGCTTCTAATGCTGAATATGTGCTTCTAAGTGCTTTCAGAACCATCTTTATATATTCCATCTCTCTATTGAGCCCTTATCTCTTGGGACTAGTGTTTTCTCCTGTCTTCCCCCCTACTCTGGTGCCTCAGAAATGTGGTGGTGAATCTAGTTTGGAATAGGAGTGAGTGAGAAAGGAGGTCAGAGCAATTTCAGAAGAGTGAGAAGAACTAGGATTTATTTACTCTTTTAGTGGGATTGGCTGAGAAAGTGTTGGAATACTGCAGAATTTCCAAAGGAAACTGGGAGCTGTCCGATTCAGCAACAGAGCAGTGAGGCCTGGGGGAGCAGAGCTGTTTCTTCAGGTTCTTAGAGTTTCTCCCCTAGAGTACTTTCTGTTCCTGCTTGACATCACGATGTTGAATTTCCTTCTCATCTCAGTCCATTGAGCTTCTTCTGCAGAACGCTTACATCATGCATTGTTCACAGTACTCAGATGTCAGGAAGTCCGAGGGCAGCACGGTCCTAGAGTCACATCTGGTGAAGCTGCCTTCCTAGTTCATGGCTGGTTACCCTCTCAGCATGTTCTCAATAGCAAGAAGAACGAGAGACTCTCTGGATTCTCTTATAAAGGTGCTAACCCCATTCCTAGTTATTTAATCCTTGTGGCCCAATCTCCTCTTCAAAGTCCCTGTTCAAACTCTCATCTTACCTAGCCCTAATCCTAACTCTAGCATTCTCATTGATGGTTTGGTAAGGACACAGACATTTAATGAACAGCTTCTTTCATTGTTTGTGAGAATCACTGTATATTAAGCTCTTTCAGACAAAAAAGAACAAAGTCTCAGGCTTATCCTCGTGGGTGACATAAGGCCAAATGCCCAGAGAAGCCAAGACTGGTACCTCCTTAGCTAGGGCCTTCTGACAGCATTTTTAAAAGGAAAGGTAGAATATTTCCTTTAGGCAATCTATATCCTAGAGTATTTTTTTCTGCTGTGCCATTATTAATTACAATTATTCTTGTCATGGAATGGTTTCAGAGTGCTTTGGTTGACATACATGCTGATGGGTCTACCCCATGATGCCCTATGATTTCTTCCTCTCACCCTTGTTTTGTTTTTTTTTCACCAACCAAAGTGTTAAACCGACAATGGCCCAGTCCAGTTAGATTCAAATGTCCCCATTGCCTTCTCAAAGTTCTTTCCTCCTCCATTAGAAAGAGGCTAGATCTACACAGCAGGAAGTTCAGCCCTTCAATATTCACAGAAAATCTTCAACTTGCTAGATAACAAAATTTGTATCTCACCTCTACATTAATTAGCTACCTATTTTTAATGTGTCAGCTCAGGTGCCCTCTCCTCTATGACAGGCATGTCAGAGTGAACTATCACTATCCAGGAAACTTGCTTTTATAGAGACACACTGAAAATATATTTACATATTTTAAAGCCATCCTAATCCTCCTGACTCAATTCTGACTTAATATTAGAATATTCATTCTTTTCTTAAACCATACTTTTGGTTCCTAAGAACTATAAAAATAATTTATGCTAAAGAACAGCAAGCCAATTAAGATGTCACAGAAAGAACGGATGTCCCTCAGCCCAAGTGGCCCCAGTAGCGGATCTCGGAGTCTGAATGTTGTAGAGACAACATTAGTGAAGGTCACACTGATGGCTCTGTAGGCAGAGTGCAGTTCAAACTACATCACCGGAAAACATAGTCCTTCAGAACGTTTGGGTCTTCGATGTTTGCCAGGTAGGAAATTTACATACGTGGACATGGATTTGACCTTTAGCTCAAAAGCAAACTTGTGAGCATATGATGAAGTTCTCTGTGTGTGTGTGTGTGTGTGTGTGTGTGTGTGTGTGTGTGTATAGAGGAAGGGTTTGAACACTATGCAAACTTTCAAAGGCTCAATGCAAAGAGTTCATTTGTATGAGCTATGATTACATATGTTAAAGATGAATTATTTCTTGACTGTTAACTAGAATTCTACTTGGAGAGACAGGGTATAGAAAGAACAAATGGATACATTTTAAAGTCCGAAAGATTCAGATTCAATTTGAGCTCAGTCATTTACTCATTATGCAAATGAGTATGACCTTATGCAAATATTTAACCTCCTTGATTCTAAGTTTTCCCTCTGGGAAAATAGATAATACTCATTAGACCGAAGTATTTTGAGATCAAATAGAATTTGATTTGAGGAGTGTCTGGCACATAGCAGCCACCAAATAAGTAGAAATTATGATAATTTTAGTGATCATTTTTCTAGACAGTACAGTGGTGTGTGACATTCTGGTCAGGCGCTTAAAAACATATAGCAGTGCCTTCTATGTTCTTCCTGTACTGTAAACTGTGCCAGGGGTTTTTAATTTTTAATTTTCTAATTTGATCCTCATAACTACTCTCCAAAGGCGGGCACCATTTCCATCTCTGTTTGCTGGAAGAAAGAAGATGAGAGGATTTATAATTTTCCCACCCACATAGATAGTGAATAGTGGAGTTGATATTCACGTCTGGCTATTCTGATTTCAGAAACCCATCCCTCTGTTAATTAATGGAATCAATTAGTAAAATTAGTTAAGTAAGCAAATGAAATCAATTGGGAGTTGGTCATTTACACATTTGAAAAATGTGCGAGGAAGGAGCTAAACAAGGGGAAGGAAAGGAGGAGAGAGACAAGAACTATTTAACATGTAAGCTTTTCTATTTAAGATTATGTTAAGTAAGGTATGGTGTCACCTGTCTCTAATCTCAGCACTCAGGAAATGAAGGCAAGAAAACTGATCCCAGTTCAAGACCTTCTTGGGCTACACAGTGGTTTCTTACTAGCCTGGGCTACACGGCAAGGCTCTATCTTTAAAAAGAAGCAGAAAGAAAGAGATAAAAAGGGAGAAAGGAAAAGAAAGTTTTATAACATGGGCTCTTCATGTTCCAAATAAGTAAACAAGTTTGTCTTAGGCTCAGATGACCATAAATGGTTGTTTTGTTGAGGAGTAGTTTATCATATGGATATACCTTGCTTTAATTAAACTCTTCACATATTAATAGATGTTTGGCTTCTTTACAATTTCTTGCTTTTATTTTCATTCTGGAAAATTAATACACCCATCTAATATACCCATTTTTTGTATGGGGTTTTATTTTATTTATCTTGGGTAAATCTCCAAGGAATGAATCATAAGTTAAGAGCATATTCACTGTGTAGCTCAGGCTGGCCTCCAAATCAGGCCAGTTCTCCTCTCTCAGCCCTCTGAAGTCTGGGATTCCAGGCATGTGCTACAGCCAGCTCCATTAATTGTCAGATTTCAAAAGCAAACTGATTTTTAAAATGTAAGCCTATATCAAAGTTATTAAAAATGCACAAGCAAAATCTTAAATGCTGGTATTAATTTCTAATACTGTCCTTTCTGTCAGTTTTCATTTTCTGCAGTAATCGTTAATTCAATCTCAGGACATTAATGTTGGATGAATTCTAAGATATTGGGCAATTCATCTCCGCTGTTTTATAAATAGAACAGTGGAAGTGCTGGAGATGAGATGAACAGCTCTGAACAGAACACAATATAAAGGCAGATCTGTGAATATTAGCTCTTTTGTCTTCTGGACTAATGACCCTTCTGACAGATCAAAGATGGCTCATTAGCTATTGTGTGACCCTGGCTACTGAAACTCACACATCCCAGTCCACAAGGGGTATTCTGTTCATGACCTTTGATCTGGTTCACTCCATTCCTATCCTTCTCTCTGGGTCCTCGTGCATGGTGCTTTGACTCTCTCTGTCACAGGTATGTGCTGGATGTCTTCTAAGGATAAGGTGTTGGCATAGCTGTTCAGGATACAAAGTTAAAAGAAGATTCTCATGCCATTCTCCCAAAAATTGGAGGTTGGAAATACTGCTCAGTGTTTTTGAGCACTGGCTGCTCTTGCTGAGGACCTGGGTTCAGTTCCCAGAACCTACGTGGCAGCTTACAACCAACTGTAACTTCAGTTCCAGGTGATCTGATGCCTCCTTCTGGCTTCTGGAGGGTGCTGTGCATATCTGTTTCATATACATACATGCAGGGAAACCTCATACCTATAAACTAATCTTTTAAAAATTAGAGAAAAAAAGCCCACAGAGCCTAGCTTCTTTGGTGAGCATCAAAATATTTCTCTCAGTGGGACAAGTTTTCGAGTTTGAGGTCATTCGTATACCAGGTCATCACTCAGAGGTTAACCCTCTGAGAAAACTATTTCCTAGAATCGTGGAGATTACAGACGCTTTTCAGGGCTCCATGTGGATAAACTACTGAAAAATCAAAGCCCTCGCTCACTCAGCTTTCTCCAAGCTTTTACTATGGCAAATAGTTCTAAACACTCAAATGAAAAGAAGGACCAAGACTTTTGGAAACCGGTCACATTGTTTCCCTGTTAACTTCCTCAGCTGGGGTCAGTACCATGTATGGAGTACTCGCATATTTGACAAACATTTGAGGGACAAATTGGTGACCCATTTTGCACTGGAATTGAGGTGCTTTGGTATGGATTAAGCATAAAGTCTACTACTGTTTATTATGAAAGTCTAGCTCCTTAGAACCATGTTTCATTAAGTTTTCAACCCCATTTCTTTTAGGATCCAATCAATGAGGCATGGGCAGGAAAGCTTGAGACATACCATGCAGCAACAATTCCTTCTCCTCCATCCATCGGGGCTCTTCCTCAGAACCTCTGGGACCACTGACTGTGCTGTGAATGACCTTCACTAATGGAGCCTCACAGAGTTGTTGAGACTTATTTTTTCTTTAGCCTATAAAGAAAATGCCTTAGTAAGGGGTCTCAGAGGAAGAGAATGGTAGAATAAATATATGTTACAGGGGGAGGTTTATTAGATTAGCTTATTTGACACTGTTGGGGAGTACAGAAATGATTGGATGCTGAAGGGGCTTCAAACCTACTGGTGACTCAGTCAATAAGCCTGGGTGAATTAGGGATCTGTCTGGAAATGAAAACCATGAGGATCCCTGGAGAGACACTAGCATTCATTCCACACTGAAAGACTGAAGAAGCTGGGCTCCGGGGTTAGCAAACGATGGCAGCTGTGGCAGACACAGAGTATATGCCCTCTGCACCCAAGAAAGAAGACAGGCAGACAAAAAGCAAGGTTTTCCCCTGGGGCTTCCTTGCATCTGGGCCACATCAGGAAGGTGCTTCCTTCTGCAGAGGGTCTTCTCCTCTGTTAATCCTTCCAGGAATGCCTGCAAAATCCCACCCAAGTCTCTAAGTTGATGCCAGATCCAATCAAGCTGACAACCAATGAGGCTGCAGAGCCTGCCAAAGGGGCTGTTCTCACAATGTCGGAACTTGGTCATAAATACCAATGACGGCTGAATGGTTTGGGCCAGAAGCAGGGCTGCTCTGGGGGATTGTTACCTAAACTCTAATATGCATAAATGATCAATTAAAGCTCAATTAAGTAAACTGTCTTTTCAGGGACCAAAAGAAGAAAGGATTGACTAAGAGAAGGGGACTAGAAGTGTCAAGTATGATCTCTGGGCTTGTATTAGAGGGCTGGAGAGGAAGGTTGATTGTCATCTGTAAGAAGGCAGCTTTTCCTCTGGGAAGTACTTTTGCCAGCATCCACTGAAGGGCATGAAACACAATGAACCAGTTCTTGTTTTAAACACAGAGATGGACTCTGGCTGCCGGAACAGGGAAAGTTACTTGTCAAATGGATAACGTACTTACAGAGTCTCTGAAGGAACTACGCTGAAGGCTTACTAGCCATTAAAGAGCGTCAATACAACACTGTGGAAACAAGCTGCTCAGCTATTGCGCGGCCACTGCCAGTGCTGAGCAAAACAGCATTCATTCGGCCACTATAGTTCCAGACACAGTTCAAGTTCTCAGAGTCCTTCCTCCCTTGCTTTAATTGATTCAAAGTCAACATCAGGCAGATAGGTCTGACTGGTGGAATCAAGTCACATGATAATACTGATCTCAGCGAGCTGCAAGACTGTCTAGTATGTTAGTCAATCTTAGGTTACTGTAACAAAACACTGGAAGGAACCAACTTTCCAATGAAACGGAATATGTAACTCGCGGTTTTGGAGATTTATGGGTGAGTTCCGGCACAGCGCCTGTGACTGTAGGTGCATTGTGGAGGATAGTGATCATGGGAGCTAGAGACGCAATGGGCAAAAGATGGCTTTTCTAGCCTGGGCGGGGCCAGGCTCGCTCCTTTCTGCCAATCTTCTCCTGAGGAATCATGAGAATACTTGAAAACTATCTTTCCAGAGTGTACCCCATGAGCTCAGGGCTATCTGGTAAGCTCCTTGTGGAGAAGAAGCCCCAGTTCTCTCTAAAACTTAAGGATGGCAGCCCTGCAGCATAAGAAAGGGGTGAGAGTCTCACTACCATGGAACCAGTGTTCAGGGGGAAAAATCACATCAAATCTGAAAAGTCAGATTTCTGACAAGGAAGGAGAGAGGGTAGTGGTAGGCTCTAAGAGATGATGGTAACTGGGGAAAGTCTGTCTGCTCTGTAAGGAGCAGTATTGCTCGTCTTAGCTGCAACTTGCCAGGCTTCATTCTGAACCAGGGAGCCAAAGTTTCCAAGAGGAATAAATTATATTTTCTAAGCTCCTCCAGGAGATTCTGGGGTCTCGCCAGCTCTGAGAAGCGCAGAATTCCACGCAGAGTCAGCTGGAACACAGGTGGGCTCCAGGCTCACAGCTGCAGGTGCCAGGAGGCTGCGATGGCCCGCAGCCACTAGAAGTGTGTGTGGCATCTTTCTGCTGAGCAACAGCGGTAATCATCACATAACTCGTTGGCATTTCTAAAGGCCTAACATGATGCACGCGGGAAGCTTTTTAAAGCCCCAAAAGATATTACTGCGTGATTAATAAAAGACAAGCTCGCTTCTCTGGGCAGTACAGGAAAGAAAGTGGGGGTCACGTAGCCAAGTCCAGAGCTGGAGAGCTGTGCTGTGGACCTGGGAACCAGAGCCAGAGCCCACCCCCAGACCCTCACTCATTTGTCCCAGGATGACTGAGTCTTCTACTTCTGGGAGTTAGGTGGGTGGAGACTGAGCAAGCCTTAGGAGGATGTGCAAATGAGAAAGCTGAACAAAACGCTTTCAGGAGCCAGTCTGGTCCCTGGAAGAGGAACCGCCACCAAACCAGCACCTTGGTGAATCACAGACTTTCTTCAGCCGTGTGGCCCTTGGCTCAGCGGAGGAAGAGAAAGGGGCTTCCAGGTTTAGAACGCTGCTTTGGTCCATTTAGCCGCTACAACAAAACACAACAGACAGATGCAGAAGTGTAGTGTGTATGGTTCTAGGGGCTGGAAAGAATGTCCAAAGTCAAGGCGTAAGCAGGTCTGAGATGGGAGGAGGGCCCTTTTCCTGGTTCAGAGATGGCACTATCTTCCTGTGTCCTCCCACTGGGGAAGGAAGACTTGAGGGTCTCTTTTACAAAGTCCTCTGTTTCTCGCCACCTTCTAAATGCCCCACGGCCTAATACCATCACCCTGGGAGTTAAGATTACAATATATGAACCAAGGTCATGTGTAAAGCCAGAGCAAAAACCTGGGGAAAGGAGGTTTGGAAACAAAATGAATTTCCACTATACTAAATTTGCTTCCCAATTTGTGGTTAGATGGAAGATGAAGGAAAGTTATTACATAAGGGAAGGCATTAAGCAGGGAATGTGTATCACGGAGCTAGACATTTAATGAAAAAAACCAGCCAGTCACAGCAAGTATCAATAGTGGCTCTCTACACTAAACAACTCAGGAGACAGGAGAGGGAGCAGCTCGGTGAGGCAAGCATCCCCACCCCGCTGACGCTTGTCCCTCATCTGTCTCTATTTACTGGTTATGAGTGTGATGGATGAAGCCACCACAGTAAAGCTGCTGTTGCTGTCCCTTGCCTGGCCTGTTACCGAGATCCGCAGGTGACTTTGAAAGGTAGACTCCAAAGGGCACCATGCTGGTCAGTGTTTCCCAAAGTAACTCCCCGGGAAACCAGCCCCCTGCTCTCATCAAGGCAAGCTTATGGCCCATCCTGAAATGAGAGAAAGTGGTGCTGGCTTTGGTGACAGACAGCAGAGGCCTTCCAGCTTTCTTCCCTCATAGGGCACCATGCGATGTAAGATCAATATGAAGGAGAAAAGGCCACTAAGAGAATCCATGGCAATGTGCTTCAATAGGCGGCTGAGGCCCAGATGATTGCTGGTGGCCCAAGCCCGGATGAATGCCTGACCCTTTCAAACACCTCCCACTTGACAGACGTAATTTTCTAAATTGGAATAGGGAGAATGACCCTTCGAAGGATAAGAGATTGTCTTTGATTCTTGTACTAACAAGGTTGTGTTTGGCGTACGGCCTAAGACTACTTATTGACCACCTACCACGCTTTGTGTTGTTCTACTAGAATGATTGATCGACCTCCCTGCCTACCCAGTTCCTTCACAACTGATATCCAGTGGAGCAAAGAGAGCCATCAGTAACCAATTTCAACAAAACAGAGTAAGCGACAGAGCGAGGTAGGCACAGGACACTGTGAGGAGCAGGGGCTGAAATGCACGGCCGTGTCTCCACTGATGTCCGAGCTGCAGTGGTGAGGAGATTGACAGGTGACTGGTGTCTCATCATCGATGTGACCGAGAGGCAGATGCAGCAGAATCTGTAGGTAGTGAGTGATGATGCAGGCCCTGAACAGTGAGCTGGGGTGAGGGCTGGCTGAGACCCTAGGTCAAGCCAAGGAATTTGGGTCCTTCACCACCTAGGATGTTGCCACCCATAGTCCCCAGATAAGCAGCACAGAATTACCCGGGAGTTGACAGAAGTGTAGGCTGTCAGCATTGTCTGAAGCCACTGAGGCAGGGATGCATTGCAGTAAGCTGACCCACGTGCAGTGGTAAGTAAGTCAGAGAAGCGCAAGGAAAAAACTGAGAATCCTTTCATCCCCAGATTTTAGTTCACTACAATTAGGGTGAGGTCCAAACGTTATTATTAGGTTTCGTGTGTAAATTAATGCAGCTACTTCTTAGTCATTAAACATTATACTCCTTTTTAAAATATTTATTCTTATTTTATATGTATGAGCATTTGCCCACATGTATGTCTGTGACCACACTTGTGCAGTACCCATGGAGGCCAGAAGAGGGCATTAAATTCCCTGGAGCTGAAGTTAGAGGGGGTTGTGAGCAACCCAGTGGGTTCTGGGAACCAAACCCAGGTCATCTGCAAGAACGGCCGGTGTTCTTAACCACTGAGCCACCTCTCCAACCCCCAAAGGATAAATTCTAAACATGCTGGGGCTGAAGAGATGGCTCAGAGGTTAAAAGCACTGGCTGCTCTTCCAGAGGTCCTGAGTTC
>LOEQ01000049.1:287389-299200 GCA_001685075.1 Bramus lutescens | reverse complement strand
ATTTCTTGAGTTCTTTGTATATTTTGGAGATCAGACTTCTGTCTGATGTGGGGTAGGTGTAGATTTTTTCTTCTGTAGGCTGCTGTTTTGTCTTGTTGACCGTTGTTGTTGACTTACAGAAGTTTCTCAGTTTCAGGAGGTCCCATTTATCATTTTTTCTCTCAGTGTCTGTACTACTGGGGTTATATTTAGGAAGTAGTCTCCTCTGCCAATTCAGCATACTTTCTTACAGAACCCAGGACCACCAGTCCAGAGATTTCACTACCCACAATGGATGGCCCCTCCCCCATTGATCACTAATTGAGAAAATGCTTTACTGCTGGATCTCATAGAGGCATTTTCTCTACTGAGGCTTCTTCCTCTCGATGACTCTAATTTGTGTCAAGTTAACACCCCAAACCAGCCAGTACAGCGATCATTCCTTAGTTCATTTAATGGGCATTTATTGATTTTTGCTCTTTACGCTGTCTGAGGATGCAGGCAAAAATCAATGGGAGACGATTTTCCCCGGTAATTTGTGGTATACGTAGAGGATTCCCCTAGTGTCTGTCACTTTGAACCTTGTTTCCTTTAATACCATTAAAACAGGAAAAACTGGCAGAGTTCCGGGGGCCCAGGCTGTCGCTTGCCCTTTGGCTGTTAGGGAACCAGAGCTTCTTATGAGCTGTGTGACTTGAAGCTCTGGCTATCAACTTTCTCTTCAGTAGCATAGGAATGAATACAATCTATTTATTCAATAAAATAACGTTGGCAATGCACTTACCACTATGCCGGGGACACTCAAGTCTGTGGTTCTCAGCCTTCCTAATGCTGTGACCCTTGAAAACAGTTCCTCATGTTGTGGTGACTCCTAGTCATAAAGCTAATTTTCTTGTTACTTTGTAATTTTACTACTGTTATGAATTGTAATGTAAATATCTGGTTTTTCCAGTGATCTTAGTTGAACCCTGTGAAAGGGCCACTTTCCCTTCAAAGGTATTGAGACCCTTTGAGAACCATTGCTCCAGGTGCTCTGTCAATGACAATTCTTTGATGTTGGAAAGGTTTTCAATTGTAAGATCAGTTCTAAGATATTTCTGCTTAGATGGAAAAGAATCCCTTCTCCTATTTTCTAAAGCAGTAGTTAGTTCCCAGTCAGCACACTGATTCCTCAATATATTTTATCTGGGAGATGGTAAAGCTGATGTAATTGTCAGGTTCTCACTTCTGTCTTCTTATCTCCTCCTCCAGCACACACACACACACACACACACACACACACNTACAGCAATTCAAGCCCTAATAAGCAAATCTTTTGGAGCCTTTACACACACACATTCACTCAAACTGAAGAATGAGGTCCCCTCCAGTTTCCTCACAACACAGTCCTTTCAGGTTGTGGTAGAAAGGGGTCAGATGACTCCAAGAAGAAGGTGTCTGTCTAGGAGGCTTGAAGGTTTAAATGGTTGCTAGGTTACCATCCCCCGAGACTGACCTGCTTCAGCTGGACTGAAAACACAGCAAATTCACGTTTGTCTTCAGTAACCTAACGTCTTTGCCTTTAAGGTCTCTGGGAGAACGTGCACCAAAGCAGGTTTGTGGTAAGTCAGAGGGCTAATTCAAGCTGACCCTGGTCAAAGGAGACCAGCGGAGTGGGAGGATGGAACTAGTCTCTGTCTCCCTCTTCCTCTGGCTCTTATGAAAAAGCTTGTGACCAGTGGGCTGTGTTTTATAGGAAGAGAATTTCCACAACGTCTGAAGTGAAAAGAAGGAACTGTGAGGTTGCCCAGGCCAGGATCAGGCCTTTGGGGGCTTTTCAGAAGTAACTTTGGACTATAGCAGGGAGTTGCACATTACAGCAACCATCTTTCATGAGCTCGGTCCACCCTGATATACCAGCAAAGAAGTCGCCTTCAGTCGCCAGAAAACATGGCGGAGATAGAAACTGGGCAGGGAATGAAAGCTTGCTTAAGTCCTGTGAAAGATAGGTATGTGGACACTCACGCCAAGAGAAACTTGAGGCGACGTCATCTAGTTGTCCAAATGAGAGGTCTAGAGTGGGCTGGTTTCCTCATTAATCTGGGCACTGCCATTCTGTTATTGTTGCTGACTTGGATGCTTAGCTGAGTATCATGGGCAAAACAGGATGCTGAAGATGGTGATGATGATGATGATGACAAGCTAATTCATAGTGTGTTCTAAGAATTAAGGTGGGAAATACACATAGCAAGATTAGACCAGTATATGGCATATAGTAGATTTAAGTTATTATTACAGATTCCTTTTGGATTTGTGGGGCCACTCCCTAAGAACTGTGTCCTGTTAATGCTTTATAGGATGCTGACTTCAAGGGAGGACAAACATATCCAGCTTACTTATAGTTATCTTGGTACTTGGCAAGTTTTTTGAAGATGGGCATTTTGCCAGAGAATGAGAAAAACACCCATAGTTGCTTCCTTTATTCAGAAAGAAGCAAATTGGATCTAATGTTCTGGACTGTAGCACTAATAGTGTTAATACTCTCTCTACATGGGGGGTCCTATGATTTGGACTTTAAAAAAAATCAATAAAGGCTCAATGCCAAAGATCTTCATCATCTGTGTTGCTGGTGAGGGGTGGAACTATGGGAGGAAAGTCAGTCTTCGGTGGCATGCCCTTAAAAAGGATCTCAGACCTACAGAGTCCAGTTCTCAGACCTCATCAGAGAAGGTTCTTCGTGCAGTGGATGTTAGTGAATGCAGAAACTCACAAACAATCAAAAGGCAGAATGTAAATGTCAGTATAGGGGGATCCAGCCACAAAAGGGACATCTATACCCCCCTCCAGGCTTAGGAACCATTGCAGAAAGTGGAGGTGTGAAGATTGTAAGAGCCAGAAGTTTGAGAGGGCCAAAGTGAAACTGTACTTTCCATATGGCAGAATACCTGAACTCGTGACTCACAGCATCTGTGGTCCTTTGCACGAGATCAAGCCTGTCGACATTCCAGACTGGAGAGGGGACGAGCTAATGCCCCCTCCCAAATGAGAAGATGCTGATGGTTGACAACTTATGGAGGAGAGAAAGCCGATTTCCTTTAAGAACGTGGTCACGGATAGGTGGACCACACACCAACGAATGACCTCATACCCAGAAACACAGGGGCAGCACACATTGGAGTTGATGGGTTATTTATTTTAAAGGACACAAAGTTGAGAGGTGAATAGGGACGGAGGAGTGTATCTGGTAGAAGTCAGGAGGCATCAATAAGGTTAAAATATGTTATACAAAATTATCAAATAAATCAACAAAAATATTGCATTGAATTTTTTGTTGGCGTATATACAAATCCACATGTCACTTACCCAGAAAAGATTTCTAAAGTTCACAAGCTATCTCTTTAGTTCCTGAGTACTGTGAAGATAAACTGTCCCATGGAGCCTGACATTGGGGTTGAATCTCTCATGCTGGAGCTGTCTGGAAACCTAACGGAAGGGAGTGGAAATCCGAGCTACAACAGCTGGGACCTGCTGGGAACAATGAAGAGTGGCCCTCATTCTCGCTAGAGTCCTGCCTCCTGGACTATGGGGTTGAAAACACTGTCAAGAGTTTGCCTAGCTTGGTGGTAACAAGGAGCCTACAGCAAGGAGAGGCAGGACTGTTGAGGTTCAAGGAAAGGCAGCTTTGTCGGCTCTTATGTGGAGCATTTCTTTTTAGCCTTGTTGACTGGGGCCTCCGAGGGGGTCCTCCAAACACAACCTGGTAAGATGGAAGAATGAGAGACTGATGAAATGACCTCTTCTCAAAAGTCACACTGAGTAATGGCTACACTGATGACTGCCTTAAACCAGGTCACAAAAGATTATATCATGTTGACCTTGAAACAGGAGCTGTGATGGCTACTGTTGATTGTCAATTTGACTTTATCTTGAATGAACTACAATCCACAAATGGAGGGCATGCCTGTGAGAGATTTTCTGCTTGGTTTGAAGTGGGCGAATCCACTTCCAGTCCGGATCTTTGAGGTAGGAAGACACACTACTTTGATCCGGATCTTGCAATAGAAATACCTTTAATCTGGGCCACACCTTCTGCTGGAAGCCTTCATAAGGACAATGGAAGAAGGAAGGTTTTCCTTTGTGGCCTTCTTGTTCCCCATCTTGCCAGCACAACCATTCCTTCATTGGCATTGGAGCCTACTTCTTTGTGATTCCAGCATCTACAGAAGACCTGTGATGTCCAGCCTGTGGGACTGAGGAACTACTGGATTCTTAGACTTTTTGTTCACAGCTAGCCATTGTTGGATTAGTTGGTCTGCAGCCTGTAAGCCAGCCCAATAAATTCCCTTTTTATATGTGGGGGTGTGGGGTGGAGGGAAGGAGTCACTTATTCCAAAAGTTCCGTGACTCTAGAGAACCCTGACTCATACCCTACCTTGTAATCTTGTAGTATTTCAGTTTTCCTACTAATGTCTTTCCCATTTCAATCCGCAGCGAACTCAGCATCCCCTCTTTCTTGACTTTTCTTCCTTGTTGGGCATGTAGACATCTTTTCTTTAGGTCATTCACCCTGTGCAAGGCAGGTGGGGTTTTGAGTACAGAGTGGACTTTTGGATTTCTCATACCATTTCCAGAACACATCTGCATGAGCTTGGGCACACTGGATGTTATAATACATGATTTTTCAGCTAGAGAGGGAATAACCAGTACTATCTGCATTTCTAGTGTTGTTGGGGAGGGTCACAGAAACTAGAAGTGATTAGCATGGAATAAGCATGCAGTGGGTGTCAGATGTGATATGTAGGACAGGGTTTTAGATTATCATATCAGCAGTTGTTCATAGACACCCATGTCCTGGTTTGGTGGGAAGAACCCCAGAGCTGTAGGAGAAGGGTGTGGTAACTACTGAGGGTGGGACTTAAACACTCATCTCCTAAGAGTCCTTCCTAGAGACCCTGGATTGGGAAATCTTCTTGAAGCTTCTCTTCTTATTTTAACACCCTTATCCCAGGGTATAATTTCAATGGCACAGACTCTTATACGCACACAAAACACATACACCATGCACACAATACATATGTGTGTTTTTAATTAGTTCTTCGAGACTTTCATACAACCTGTTTTTATCATATTCCCCTCCTCTGACCCAACTCTTCCCTGATTTACTCCTTCTTCCCAACTCATCCAACTTTTTCCTTTTTATTAAATATATATTATTTTCTAATACAATATAATCTGAATACAGTTCCTTATCCCAGTTCCTCCCACCTCCTCTCCTGTCCAGATTCACTCCTTTTTTTCTCTCTCTCTCATTAGGAAAGAACAGACTTCGAAGAGAACAACAAAACATAACAAAATAAAATATAATAAGATAAAATAAAAGCCATCATATCAAAGCTGGACAAGCCAAGCCAAGAGAAAAATAAGAGAGTTTCAACGGAAGGCAAAAGAAACAGAGACCCAGTCATCCACACATTCAGGAGTCTCACAAAAGTACTAAACTGAAAACTATAATGTATATGCAGAGGACATGATGCAAACCCGTGTGAGCCCCGTGATTGCTGCTTCGGTCTCTGTGAGTTCATATGAGCTTTGCTCAGTCAGTTGTTTGAGAGAGCCTTGTTTTCCTGGATGACACTCACTCTTAATGAAAAAATTAAATTATTCTGTAAACCACTTTAACACTCGAAAGATATCCAAGTGACAGAAAAGTAGCTTTCAAAAAGTTCTGCCTTATTCTGTCTGCACAAATATGAAAGTGTTGAATAAGATTTTTTTCTTAATTGCAATACCCTTTAGGATAATGTGACTAATAGCGTACACTCAGTGATACTATTCCCCTCGGAATAGAAATGGGTATGCTTGGGAGAGCTATGTTTACCAATACAATACATGCTGCTCTGACCTCAGAGGCACAAGAGTCCTGAAAAACTAGAGAACGTACATTCTGCTGTTAAAGTGAGCCTCAGGGGCTGGAGCAAAATACCCTTGAGAAGCTGCACACATCCTCATTAACAGATCTCCTTACTAATTTGAAAACCCCTCAATCTGTGGTCTCGGTCTCTTCCTACAGTTTTTTTTTCTAGAAAAGACCATGTTAAAGAAGCTAATTTTCTCCCACTGTTTTAAAACCCTAAGATGTATTCACTAATGCAAAGTAAGTCAGGATTCTAATCTGTCCTTGAATCCTCAGAAGCGTGTCTATCCACGTAAATTGATCTAAATCTCCTTGAAAGCAGGATGCTCTTGATCTCTCAGGGATGCGGCACTCTGATCAATAGCTCTTGCCTCTCAAAAGCACAGCTGCTCAAATGCAACACAACAAAGTCTCTTCATGAAATTTTCACACAGAAACCCTTTCAAATATCAAAGGGTTTAGACTTGTTCTTTGATTTGAACAATCTTTACAAGAAAAGAAAACCAACTAAAAAGATGAAGCAAATAGAACTTAAAATATTTCCCCTTGGATTCAATATGTCTAACGGGAGGATGTGATTGTAATCCATGGGCAAGAAAGAGCTTTTTTGATCATAAAAAAAGATACTCAGTAAATATCTGATCTTTTAGGGATTGAAAAACACTAGGAAATCTATAAAAACTGACAGTGTTTTATTTTAATTACAGTGTACAAAATGTCTCCCAGGTTTTGGGACATGTGTTCTGTGTATTTTTTTCTTTATTTCTTTGTAACCTAAATTTGTAAAACTTATTTCATTTAATATTTACTCTGCTAGAATAAGGTTTAGCTTTCTTCATCTCCAAAGCTGTGATAGGTTTCATATCTATTTAAGATTTGGGGGACTGGAGAGATGGCTCAGTTGTTAAAGAGCACACTGCCTGGGTTCAAATTCCCAGCATCCACACGGCAGCTGACAACCATCTGTGACTCCATTCAAGAGGATCCAACACTTCACACAGACATACATGTGAACAAAACGCCAATGTACATAAAATAATTAAAATAAACTACAATTTGTTTTATTCTTAAAGTTTTTCATAGCCTAGAAACTGACTGACTAGTATGGAATTCTGCAGGTGTCCCTCATAATACGAAGCAGTTTCATCATAGCTAGCGATTCCATTCACTGCCCCTTAGAGGCCACCCTCTCTCTGCCCCTGCCAATCACTGGAAAAGCTGATTTTTTCTGACACCGCAGTTTTCTCTTCTCCAGAATGTCACATAAAGGGAATTATATAGGCATGCACCCTTTGGGATTTGGACTCTGTCATGGACCAAGATGCATTTAGAGTCACCCACATTGGTACATGTGTCAATGTTTTGCATCTTATTATTGTAAGTAATATTACATGATAGACTTATACTACAATTTGATTGTCCCTTCTTCACTGATGGAAATTTGCATTCTTTGTAGTTAACACTTGTGAGTAAGGTGGTTGTGGACACTTAAGTACCAACTATTATGTGAATATGTTTTTAATACCTTCAGGCAAACACCTGGGGTAAGGATTGTTGGGCCATTAGCTTTATGAGTATGTTTAATGCTATCAGAAATGAGTGGACAATCTCCAAGGTTTCCATGCAATTGTGCATGTCTACACAGTGCTCTGGACTGTGGCCACTGTGCTCCCTAGCCTGGTGACTTCCGGGGAAGAACTGGATTGGACTGGAAACTCCTGTATTGCACTTTCTGGGCACATTATAAAAGAAATTTTGACAAAAGAAAGCATTAATTGGGGGCTCAATTGCAATTTCAGAGTGTTAGTTCATTACCATCATGGCTAAGAACATGGTGGCATGCATAGCACTAGCAAAGTAGCTAAGAGCTTTATATCCTGATCAACAGGCAGAGAGCACTAGAGACAGCCTAGACCCAGTGATACACTTCCTCCAACCACACCATCCCTGCTCCAATCTTCCTAATCCTTCTAATCCTTTTGAATATTTATACTCCCTGGTGACTAAATATTGAAAAATATAAGCCTATGGGGGCCATTCTTATTCAAAGCACCACATCTATGGACATAAACAATTACCTGGTAGGCTGTACCCCATTTCCGAAGAGTAGGGGAATCGGTGAGCAACAGCACAAAGACTGAGTAGACTAAACACTCAGCAGGTTGTTGGGGAGAACAGAACTGTCTAAGAATTATGCTCACCAGGCTTTAAAACTCAGCAAATTCCCATTTTCCGGAGATTCAAACATACAACATACAACTGACCACTTTTATTTAGTTTGATAAGGAAAGGCCAAAGACAAGTTCTTGCAAAGTGGTTGCCAAGTGTAGATGCATAATTTAATAATAGCCTTATGTGTTTGTGAAGGTATGGGGAAATTTGACTTGTCACCAAAGTAGTAATTTCTAATTATATAAATAACCTGCTATACTCAAACAGCAGGTGGGAGAGTAGCCTATTTTCCTTGGTTCTTACCTATAAAAATCTACACAACATAGTGTTTGAAGAGCCTTTGACTCTTTTTCATGCAAACTATTCAGACAGGAAAGTAATGATCCTACCACATAAGAAGCAACAGTTTGTCCGTCTACCCAGTTTGGACTCATGCCTTATCATCCTGCAATCTGTCCTTCTAGTTCATTGCCCCCTCTTCTGGCACAGTTGCCTCCCAGTGGATCCCTGTACAGGGCCTTCTGCCAGCCCCTATCCTGGCTCCTTGCATCCTTCACATTATATACCCATCTGGAGCCTTCCTGGACATTGCCAGAAAGGACTAAAAGCCTCTCTTTCCTAGTAGGACTCCTGCCAAGCTTACTCAGAGCAATAGTCAGCTAGATCGATGCTCTGTATTTCCTGCAGCTGTTTGATTATCTGCCAGGCCATGTGCTGGGTGAGGGAAACAAGGTAGTGTAAGCCGATTACCTGCCAGGCAATATGCTGGGTGATGGATACAGGAAAAAAAAAAGCGACAGTCATGTTAAAGAGTCCACAAAGTTGGTCAGAACTTTTGTGATTCTGGAGCTCTGGAATACTGCAAGCCAAATAATACTGGGCTATTGTCAGCCCCTAATAGCCATTCAGTGACCACCTATATGTTTGACCTAGCATCCTTGTTACTACTGGGTAAATCCTTTTGGCATATACAAACAGAACCCCACAAACCAACCAAAAGAATATCACATAAAAATTGAAGTTGAAGTCAATAGCAGAGATTTTGTTTCTTTCCTACCTGATATTTCCACTAATGTATTTTTACAGTACCTTTGATCCATTACTTTCTTTGACTCTAGAATAACCTATATCTTATTCCCTGGAGGTGATGGCTGTGTTTCTGAATTAACAGTGAGTCATATGCTTCTCGTATCCTTATGGGGTTGATGCATCTGAGAAAGTCAATCACACTAATCTTTTCCACTGCCTGCCAAGCGCTGAAGCGGGGCTCAGCCTACAAACTGCAGGAGGATAGCCTGAGTTTGGATAATTTTCTCTGATAGAACAATATAGTCAGACTCCTTGTCTACAGATAGCTTCCAGGAGGAAAGACCTCCTCAAAGGCTTACCCATGTCTGATTCAGACACCATAAACCACATGACCATAAATAAGAGTATTGAAATAGTAACATTATTTTAGATCATAAATTACACTATTTTAGATTCATGGAAATGTGTGTAGATGTAGGTTTTTAGTTCTTTAGGGCATGAGAAAAATTATCTATTGAAAGGAAATCTGTTGACCTCTTTGGTAAAACACATGAATCGTCCAGCAGAGACTATTGTCACAGGGAAAGTGTAAGCCTCAGTGGGAAGGCCTGATGGCCTCTTTGTATTATGGCACCATTCAGTTGCCGGTGGATACTGAATCAAGGACTTCTAACGCCCTAGGATCATTAATTCTACTTTGGAGAAGTGTTTCACTCCCTATAAAGTGGTTATACCAAGCAATTATAAACTTTAAAGTGACGACAGCATAGCTGGACATAAATTACACATAAAACTAACTTGTTATTTGTATAAAATTGTATTCTATTTTACTTTACTTATCACCTAAACACCTCTTGGTATGATCATCCATCTTGTATCTGATGCTGGCCCTTAAGAGATGGGGTGACACTATGACACCCCTGCTTCGCTTTGATCTAAATCTAGCTAGAGGCACTGACTATTTTCTTTGTCCAGATGAGGTTCAACTACACAATTTTCTTTTCTAGTGAACCATGGATGTATATGATTTTTGCTAATCTAACAGATGCTTCCTAATGCATAGGGTGGTTCTAAAGAGGCTTGTCCTCTTGTGCCATGTGCTGGCATACTCTAGTTAGGGATTATTGCCTTAGTACTGGTCCCCACATAAAGAGCTTCCTAGGAACACAGGGCAGAAGCAGGAAGTAATCCTCTGTTGTACACTGAGTTAAAGATAGTCTTTGTTTTGAAAGTCTGTGCTGACAATGGCTGAGTCTAGAGGTTCTACTGAGCATGTTCTCCCAAAGGTCTTCTTTACTGTCTTCCTCTCGGTGCCACAGCCCCCCATGCCCAGTCTGACCTTCTTTATATTTCTTGGAAACTTCAAACCTTTCTTTGTTGGGGTCTTTTACATAAGCTACCTATTCTACTTGGTGATGGCTATTTTGCTGAATTCTACCACTCCTCCTTCCATCTTCACTTGGCAAATAAATGTTCTTTAGTTTTCATACAATATACACCTTTAACCAGAAAGGAAAAACCTAAACAGACAAACATGAAAACAGCTTTGATAATGGCATCACATATACACTAAGACAGAAATGAAGATGAGGAATGTATAGAAATCACCCCACAGACAATTCTAGAAACATAGACTACAATGTCTAAGATGAAGAATAGTCTTCATAACATCAACAACAGGTGAACCACTGCACAGAAAGAGCTAACCAAACAAGAGGATGGGGAATAAGCAGGGTAAAAACGAAATCAATGACACTCTCAATTGATTTAACCTCTTAACAGAACATTGTGTCACCAAGCAGCAGACTGCACTTTTTGTCCAACAGAATTTGTGAAATCGACCACATCCAGGGTCATAGAAGTCTATGAGATTAACATTCAAGCAATACAAAGTACATACCCTTACAGTATTAAAACTAAGATAGAAATCAAAATGGAAACACTCTAGGACTGGTTTCCAACTCATTCATTCTAAGGAGCTAGTGTTAACCATGATCTCAAAAGTCGAGAACACTGTCTCTGCTTCCTGACTGTGTACACATTGTAGCCAGCTGCCTCAAGCTTCTGCCATCAAGTCTCCTTTGGAAAGATGGACTTCCCCATGTCATAAATCAGCTCAGCAGTTTGTAGAATTGAACGAACAACAAATGACTCAGCACTCCTGCTCCCTGGGTATGGTGGTCTGAATGAGAATGGGTTCCACAGGCTCATATAGTTAAATGTTTAGTTACTGTGGAATGGAACTCTTTGAGAAAGAATGGAAGGATTAGGAGGCATGGCCTTGTTGGAGGAGGCGTGACCTTGTTGGAGTGGGCGTGGCCTTGTTGAAGGAGGTGAGTCTCGACAGGTGTGCTTTGAGATTTCAAAAGCCCGTGCCAGGCGCAATATCCCTGTCTCTGCTTGCTGTCAATGGATGATGATGTAAAAGATGTAAAACTCTGCTTCAGTGCCATGCCTGACTACCTCACATCATGATATCCATGGACCCTCTGAAACTTTAAGAGAGTCCCTGATGGAATGTTTTCTTTTACAAGAGTTTCTTTTGTCTTAGTGTTTCTATTGCTACAAAGAAACACCATGATGAAATAGGAAGTTGGGGAGGAAAGGGTTTCTTTGTCTTACACTTCTGTATCACTGTTCATCATTGAAGGGAGTCAGAACATGATGTAGGAGGGTCATGTGTCATGTGTTACTTTCATTGGTTAATAAAGAAACTGCCTTGGCCTTTTGATAGGCCA